>JAAGEH010000393.1:27579443-27650710 GCA_011751065.1 Lasiurus cinereus | reverse complement strand
TTGAGGGTGAAGGGATGGAACATGGTACTTCAGGCAAATGGAAATGAAAAAAAAGCTGGGGTTGCAATACTTATATCTGACAAATTAGATCTCAAAGTGAAGGACATAACAAGAGATAAAGAAGGCCACTTCATAATACTAAAGGGAACAATCCAACAAGAAGAAATTACTCTGGTAAACATATATGCACCCAATATAGGAGCACCTACATACATAAAAATCTCTTGGAGGATATTAAAGGAGAGATTGACAGCAATACAATCATAGTAGGAGACTCTAATACCCCACTGTCACCATTGGACAAATCCTCTAAACAAAAAATCAGCAAAGAAACATCAATCCTAAATGACACACTAGACCAGATGGAATTAATTGACATCTTCAGAACATTTCACCCCAAAGCCACAGAATATACATTCTTCTCCAATGCACATGGGTCATTTTCAAAGACAGATCATATGTTGGGTCATAAGAAAAGTCTCTTCAAATTCAAGAAGATAGATATCATATAAAGCATTTTCTTAGACCACAGTGGCATAAAACTGGAAATCAACTAAAATAAAAACAATAGAAAGAAATCAAACACATGGAGACTAAACAGCATGCTTTTAAACAACGACTGGGTAACCAGAGAGATCAAGGAAGAAATAAAAACATCATGGCAACAAATGACAATGACAACACAACAATACAAAATTTATGGGACACAGTGAAAGCAGTCTTGAGAGGGAAGTTCATAGCCCTACAAGCCTACTGCAAAAAACAGGAAATAATGGCAATAAATCACCTAAACCTACAACTCAAAGAGCTAGAACGTGAGCAACAAGAAAAGCCCCGTGTACTAGGAAGGAAGCTAATAGTGAATATCAGAGCGGAGATAAACAACTTGGAGACCAAAGAAACAATTCAAAAGATCAACAAAACCAAGAGCTGGTTCTTTGAAAGGATAAACAAGATTGATGGACCCCTAGACAGGCTCACCAAGAAGCAAAGAGAGAAGACCCAAATAAACAAAATCAGAAATGAAAGAGGAGAAATAACAACAGACCCTGTGGAAATACAAAGGATTGTTAAAAAATACTATGAACAACTCTATTCCAACAAATTGGACAACCTGCGAGAAATGGACATTTTCCTAGAAAAAATATAACCTCCCAAAACTCAATGAGGAGGAAGCCAAACATCTCAATAGTCCAATAACTATGGAAGAAATTGAACCAGTCATCCAAAAGCTTCCAGCAAATAAAAGCCCGGGTCCAGATGGCTACACAGGAGAGTTTTAGCAAACATTCAAGGAAGAATTAAAACCTATCCTCCTCAGAGTATTCAAAAACATTCAAGAAGAAGGAATATTACCAAATACCTTCTATGAAGCCAGCATCACCCTAATACCACAACCAGATAAAGACAACACAATGAAAGAGAATTATAGGCCAATATCTCTCATGAACATAGATGCCAAAATCCTCAACAAAATTCTAGCAAACCGGATCCAGCAGTACATCAGAAAGATCATACACCATGACCAAGCAGGATTCATCCCAGGAATGCAGGGATGGTTCAATATCCGCAAATCAATAAAGGTGATACATCACATAAACAAATTGAGAGATAAAAATCACATAGTCATATCAATTGATGCAGAAAAAGCATTTGAGAAAATCCAACATCCTTTCTTGATAAAAACTCTCAGCAAAGTGGGGATAGAAGGATCATACCTCAACATCATAAAAGCCATATATGATAAACTCACAGCTAACATCATACTCAATGGGCAAAAACTAAAACCATTTCCCCTAAGAACAGGAACAAGACAGGGATGCCCACTCTTACCTTTCCTGTTCAACACAGTACTGGAAGCATTAACCATTGCAATTATACAAGAAGAAGAAATAAAAGGCATCCAAATTGGAAAAGAAGAAGTAAAGCTGTCCTTAGTTGCAGATGACATGATTCTGTACATAAAAATCTGAAGGACTCCATCCCAAAACTAATTGACTTAAATGAATTCAGCAATGTAGCAGGATACAAAGTTAATGCAAAGAAATCTGTGGCATTTCTGTACACTAATAGTGAAATTACAGAAAGAGAGACTCAAAAAGCAATCCCTTTTACCATCGCACCAAAAAAATTAAGATACCTAGTAATAAACCTAACTAAAGAGGTAAAAGAGCTATATGTAGAAAACTACAGGACACTGAAAAAAGAGATAGAGGAAGATGTTAACAGATGGAAGAGCATACCATGTTCATGGATTGGGAGAATCAACATCATTAAATGTCCATACTACCCAAAGCAATCTACAGATTCAACGCACTACCCATTAAAATACCAACGACATATTTACAGACCTAGAAAGAATTCTTCATAGATTCATCTGGAACAAAAAAAGACCACGAGTAGCCACAGCAATTCTGAGAAAGAAGAATAAAGTAGGTGGGATCTCAATACCAGATTTCAAGCTATATTACAAAGCAACTGTTCTCAAAACAGCCTGGTACTGGCACAAGAACAGACATATAGACCAATGGAATAGAATAGAGAATCCAGATATCCACCCAAACCACTATGCTCAACTAATATTTGGCAAAGGAGGCATGAACATACAATGGAGTCAAGATAGCCTCTTCAACAAATGGTGTTGGGAAAATTGGACAGATACATGCAAAAAAATGAAACTGGACCACCAACTTATACCAAATACCAAAATAAACTCAAAATGGATACAGGACTTAAACATTAGAAGGGAAACCATAAAAATACTAGAGGAATCCACAGGCAGCCCAATCTCAGACATATGCCCAAAGAACTTTTTCACTGATACTGCTCCAAAGGCAATGGAAGCTAAAGAAAAATAAACAAATGGGACTATATCAAAATAAAAAGCTTTTGCACAGCAAAAAAAACCATCAACAAAATTACAAGAAAGACCACTGTATAGGAGGACATATTTGCAAATGTTATCACTGATAAAGTTTTAATCTCCAACATCTACAGCCAACTTATACAACTTAATAAAAGGAAGATAATCGACCCAATAAAAAAATGGGCAACGGACCTAAATAGAACCTTTTCGAAAGATGACAGAAGGAAGGCCAAGAGACACATGAAAACATGTTCAAAGTCACTAATTATCTGAGAGATGCAAATCAAAATGACAATGCGATACCATCTTACACCTGTCAGAATGGCAATCATCAACAAATCAACAAACGACAAGTGTTGTCGAGGATGCAGGGAAAAAGGAACCCTTGTTCACTGTTGTTGGGAATGCAGACTGGTGCAGCCACTGTGGAGAACAGTATGGAGTTTTCTTAAAAAACTAAAAATGGATCTCTCATTTTACCCAACAATCCCAATCTGAGGAATTTATCCTAAGAAATTACAAACACCAATCAGAAAGGATTTATGCACCCCTATGTTCATAGCAGAACAATTTACAATAGCTACAATTTGGAAACAGCCTGGGTGTCAGCAGATGAGTGGATCAGAAAACTGTGGTACATCTACACAATGGAATTCTATGCTGCCATTAAAAAGAAGGAACTCTTACCATTTGCAGCAACCTGGATGGAACTGGAGGGCCTTATGCTTAGTGAAATAAGCCACTCAATGAAGGAGAAGCACCACATGCTCTTCCTCATTGTGGATAATAAAGAACATTGTAAACTGATGAACAAAAGGATAGATACAGAGGCAGTAAAGCATCAAACAGTCTGTGATATTATAGCAGGAAGTTTAAGGAGAGGTGGGGTAGATAAGAGATCAATCAAAGGACTTGTATCATTGCATATAAGCATTACCAATGAACATAGACACTGGGGCCCGGGGGTATGCCTGGGAGGGAGGGTGGGCAATGGGGAGATATGTGTACATGTAACACAATAAAAAAAATAGAAAAAAAATTGCTAACAGAGTTACCATATGACCCAGCGATCCCTTTTCAGGGTTTCTACCTAAAAAATTCAAAAATATTTCTTTGCAAAGAGACAGGTCCCCTTATGTTCTTTGCAGCTTTATTCATGGTGGCCAAAACATGGAGAAAACCAAAGCATCCTTTGATAGAAGATTGGATAAAGAAGTTGCAGTTCATCTATACTATGGATGAGTATATATATTCTTATTCAGCCATAAGAAAAGATGAAATGCCGCCATTTGCAACAACATGGATGAAACTTGAGACTATTATGGTAAGCGACATAAGTCAGTCAGAAAAAGCTATGAACCACATGATTTCACTCATATGAGGAACATAAAAGTGAACCTCATAGACACAGACAACAGGAAAGGAGGGTAGTAAAGGATAAAGGAGGCCAAGCATATGGTGACAAGAGAAGATTTGACTATGGTGTGGGCACACAATGTATCATAGAAATGTACACTCAAAACATATACGACTTATTGACCAATGTCACCCCGATAAATTTTATTTTAAAAAGAACAAAAAAAGGAAAATAAAAATCTTGTTCTGTCATCAGTTTTTCTACTTTAAAAATGTTCCAATGGAAATTTCACTATTTAAAAAAAATATGTTTTTATTAATTTCAGAGAGAGGAAGGGTGTGGGAGAGAGCAATAGAAAATCTATCAAACTATAATTATCCAGTTTCTTACAGTTCAATTAGAGTGGAACCTAAATGACAGAAAATCATCAATTGGCTGCCTCCTGCATGCCCCCTCCTGGGAATCGAGTCTGCAAGCAGTGTATGTGTGCTGACTGGAATTAAACCATGACCTCCTGGTTGAGGGGTCAATACTCAACCACTGAACTACATGAGCTGGGTGGAAATTTCACTTTTAAAAGACAGTTAAAACCAGAAAAGTGAGTTTCTTGGACTAGCATCTGCCTTTCTGCCACTTACTGACTCATATACTGAGAACTGACTCTGTATTCAGTCTCATATGGGAAGGTTAGAATTAGTTAATAAGCTTCTATTAATATTCATTTCCAAATTTTAATAGCAAAACAAGAAACATTATGAATATTTAAAAATTATATGATCTCTTGGATAATTAAACCTCTCATACTACACTAATTTCTTTACTCATATAATATTAATCAGATGACTGATATTAAATATTCAGAAAATAAAGTACAAATCTACAGTTTGTTTTTGGAATCATTTCTACATAAAATATACATTATCTTCTAATTTGGATCATTATAAAATTCTGATATGTAATGTACTCATTAGGTTTCATAGCTCCCATGTTTGGAGTATTTAATCAGATTCCAAAAAAAAAAAGACCAATAATTAAAAGAAAACCACCCTGTTAAACTTTGACTGCAAGATCATATTTCTAGGAGAGAGTCTCAAAACTGAGGGTAGGAAGCAATTCAATAGATTGGTCCTCAGCCAGGTGGGGATACTTCACATCCTTTTTGCAGGTGGTTCCTTTGCAAAGAGGATACTTATAGTGAGAGATTTGGGTAGATTGATGTTAGAGCAAAGGTCAAACTATTCATAAAGATTCAAAGACATGTTTTCAGGGTCCAAGGAGTCTATGAGAATTCTTATATTCAATATTCTCCATTTTATGAAACCGTAGAAAAAAGTGTTGTAAGCCAATTTTAGATCATCTAGATGTGGGCATTACTGAGCACTGCCATAGTGTTTTTGTGTTCACAGTTCAGCTGGTCCTCAGTGATATCTACACTAATAAAGGGAAACATGTAAACTGACCAGCACTCCACTACACCCACCAGCCAATCAGAGCAAGTGTGCAAATTAACCCAACAAAGATGGAGAGAAGCTAAGACTGAAGACAGCTAGAAGGAAGAGGGAGGGAAAGCGGAAAGGAAGGTGGTGGCAGCGGGAGGGAAAGTATGGGGGGGGGGGTAGCAGTGGTGACAGGAGGGAAGCCCTCCTCAGTGGGTTTCGCTCCCTTTTCTGCTTTGCTCATGCCACAGTAAGCCCCATTCTTGCAGGAATCTTCCTGCAACAGGCCTCTAGTATTATATAAATTGACAATATTTATACCTTGAGTTGTGTTAGTCTGAATGTGTTCCAGTTA
The DNA here is from genome assembly GCA_011751065.1 of Lasiurus cinereus. NCBI lineage: Eukaryota > Metazoa > Chordata > Mammalia > Chiroptera > Vespertilionidae > Lasiurus > Lasiurus cinereus. The sequence goes on along the minus strand of JAAGEH010000393.1, from coordinate 27,644,696 downwards.
GATATCTGTCTCCTTTCCTCCAACCCTCCGCCCCTCACTCTCACACACACATACACCCTTTTACATTACTGAAAGTTGAGAAGGAGCAGCATAAGGGAAAAGGAGTTGGAGGAAACAGACCACGGTCTGGACCATACGGTCCCATTTCTGAGGGGCCTTTCTGCCAGGGATGCTTTCCAAGCAGAGTTCTAATTATAAAGGTCCTTTCTCCCACTAAGTCCCCAAGATCTATGCACCCTCCCTCTGCAACAGCAAGGCATTCATTACACGAAATAAAAACCAATTTGTCACAAGGATTTGAAGGAAATTGCAGAGGACAGTTTCATATCCTGCAGCTCCTAGTGTGCACAAATGCACAGAGTAGCAATTAAAGGCCCAAGCAAAAAGAAAAAATTATTAAAAAGAGAGATGAACCTTATTGGAATCAGTGCTAAAAGTTTATGCTCCAAGGCCTAAACTTTGATCAAATGTGTCAAAACTAGTGACCTTTATTGGCACAGGAGCATTCACACCAGGAAGCCATCAGACCAGCGTGGGTCAGTGTGAGTATAGATGGCCAAAGTATAGTTTGATGATATAAGACCAGAAAATAAGAGAAGAGGAGGGCCAGGCATAAATGACTGAGGTCAAAGTTTCCATGCAATCCTCCTCAAGCTCAGGCCTTCATCAATCCCCACTGAGAGGGGCAGGAGAGTCACACAATACTATGGGTGTAAGTGTACATACACAAATATATATATTTGCACTTACTATGTATATGTGCAGATATATTTTATTTACTGTATGTAGTTATATTTAATTTAACTAATTGGAAACTCCATACAGTTCAATCCATTTTATATTTTTAGTTTTTCTCTATTAATCCTTTTGTTCTACTTGTAAAGTTTTAAGCTAAAAAAAATATCCTAAACTAATAGTAAGAGCATCTACTGACCTAACCAAGAATTGCATATTATCTTTATGGCAGAACAGGCAAACACATCCCTTTAAAAAGATACCAGAAAAGGGGCAATTTCTGTTTGAGTGGAGGGACCTTACAATTGCATGGAAGACTGGGTTATATTAAAGGCACTTGGTGCATACTTATTGAATAAATAACTAATGAATGTATGATCATCCTATTTGGACCTTTAGTGATGCCTTTGGGAGTATACACAGTCTTACTGTCAATATGCCTTACTAGGACCTGACATATTCTATGTGTAAGGTGGTGAGGAGGGAAGGGAAGTTTTTCCCAAGCCTGGATGGCTGGGTTTCATTGGGGGCTGGAAGTAAGAGAAATGTAGCCTGCTTCCTGCCAATAGAATTGGGACGGGGGTGGTGGGTGGATCCATGAGCCTCCTTTCACTTCATACTTTCTCAGTTCCTTTCAGTCCAAGCTGGTAATGTTTTAGATAACATATTTTTGTCTTATCAGAAATTAGTGTTTCTAATAAAATTTTCTCAAGAACCAAATGAGCTATTGTGGACTTATGGGGATTCACTCCATTAGACAAATGCCACACCCACAGGTATTTTTGAGATAATCCCTTCTCTCTTTTGGCTTCCTGTTGAGATGGCCAAGAAAAGACTGCCCTTAAATATCTTAAAGGCCTTCTAGTGTGAGAAGATCTGTAAGAAACACCATTAATTTTCTAGAAGGGTCTTTCATGTGACTAAACACTCTAATCCTTTCATCTTTTTGAGTTATAACAAAGGGTTTTATATTAGCACACTCAGCCTTTTCTCCATCCCATGCTATCGGCAAAAATCTCTTAACTCCAGAGTAGGTTTGGAAGTTAAAGCAAGAATACATTTTGGGCATATCAGATTTGAAGCAGTGAGATATGTGAGTCTGCAGTTCAAGAGAAAAATCTAGTCTGGAGATATTAATTAGTATTTAGTCTGCATATTAATAGCACATAAACTATGTTGGATAGATTAAGATCACCTAGAAGATCCACACACTTTAGAAATTGTTTTCAGTTCATCATACATGGAGTTCATTACTTAGGAGAACTTTCCCCCTACCCGAAGGACAGAATTTCCCTAGACTTTCTCCCACCACATTAATATTATCTTTCTATCCCTAGTTTCCAATAATATATTCGCTGAATTTTTCTGAGCCCTCACCAGCCACATCTCTACTGTTTGTATTTCTATTAGCAGTCTGTTCAAGACATTCTAGTCTTGTTTCAATCATGCTCCTCAGATTCTTCCAGCATCTCCCCAAACTCCAATTCCAAAGCTACTTCCACATGTTTCTAGATTTGTTTTGGCAGCATTTTAGATACTAAATCCCATGTTAATTTTTTAATTGCTGTGTAACAAATTACCACATATTTAGCAGCTTAAAACAACACTCATTTATTAGCTCAGAATCCTCTAAGTCAAAGTTCACTGTGGTGTGGCTGGGCTCTCTGTTCATGACATCACAAGGCTGAAATCAAGGTGTGAATAAAACTGAGTTCTCATTTGGATGCTTTAGAGAAAAATCTGCTCATTCTTGCTTTTGGCAGAATTCAGCTCCGTATCGTTACAGAATTACAGTACAGGTTATAGGTCCTCACTTCCTTTCTGGCTGTCAGCCATGGTCACTCTCAGCCCCTAGATCCCCCTCCTCTCATTCCTTGCCATGTGATCTCCTCTATCCTTAAGCCACAAAGTGAGTTATGTTCTTGTCCTGTTTCAAATCTCTGACTACCTCTCCTGTGAGCAGCCAAAGAAAACTCTTTGCTTTTAAAGGACTCAGGGTTAGGTCAAGACCACCCAGATAATTTCCCCCTTTCTCAAGGTAGTCTGTGTCGTACCTAATCCAAGGCCTTTACCACCCTGGCAGTTATACAGGGCATGCATCTCACAGGAGCAGGAAATCTGGAGGCCCATCTTAGAAGCCTGCCAATTACGGGAGTTATTCATTGGCCCTTTTATGTATCAACAATCCCAAAGAAACAGAGTTTAAAGTCTGGGGATTTCGTTTTTTTATCATTCTCCTGTGTTTTTTATCATTCTCCCCTCTCTCCCCCACTTTTAGCTTTTTAGATCAGTATATTATTAGATTAAGAAATACTGGAGAATAGACTTTTATGATTTTATAATGAACTGCTCTCATAAGAACCCAGAGATTGCCACCCTGAGAGAATGATTTTGATCTGAATTGGAAGGTACTGTGGATTCAAACAGAGATCTTCTGGAATCTTCTATGAAGCAGCACTGCATTCTGCTTATGATAGCCTGCCCTTTTTTGTTTTAAGCTCTTCCTCCTCTTTGCTGGTTTTCTGTCTGCAGGACAAATATAACTGAGTATTTGGCAGGTTGTCTGAAGACAAGGGGGAGCACCCAAGTGCCAAGGTTCTACTGGAGACTGGGTCTCTTGGTATTTATTGGTGTGATGTCACTTAAAACTAAGAGATCACAAACTGATAGATCCCTCCCTCCACACACACCCCAAAAAAATCTCTGAGGTAAGGCTGAAGGCTGTGGAGTTGTTCTGACTTTTTTGATAATGTTTCCCATCCCTCAGTCATACAATGTGGCTGGTTTCTATGCTGAATTAGGAGTTGGCTAAAAATGGGGAAGACTTGTGGTATGCCTGACAAAGGAAGGACAAGTCTCTTTTTTAGGTGAGCTTTGGTTGAAATCTTCATTTTGGGAGCAAGGCTGAAACTTTCCTTTACTTTGGATTCCATAAAACTCTGGGCATCATGTAGCAACAAACTCCTAAAATGCTGTGATACAGAGCAATCTTTAGTTATTCAACCCATCCTAAGAGCCATGGCTACTGAAAATGTGATGCTGAGACCAATATCACACATCGAGTGTTTTAAGGTTCATCTAGCACAATAATTTTGTTTCTTACGATAGCTCCTAGGGATAGTTTATAGAAAGGCAACATCTTTTGATTTTATCATGATAATAATTTCAAAAGTGGAGGCTTCTGAAATATTACCATTATTTCCTAACAGCTTATAAATCAAAACTTTCCTGGAGTCTAGAATACAAACATGAAAACTGTGAACATTATATTCAACTAGAGTTTTAAAACACAGAAACGAGTGATCTAATAACGTAAAAATAGGTTTTGAAAGGAGATGGGCACCTACTATGGTAAATTTTGACAATGAATACAAATCAAAATGTTATTCCAACAAAAAGATATTATTATTCCATAAAAGACAAACACTGGGAAAAAGAATTAGGACAAAGATATCTCTTGTTCATAAACCCTGCAACAGGGTTTTACACATAGTTTCTCTATCTCTGTTGCTGCTCTCTTAAAAAAAGACAAAGCCAGGCAGGTGAAAAGCCCCAGCTAACACAGCAACCAGTCTCAAGACAGTGAAACTGCCTATGAGAATTTTTTTGCCAAGCTAGTGTTAAAGTTAAAGCAATAAAGTTTGTCACCAGTGTATAAAATAGCTAAAATAAATAGAATCTGGATTTCTGGTTAGTATACATAAAGATAGCCAGAACTATGGTGAGTATGTCTGAGTTAAGATGGAAATCTCCTTTCCTACTTTAAACACATAAATATTTTGGACAAACTATAACGCTACACACACACACACACAGACACACACACACACACACACACACACACACACACACCAATGTCCCAGTGCTGAAAATAAATGGAAGTCAAAATCAGAGCAGTGAGAGGAAGCCAAAGCCTAGGGACTCTTAGGAAAATGGGGGCCTGAGATGGGTCTGAGAACTTGGTGGTAGGATTTTTAATATTAATTAGTTGTAGGACTTGTGCACACAGGAGCTAGAACCAAACTTACAAAGAGCAAGAAGTCAAGCAGGGATCATCCATATACAAAATGGGAACTAAATACACTATGACCTCCCCCCAGGAAAGTGACAAGGGAACCAGAGGAGTGAAGGGTCAACTGGAGAACCCAGGCTAGGGCTGTCATCTGTGCTGAGTCAGCACCCACTCCAGCTTCCAGCACAGGTCCCGAGTCTCAAGTTAATATATCAACTGGTCCTGGGCCAGTGAAAGACATGGGACCCTTAGCAGAGGCAAACATAATAGCTCTCTGTAGAGATACTCTCACTACCAGGCCACAGTGACTAAAGCAGTGGTTCTCAACCTTCCTAATGCTGTGAACCTTTAATACAGTTCCTCATGTTGTAGTGATCCCCAACCAAAAAATTATTTTCATTGCTACTTCATAACTGTAATTTTGCTACTGTTAATAAATCATAATGTAAACATCTGTGTTTTCCAATGGTCTTGAAGGCTCTACAGCAGCGGTTCTCAACCTGTGCGTCACAACCACAGGTTGAAAACTGCTAGCAGGGTCGCCTAAGACCATCGGAAAACACAGATATTTAAATTATGGTTCAGAGAAGGAGAAAAAAATGGTGGCAGAATAGACGGATGTGTCCAGAGCCTTGTTGCTGAGCAGACAGTGAGAACAGCTGAGGGTCGCACTGGGAGTGTTTGTTGGCAAGTTAAGAGATAGTTATCCTCCAGAGAAACCAAAATGGTGGCATAGGTGAACAACCTAAAATTGCTGCCATGCACAACAATTTCAAAACTACAGCTAAAAGGCAGAACGGACATCATCCAGAACCACAGGAAAGCTGGCTGAGAGGAAATTCTACAGCTAAAAGGAAAGGGGCTCACAGAGACTCAGAGGAGCTGCAAAAAGCTGAGGTACAGAGACACGTGGCCGGCTTCCTATAGCAGGAGGGAGCCACAAAAGGCAGAGGTCTGGAAGCACACAGGTGCAAGTGCACACAGAGAGGGCTGCAGTGATTACTGAGGGGCACTGACATCCAGGGGACATGTAAGACAGAGCTGATAGGAAGCCAAGGCTGTTTGCTCAGCCCTGAGACTCCACCCCATCCAAGCCGAGCCCAGAGGCCTTTGCAATTTTGCAAGTCTTGTATCATAAGGCTGACTCCAGCACAGACATTCTTCCTGCGTAGACACAGCTGATCCTCACAGCTTATTGGCCTAGAGGTCAATTCCCCCCAATGATACCAACAACTATCAAGACCTAACTACAACAAGGCTGTACACACAGTCCACCAAGGGGTGCACCAAGAAAGTACACCTCAGGTAACTGGGGAGGCAGAGATACTGAGCCATATAGGACACCTAGCACACAAAGCTACGCTACCAACTCAGGGAAGCAGCGAAAATGCAGAGACAAAGAAAAAGATCACAAAAGAGAGAAATGGAGGAAAGCAAAAGACTGGATATATAGTTCAAACCCACAGTTATAAGGGTTTTCAAGAATTTCCTAGAAAAAAATGGATAAATTTAGTGAGAGCCAAGAGGAGATGAAAAAGGACCAACTAGAAATTAAACATACACTGACTGAAATAAAAAATATTATACAGAGACCTAACACCAGACTAGCGGAAGGCAAGAATCAAGTCAAAGATTTGAAATACAAAGAAGCAGAAAACACTCCACTGGAAAAGCAAAAAGAAAAAAGAATCCAAAAATGAGAAGATAATGTAAGGAGCCTCTGGGACAACTTCAAGCATGCCAATATCAGAATTGTGGGGGTTCCAGAAGAAGAGAGAGAGCAAGATACTGAAAACCTATTTGAAGAAATAATGACTGAAAATTTCCCACATCTGGTGAAAGAAATAGACTTACAAGTCCTGGAAGCACACAGAACCCCAAATTAAAGGAATCCAAAGAGGACCACACCAAAACACATCATAATTAAAATACCAAGAGCAAAAGACAAAGAGAGAATCTTAAAAGCAGCAAGAGAAAAACAGTTAATTACCTACAAGTTAATTACCCATATGATTGTCAGGTGACTTCTCAACAGAAACTATGCAGGCCAGACGCAAGTGGCAAGAAATATTCAAAGTGATGAATAGCAATAACCTACAACCAAGATTACTCTACCCAGCAAAGCTATTATTCAGAATTGAAGGTCAGATAAAGAGCTTCACAGATAAGAAAAAAATTAAAGGAGTTCATCACCACCAAACCAGTATTATATGAAATGCTGAAAGGTACTCTTTAAGAAGAGGAAGAAGAAGAAAAGGTAAAGATAAAAATTACAAACAACAAATACATATCTATCAACAAGTGAATCTAAAAATCAAGTGAATTGAAAATATGATGAACAGAATAAACTGGTGAATATAATAGAACCAGGGGCATACAAAGACAGTGGACTGACAATTCTCATGGGAAAGGGGTGGGGGGTGAGGTGCGGGAAGTGGCTGGACAAAAATTGTACACCTATGGATGAGGAAAATTAGCAGTGGGGGGGGGAGGAGAGGGAGGTGCGGGGAAGGTGGGAGGTAAGAGCAAAGGGTGGGGTGGGAACCAGTTGGAGGGGAGTTATGGGGGAAAAAAAGAGGAACAATTATAATAATCTGAACAATAAAGATTTATTAAATTAAAAAATACAAAATAAAAATAAATAAATTACAATTCATAACAGTAGCAAAATTACAGTTATGAAGTAGCAACGAAAATAATTTTATAGTTGGGTGTCCCCACAACATGAGGAACTCTATTAAAGGATCTTGGCATTAGGAAGGTTGAGAACCACTGTCCTAAAGGAACACATGACTCAAAAAGAGAAAGCTTAATAATTTAAATTACTTGATCATTTTAAATTTCTGTGAAACTACAAATGCCACAGAGAAAATTTAGAGGCAAGTGACCAATGGAAGAAAATATTTGGAACCCATATAACTAATGAAAAGAAATGCAGAATTTATAAGAACTTCTACGGATTAATAAGGAGAAAAATAGACAAATGGACAAAAGTATGAACAAGCAATTCACCAATGAAGAAAACTGCCCAATGAATATGAGGAGATTTTCAATCTTGCAAGTGATCAGGAGAATCTGATTTAAATCAAAGACACTGTTTGCATTTATAAGATTGGCACAAATCAAGAAGAAAAGTTATAATATCTTATAAAAAATAAAAAACCTTATGAAATGGAAAGCATACAGATCCAAGAATGTAGTAACTCCCCTATGAAATGTACCCTAGGAAAAGTTGTGCACATATGACCCAGTGAACACGTATGTGGAGACTGCTACAGCATGATTGTAAGAACAAAACTTTAGAAACTTAAATGTCAACCGCTAAGAGAAGGGATAGATGGTAGCCTAGTTCTACAATGGAACACTGTGTAACAGTTAAAAGGCATGAACTAATCTCTGTCTATTAACATAAGTATATCTCAAAAATGTAAGGTTGAATGAAATTCATGCTTCAGAATGATCCAATATGATAGTATTCATGAAAAAGTTTAAATTCACAAGCTACATATTAAAATATGTAAAAAGCAATAATAGATGGCCTAGAAAGATAGAAATAAAATTCATAATGGAGATTGCCTTTAAAGAAGTAAGAAGGGCAATGAGAATGTGTACATCCTCAAAAGAGGACTTCAACTTTATCTATAGAGTAAAATAATCTGGAGGATGAAAATATTATCAATTTCAAGGCTAGGTGGTGAATAGTAAAGAATTTTTTACATCATTCTATGTACTTAAAAAAAACTTTCTAAATGTATTTCTATTCTATATAATAAAAGTCTAATATGCAAATTGACCAAATGGCGGAATGATTAGCAGAACAATTGGCAGAATGGCCAGTCCCTATGACATGCACTGACCACCAGGGGTAAGACTCTCAATGTAGGAGCTGCCTCCCCAGCCTGCAGGCCTCAGGCCAGCCAAGGGAGGCGACTAGTGGTGGTAGCAGGGGGCAGAGCTGGTGAGCGAGTGGCACCAGGCTGGCCAAGGTGGGTGCCAGTGGGGGTCCCCCAATTGCCCCACTGATCACTCCACAGATCAGCCCTGATCATCAGCCAGGTCTAAGGACCTTACCGATGCACAAATTTCGTGCATCAGCTGGTAGCTATGATGTGCACTGACCACCAGGCGGAAGATGCTCAATGCAGGAGTAGAAAACACAGACATGGAAACATGGAACAGACTGATGAATCTCAGAGGGAAGAGGAGAGGGGGAAGTACAAAAGGAGATTAAACAAAGATCTTATATGCATACTAGGGGCTCAGTGTATGGGTGCATGCACCGATGGGGTCCCTGGCCTAGGGAGATAAAGCCAAAACCAGCTCTCGAATATCCCCCAAGAGGTACTGGATTGCAAGAAGATGAAGGCCAGGCCGAGGGACCCCTACAGTGCATGAATTCGTTCACTGGACCTCTAGTAAATAAAATAAAACAGATGTCTTGGTCCTATAGAATTGCAAGAGTTGACCATGAATTTGGGTTTACAGCTTAATTTCTTTTATTGCTCTTTGTTTGGCTGGGTTGTTTTTTGTTTGTTTGTTTGTTTGTTTTGGTGTCAGGCCCAATATCAGTAGCTCATGTACAAGCTGATAAAAGTCTTTCTGCCATTTTTCAAAATGCCTTCTCACATGGACATTTTTTATAGTCATTGACTGCACTACGGTCAACCAAAATGCTATGCCAGTACACTTGGTCTTTGCCATGGCTCTGCGCAGTACAAGATTAAACAACAGTCACAAAACCTGTCTTTTCTTCACCTACAGTATCTTTTCTAACACCAGTACCTGTGCTTCTGCAGGTTAATAAAGTGGGTTCTCCTTCATGATCACAAATCTTCCTAAGAACTACCTATGAAAATTCTATGCCAAACACCAAGGCTAATCAAAGTTCAATCAGGCAGTTAAACATTCATTCACACATTCCCAGCAACAGCTAATTTTATACTTTTTCTTTCTTCTCTTCTCTTTCTAACAATTGCTTCTTCTTCCACAGTTTCTCTTTCTCCTCTTCCTTTTCTCTTCTTCTGGTAGAAATTTCCATTTCCAGCTGTGCTACCTCTTCCAGGTGGGCTCGCCATTGAAGAACCTGAAATAGAAATTCATTTCAATAACTATTCACACTCATGTGATTTTAACGATCACAATGAGACTAGGTTCTGTAACAAGCTGATGTCAAAGTTTTTCCAAATATACATTAAAATTCTGTGTGCACATGAGTGTGATATGTGTGCAATATGTGTGTGAACTGTAATGTTAAAAGGATAAAGCAACCTTAAAATCACCTCATTCAGAGATTCTTCACTTGGATTCATGGAGTGAAATCCTAAAGACTCTGTGAATTGATTTAAAAGAATTTATGGATTCTCATAAATAGCATATGAAAATTTATCTGCACAGGTATGTTTTTCTGAAGCAACAGATCCAATTTCTGTTCAACAATTTTTTAAAAATCACAAATGGTCCTAAGATGCTAAAAAGTTTTTTAAGAACCACTGATTATTTTATCCTCTTTATTTTATAAGTGAGGAAAATGAGCCCAAAGGAGAATGAAAAATTTTTTTCAAGACATTTAAAAGAACTTTTGGGGTACTGATAGGTGTTATAGGTAGAAAAACTGCTACAACTTTTATTGGGCAATATGTATCATAATATAATATATGTATAGCCTTTGACTCACATCCCACTTTTAGGAAGTTACTTAGACAATTGGACAAGTGCACAAAAATGTACCCATTGGAACATTCACTGCAGTGCTGTTTAAACACAAAAATTGGAAAGCGTCTAAGTGTCTGGCAATAGAATATAGCTTAAAATGAATTATGATACCTTTATACAATGACTGCCATTGAAAAAGATGCTTTTTGTTTATATTCACTGACATAGAAAATGCCCACAACATATTGTTAGGTGCAAAAAAGCAGGTGTAAAAACCACTTCACAGTGTGATCTCATTAAAATAAGTATCATCTATGTATCTACACATAGAAAGATATTTTGAAGGAGGTTTATCAAAATAATATATTGGCTATCTCTAAATAGCATTATTTCATGGAATTTAAAAAAATTATTCCTTAAGCCTGTCTGTGCCAAGGAATATGTTTACACTGAACATATCTTTGTAAGCAAGAAACCAATGAAACTAACAAATAAAATCAAACCCTTATAGGTTCTATGGACACATGTATCTAAGGAAGGAGAGCAGGGAGATAGAAAAATGTACAGAATTTTTTTTTAAGTAAAGGAGGGAAGTAGCATTCCCAACCTAATACCTTGCATTACATATTTGATATGAGCATCACTCACTATGGTAATACATAAAATGAAAACTGAATAACTAAAATGTCCTAAAATATGATGAATTAAAGTGACTACACAGTTAAACTCTTTTTTGCACTTTAACTATTCTAAGTTTGTTTTCTAAAAATATATTTGCCCTATATATAAAAATAACAAAAAAAATCAGACTCTTGGTTTTGCAACACACTTAGGTTTTCCTATCAGCTGCTACTCTGGCCATCATATTTAAATTCTTCTTTAGAAATTCATACATACAATAAGATCACCTGTGCCTTCTGTTCTGGCCCCCTGCTTCCAAACCCATCCTTGCTGTAACCCACATGTTATCTTAAGCATGCTGTATCAAAATCAAATGTCCAAGTGCTGCTAATGATCTTCCTTACAAACACCTGAAGGACAGCCCTCAGGCCCCCATTCCTAAACGTCATGGTGCTACCCCTGCTAACCATCTCTTCATGTTTAAAACTCTTTCCTGCACAGGCCGTACATTTTTCTCCCCTGCTTCTCCACTAATGAATACTACCCTTTTCTTCTTCCTGCTTCCTGTGTCCACCTCACACCCGCAATTCCACTGCTATCCTTTCTCTTTGACCTCAGCCTCTCTATGATCATTATTTGACATGCACATTCTCTCCCATGAGTTAATCTATCATTTCTGTGTATCTAACTCTAAAATGTACTCTTCGTGTCTGCAACCCATCCTAACAAATATGTAATGCCTTTGTTATTTGTATGTGTACCCAAAATACAACATTTCTAAAATGAAATTCAACATTTTTAACATGACTACAGTTTTACACCAAGCCCTGTGAGCCTGCCTCTCCTTTTATTATTATCTTTTTAAATACATTTTTATTGATTTCAGAGAAGAAGAGAGAGAAACATCAATGATGAGAGAGAATTACTGATCAGCTGCCTCCTGCACATCCCCTACAGGGGAGTGAGTCCACAACCCAGGCATTTGCCCGACTGGAATCGAACCCGAGACTCTTCAGTCTGCAGGCCAATGCTCTATTCACTGAGCCAAACCAGCTAGGGCCTGCCTCTCCCTTTAAACATCCTGTTTTTGTAATGTGGAACCACATGTATCTCTGTAGTTTGTAATTTTTTTTACTATGTACATCAATCAACATGACTAATTCTTTACAATTTACGCCTGACTTAGGCAATCTTATATTTTTTAAGTTCAGATGAGTTTTCACTTATGACAAATCAATTTCTAAACTATTGAATTTCCATAAGCCACTTCACTGTAATTCCCTAGACCACTCTTTCTACCTGCTAAATGCATTTAGAACAATACCAAAAAGTTCAGGAGATTATGTCAATTTCTCCAATCAGAACTGGAATGGTTCAGCCTTCTTATTGTCCCCAACAATGTCCCACATTAACCTAGCTGATGTGTTATCTCTGGGTAGGTTGTTTTCCTTCACCTTCCCTTACTGCTCTTAGTCTCACAGTATGGTCCATACTATTCCTTCACTGGGAGTGCTCCCACTTTCTCCCTGTTTCATAAAATGCTTCTTGGCCTGCACATGTCGCATTCTTCTATGAAGCATTCTCCAACCCATGCTCATCTCTCTTTTCTTAATCATTTTATTATTCCATAATTGTTCTAGACTTGTTTTGAGCATAATGCTTCTGGTTCTATTTAGAACAAGGTCCATGATATATATGTATTTTGTCTTCCCTTTTTATTGTCTTGCAAAGTACTAGCGCATCATAGGTACTCAATAATTACCTATTTGTTTACCAAAATAAAAAATTTTTAACAAATGAAGAAGAAATGATGCCATTAGAATATATCATTTTGAAACATCTAATCAAGTAATGGGTCCTCATTCATGATCACCAATGGCTACTAAAAACTGCACGTTAATAGCTGATGGGAAACTTTATAATGGTTGGGTCAGAGTGGCAACAACTGACCACACTAAACAAGTTAACATCGCAGAAAAGTAAGCAGACATTTTGGCACTTGATGGAAGTAAGTAACATTCCCATAAACTTTTCTTGCCAAAAAAATAAGAAGAAATATAATCAAACCTCAATATCCATGGATCAGGACACAGAAAATTTAGTCAATGGAAAAACACAAAATAACAATATGGGAATGCAGTCAGCAAAACTGAACCCTGAAAACTTTAAAGGACTTTTAAAATTACAAGAAAAAATAAAATAAGGAGAACTATGAGTTAGAAGAGATTTAACAAACATAGCGACCAAATATAATATATGGATCCTATTTGGATTCTGATTTAAATAAATCAAATGTGAAAAGAAATTATAAAACAACTAAGATTTCCATTTTGATTAGTTAACTGATACTATTAAGGAAATACTGTTAAAGTTTTTAGGTTTGATTATAGTATGGCTATGCTTTTTGAAAGCGTTTTTCATTTTAGAGAGATACTGAAATACTAACAGATGAAATGATACATCTGGGGATTTGCTCACTATTAGTTATTCTATGGGCATGGGAGAGTAGGTAAAAGCATAGATGAAACAAATTGGACTAATAAGTTGATGATAACTGTTGAAGTGCAGTGATGACAGACTTTTGTCTATGTCTAAATGTTTCCACACTAAAAATTGTATTTTAAAAAACCATAAAATATAATGTATGTCCAAAGATATTTGTATAATCAAATACTGTAGTCTCAAGGTTTTCAGAAAATAGGAAGAAAATTTGGGATGCAGTGAACTAATGAAAAGAAAAACAGATACACTTTGCCTTTCTGTGTACTGAGATTATTTCTGTAAATTTCAAAAGAAAGAAGTTTGGGCCTTGGAACTACTCTTCTCATCTTTTGATTTAAGACTAACTTATGGAAATTATAATTAAAAAACCTTTGCATAAGTAATACCATATAATGTAATGATGCAAAAGTATAAGTAGCTATCTGTAACTAGAGATTTCTGTTTCCAATGGCGAATATAGCAAGAAAATTACCAGACCAATAAAACTGGGATAACTCAGTTTACCCACCAATTAATCTGATTTACCCTCCCTTGTCATTTGCAAGTCTAAAAGATGTTCCTCTTGTTCTCTAGAAAATATAAGATTATGGCTATTTTTTTAAAATGGGCATAAACACCATACATGAAACAAATGCAAGTTCAGCAAACAAAAGCCAGTGGGTTGTAGCTGCCAAGCAATATATGAAATGCTGGAGCAGGGAAGGGAGGGGAACTCTCAGGCAAGTCAGCATCAGCCTTTAGACACTAAATTGTTTCCACTTAATATTGGAATCATGAGAATGTTCAGGGACCCTGAGAGGTTTGACTAAAATCAATAACTCACAACATCAACTGTAGTTATTACCATACCCCCAAAAATGTGAAGAGTAAAGGAGAAAAGGTTGTTGAAGCTGGCATTATATCCCAAGTAGCCAGAGATGTGAGTTCTTAATGAGAAACACGCTCTGCAGCAATCGGTATCCAGGCAGCAAGGTAAATGGGACTTTTCAGAATGCACAATGGGGAAGGTCAAGAATCTAGTGGGAGAGGGGGGGCCATTGAGAAATCTTTAACAAATGGACGCCCACAGAGGCAGCCAAGGGCTTTGCATGACTCCCATGTAGAGAGAATGACAACCGATTATGGTATTTTTGAGATGCTCAAGAATAAGAAAGCTGGCTGGTGGGTGAAGAAATCAATATTAGCACAATAGGCTAAGGCACAGAAAACTTCTGAGCAAACAGTGAGCAAAAAGGAAGAATAGCTTGGAGAACCTTTTAGTGGTTTTATCTTAAAGTGTTGGCTAATTGTGCAGCTTTAAACAGAACTAGTGAACACAACTGCATAATAATAATAAGCACAAAAGAACGTTACCACAGTGGTAGTCAGGAGTGCATTGTAAGGAAAACATTATTTAGATTATTAACTTTGGGACATTTTACCAGATCTTTAGTTGATATTTTAATATTCCTGCCAGAGGTACGGTCTTTGAATGAATCATTAGCCTAACAAAAATCAAGTAACGTTTAAAATATGTTCATCTATTGCAAATAATAAATCAAGGGTTGAAAATGAAAATGGTTAGCAGCACTCCATATATTCCTTGCTCTTACTGTAAAAGTAAAAATGGTTCAAGTGAAATTAAAAACACATATATTTTCAGAATGAATAAAATACTAGAAAAACAAAAAATGAAATCCATAAAAACTTCAAAGGTGATAATGAAAACTAACATTAAGGTAACAACAGTAACACAATTTTATATCAAAGTTGAGAGCTTTGGAAAAAATCTATTATAAATGGCAATGTGCTAAAAAAAAATGAATACAATGGTCCTCCTTTATCTGTGGGACATATATTTCAAAGCCCCCAGTGGATGCCTGAAACCATAGATAGTACCAAACCCTATATATACTATGTTCTTTTCTATACATACATATCTATGATAAAGTTTAATTTATAAATTAGGCACACTAAGAGATTAATAGCAATAACCAATAACAAAATATAACAATTATAAAAATACTCGAGGCTCGATGCACGAAATTCCATTTAATATTGGAATCATGAGAATGGTCAGAGACCCTGAGAGGTTTGACCGAAATCAATAACTCACAACATCATCTGTAGTTATTATCATACCCCCCCCAAAAAAATGTGAGGTTATGTGGCACACTTAGTGGTCATTCCAGAAGGTCATTCGCCATCCGTTCTAATTAGCCTATTAGCTCTTTATTATATTTTGATTCACGTCCCAAGCAGGACAAAGCAGGACAGAGTGAGATTTCATCACACTACTAAGAATGGCGTGCAATTTGTCTTATAAACTGTTTATTTCTGAAAATTTCCACTTAATGTTTTCAGATCACACTTGATGCTGGGTAACTGAAACTGCAGAAACTGAAACTGAGGATAAGGTGGTACCACAGTATTCAACTGTTAGTCAGTACACCTGCATTTTTGTCTTATTTCTTCCATTGTTATATTGTAAAGTTTTCTCATGTATTAATGGAGATGACTGAATCAGATGATTTCTATAGCTTCTTTCAACAAATTTTTAATTTAAATATAATTTGTATACAATATCACATTAGTTTCAGGTGTACACTATTGTGATTTCACATTTCTATACCTTACAATGTAATCTCCACACAGAGCCTAGTAATCATTTGTCACTGTGCAAATTTATCACTATATTGACTATATTCCCCTCCACCTTTTTTGCTACAGTTTTTATGTTCTATTATTCTGATTTTATTTTATATTTTTCTTATATGGATAAATCACAATATATGACATGCTCTGAATTTTCTTCTATAAGCAAAATGAATTGCAAATAGAAACCTTAGTATTTTACAGACCTGTTAAATAATAATAGATAATTAAATATTAATACTGAATTCTATCAGCCATATTTATGGAAACATTGTGTCATGCATGCTGTTTCATATAAGTAAAGTACCATCTGACCAGTGCCTGTAACTGACAATAATAAAATATTAAAAACCACCATTAATGAAGGTTTATTGTGTGACAGGCCTATGCTTTCTAAATGCATTAAACACATGGTGTGAGGTAATTCTTGAAACAAGGAAGCTATCTTCTTTGAACTTCATCTGGCCAACTTCTGCTTATCCTACTCAAGTCTGAGCTAAGAAGTAATTTTTTTTTTTTAATCCTTACCTGAGGATATTTTTCCTTTGATTTGTAGAGAGAGAAGAAAAAGGGAAAGGCAAAGAGAAACACCAGTGTGAGAGAAACACATTTATTGGTTGCCTCCTGCACAAGCCCTGATCAGAGCCTGGCAGGAGAAAAGCCTGCAACCGAGATACATGCCCTTGACCAGAATCAAACCCAGGACCCTTCAGTCTGCAATTTGATGCTCTATTGACTAAGCCAGTCCAGCTCGGACTGGGCTTACCTGTCATCTGCTCCAGGAAGCCTTCCCTAACTCTCCAAGTCCAAGACAGGTGTCTCCTCTTCTTCCCTGGCACCTTGACCCTTTCCTCTATTACAGCATGCATCAAACCATTTGGATTTGCCTATTCCTCTGACTTGGCTACAAACTTCTTATTTTTAAATCCTCATGAAAGATTTATTCATTTAATTTAGAAAGAGAGGAAAGGAAGAGAAGGACAGAGTAATATCAACTGGTTCCCTCCCATACATGCCTGAAATGGGAATCAAACAAGCAATCTTTTAACCTTTTGGTATACAGTATGACACTCCAATCAGCTGAGCCACCCAGCCAGGCTTGGCTACAAACTTCTTAAGGACAGGGACCAAATTTGTCTTATTCATAGTCCCTCTCCAGAGCATAGAGTGGTATCTGGCACTCAGGAAAGGTTAAAAAAGTACTTGTTGGTGGAAGCATGAATAAGACCCTGGGCAATGCCTGGAAGTTAGATTGACAATATTTCCCCGTCTCCCTGCTAAATTGGTCTTCAGAAAGAAAAGGTAGCCTCACCAAACCAAATGCTATCATTTTCTGACCCTGCTGCTGTGGACTCTCCATCCTTGCTTTCCCCAGTTCTAGCTCTTTCTGGGCTTCCTATGCTCCATGCCTGTTGTCCAATAGCGAAAATATCCAGAAAACCTTATTCAAGATTTTCAACAACTAATCTGTATTTCCAGCAATGGAAGAGGTCATTTGCAAAAATGTGGCAAGTACACCCCCTTTCTGTCTTCCTACTTGTTCCTCTACCAGTAAGCTTCTAAATTTAGTTCAGCTGAATAAACTTCAAATTTTCATTTTATTAAATCTTTAATAATCTGATAGGTCCATTAAATTCTTTCCCAATGTCCCACCACTTTTCAATATTACCTAAATAAGCTTTTTTCATCTCAGTGTCCCGTTTATGTTGAAATTTCTCTCATGGAATGTGGTACCTGTGCTTTTGCACATGTTATTAAAACTCTCTATTCTCTCCTTGGCATTTTTGCTTAGCAGAAAGATTTGATTTTTCCTCTTGGTTTCACAATTGTCCTTTGGTTTTTTTGGGTGTTTTTTTTTGGGTGTTTTTTTTTTTGTGTGTGTGTGTGTGTGTGTGTGTGTGTTTTGAGTGACTTAATAAGTGCATTCTTATCACCTCTCTTTGATAACCACTTTCCATTTTCTTTTTACTAGTTATTCTCGGAGTCTTAAAAGATTGTGCACTGTTATCTTGACTGTTTCATATCTTTTTCTTTTCAAATAAAATCTTGCAACATTTCATTTAATTATGTCCTAAAGAGTCTTAACATTAGTGTAAAACAATACTTGGAAAGGAATAAATAAACTAAATGTTACGAAGCAAAAAATTATTAACAGATTTCTTTTTCCTAAGGAACAAATTTTACAAACCTATCAATTTTATTTATAAAGCTGCCAAAGCCAAATTGTATAAATAGAACCTGAAAATGGAGCTAACCATTAGGAAGTCATTTGCCTGTTGATGATGAGATCTAGGGAAATCACTTTACATTTCTGGGCCTCAAATCCTCTTTGAAAAAATGTATAGGACCAGATCAGTTTTTCAAACAGAGGGTCACAACTCCTTAGTGGGTAGTGAAATCAATTCTGTGGAAGGGGACTAGTGTTTTTTTATAGAAGAGAAAATATCAGAGTATATCTCATTATTATAGTAAGGCCGTTTCAAGACATTTTTTCATGAAATTGTGTGTGTGTGTGTGTGTGTGTGTGTGTGTATTTGTAATGCAAAATACATTTTTTCACTGTAGGTCACAGTCAAAGAAGCTTGAAAAACACAGAATGAAGTTCTCTATAATCTTTTCCAATCATAAAATTCTATGGCTCTGAGATATAAAAGACCAAAGTTATTGTCTTTCCATCATTAAGCCTTCTGCAGTCAACCCAGAAGCATGATATAGAAAAGAGAACCCAGAATTTGAAATCATAAAACAGACTTTGCATCCTATTTTTGAGACTTATTAATGGTACTTCCTCAAGTACATTGTTTAACCATCTGAAACTTCAGATTAATGTAAAATAGGGTAACAGTGACATGCACCATACAGAGTTGCTATTTAAACACTATTAATTTACACAAGCCAGAAACTCAGGAACCATTCTGACATTCCACATATAATCCATTACCAAGTCCTGTTGACTGTACCTCTAACTATCTCTTGGACCAATTCACTCCTCTCCATCTTCTTGGCCTCCATCCTAATACTACAAGGATGCATCCTGCATACACTTTTGTTTCAATCCCTGTCCATATCCTCATCTCACTCTCCATACTTTCAATGGTTTTTACTGCTCTTGGAGTGAAATCTGAACTCCAATTACATGCCTCCAAGGTTGACTCTGCCTATGTCTGCAGCCCCAATTCAAAACCCCCTCCCAGTGGTAGACTCACCCTCTGGGTTCCAGGAGCACTGGCCATCTTACAGATGCCTGAACAGGATCTACATGGATGTTGTATGTGCTATTTTCTTTGCTCTTTCACTCCTTGCCTCCTCCACACTCAGTTCTAAATTTTACCTACAATGCCTGTTGAAGAAATCTTATCTACTCACCCTACATGAGGAAAAGCCCCCTGCCCCACTGTTGCTTCCCATAACATTGTTAATTTTTCCTTCAAGGTAATTATCATAGTTTGAAAGTAGACATTAAGTCTTGTGATTACAAGGACAGTGTCTATTTCCTCACTAGACTGATCTCTATGAGGACAGAGACTGCATTTGATTGGCTCACCATTGTATCCCCAGTGCCTTACACACCATCTGACACATAACAGGTGTTCAATAAATATTTTTGAATGGATAAAGGGGATAAGAAAGCATAAATGATGCACAAATGTTAACCATGTTCCTAGACTATTGCAATTGATTTTCTGCTGACTTTCCTGACTTCAGTGTCACTTTGATTCAACACATTCTGTACACATTTGTCTATGAGAATTTTAAAATATTTTTTCTCCCCTGAACAAGATTATGTCAGTAGTAACTTTTTCAAGTGGCCACTCACCATTTTTAGTGGCTTTTATAGCTATTTCTTTCTTTATTTATTTGGACACCACTTTGATCAGAAGGCAGGCTCAATCTTGTAAGGCATATTTGGACTTGACCCAACACACATAAACTTGTTCCCTGTTATACCCCAAGGCAAACAGGCTAGCCCTTCCTCTTCCTATTTTCTCTGTCTCTCCTCTCCACCCCTACACACCCATATTTATCTCTGTCCCAGACCTTTGCCTATAAAGCCTTCATTCTTGCTCATCTATCCTTCAAGGACATTCAGGGCTCCTGACTAATGATTTTATCCAACATTTGTCTATCCAATCTCTGACCTATATCCATGAATAGTGTCCAAATAGATAAAAGCCACTTATTCTTTAACCTCTATTTTAACTTCACTATATAAAATTATATTATCACTAGAGGCCTGCTGCACAAAACTGGCTCTCTGACATCCCCTAAGGAGTCCTGGATTGTGAGAGGGAGCAGGCCAAGCCAAGGGACCTCATTGGTGTATGATAGGGGCCATGGATGGATGCGGGAAGTTGCCCAGCTGGGGAGGGACCGCTTGAAGAGCTCTAAGGCATGTCCATCCCATCTTGCTCAGTCCTGATCGGCTGGACCCCAATAGCAAGCTAACCTACCAGTCAGAGCATCTGCCCCCTGGTGGTCAGTGCACATCATAGCAACTGATCAACTGGTCAACTGTCTGCCCCCTGGTGGTCAGTGCACATCATAACAAGAGGTTGAGTGGCCTTAGCATATCATTAGCATATTACACTTTGGTTGAATGGACAACCGGATGATTGTACACTTAACATATTAGGCTTTTATTTTAGCATAAAAATTCTTATCACAAAGATAATTTTTTTTATTGTACCTATATGAGCTGATGGATGTTAACTAAACCTATTGTTTACATTTCAGGATACAGTAGTACCTCGAGATACGAGTTTAATTCGTTCCGTAACCTTGAGGCGTGGGAAACTATGAGATGCTCGAGTCGTGGTAAACTGGTGGGTCGTGTGCAGCCGGCCAATCCGTGCGATTACTCCTATCTCAAATGTTGCTCGTATTTCAAAGCAAAAATCACTCACTCGACGGCTCGTATCTCAAAAATCTCGTATGTTAGGGCACTCGTATCTCGAGGTACCACTGTATATGTAAATCAGACCATTATGCTGTATACCTTGAACATAGAGTAAAGTATATTTACTTCTTAATAAAACTAGAAAAAATTATATTATTAGTCAATTGATTTATTTTCTTGTCTGTGCTTCTCACTGGACTTTAAGCTCTAAGATGGCAGGGACCTGGCCTTATTCATTGTTCTTATCCCAATCCTGGACAGTGCCTCAATCCAAAGTGCTCAATGAATATTTCTTGGGCAGAAAAATACGTATATAAAATTCAGATTAGCAATCATATACTTGTTTAGTCTCTAAACCTTGAATCCAGATGACTATCACCTAGTATGTCACTTCTGGGATTCCATAATTTCAATAGGAAATTTTAGGCTGAACAATTCCTTATACATACCATACTTCCTTCTATCTCTTTTCCCCTCCTCTCCAACCTTTTATCAACATGATAGGCTGAAATCATCATGGTTTCATAAAGCTAGTTGGACCTATACTCAGGTTTGAACTAGTCATAATAAAGAAGGAGGCTTTAGACTACAAGACAACATAATAGGTTAGAATGTGTTAAGACTCTGCTTTAGGGTGTATACTCTATGAATGAAGTTGTTGAGAAAGGTTAGGTAGATATATGTGTACAATTAACTTCCCCCAGTGGATAGAGGAGATTGACTTACTCTCTATTTTATCTCCCACAGAAATTATCTCTGTGCCTGGAGCACAGTAAATGTGTATTGATGTGTGTTAAAACATATTTAGCATTTTATTATTTTATATAAAAAGTTTTTATTTATAAAACTACTAGCAGAAAGCATAGAAGGTAAACTCCTTAGTTATGATATTTTGGAATTTAACAGAAAAGTACAGTCAACAAAAGCAAAAATAAAAAAGTTGGACTACACCAAACTAAAAGGATTCTAAACAACAACAACAAAAAGTCAACAAAATTGAAAGGCAGGCTACTAAAAAAATAAAAATAAAAATAAAAAATTTTTGCCAAAACTGGTTTGGCTCAGTGGATAGAGTGTTGGCCTGCATACTGAAAGGTCCCAGGTTTGATTCCAGTCAAGGGCACGTATCTTGGTTGAGGGCACATCCCGAGTAGGGGGTGTGCAGGAGGCGGCTGATCGATCTCTCTCTCTCATCAATGTTTCTAGCTCTCTACCCCTCTCCCTTCCTTTGTATAAAAAATCAATAAAATATTTAAAAAAGAAAAAAATTTTAAAAATTACTTAACTGTTAAGGGGTTAATACCCAAAATATATAAAGAACTTATACAACTCAATAGAGAAAAAGCAAGACATCCACTTTAAAAATGAGCAGAGAATCTAAAAAAAAAAAAAAAACATTTTCTAAAGATGACATACAAATGGCTAACATGAAAAGGTGCTCAGAACATCACTAACCATCCGGGAAATGCAAATCAAAACCAGAATGAGATATCATTTTACATTTGTTAGAATGGCTATCATCAAAAAAGATAAAAGCTAACAAGTACTGGGAAGGATGTAGAGAAACTGTTGGTGGGAATATAAATTAGTGCAACCACTATGAAAAACAGTATGGAGTTTTCTACAAAATTAAAAATTGAATTTACTATATTATCCAGCATAAATACTTCAGAGTATATATCAAAAGAAAACAAAATCACTTTCTCAAAGAGATATCTGTACACCAATGTTCAATGAAGCATTATTTACAACTAGAGGCCCCATGCACAAAATTCATGTATGGTGGACAGGGCAGGGTGGGGGGCATCCTGCAGCCTGGCCTGTACCCTCTCCAATCTGGGATTCTCCTAGGAATCGAGCCTAAACCAGCAGTCCAACATGCCTCTCGCAATTCGGGACCACTGGCTCCTAACTACTCGCCTGCCTACCTGACCACCTGTAACCCCTCTGCCTGCCTGCCTGATCATCCCTAACTATCTCTGCCTGGCTTGCCTGCTCACTTCTAACTGCTCCCCTACCAGCCTGATCGCCCCTAACTACCTCTGCCTCAGCCCCACACCCAGGACCTAGGATTTCCTCCTCCTGCCAGCTACAGGCACCCGGGACCTGGACTTCCCTCCCTCTCGCTGGCTGCAGGCACCCGGGACCACAGGCAGGCAGCTTCTCCTGAGCCGCCTTTTTCAGGAAAGATGTCCAGAAGATTTTGGTATAATTAGCATATTACCCTTTTATTAGTATAGATAGCCAAAACATGGAAACAATCTGAGTGTCCATCAATGAATAAATGAATAAAGATGTCTCATATATGTACAGCCATAAAAAGGAAGGAAACCCTGCCTTCTGACAACATGGATAGACACTGAAGGCATTATATTAAGTTATTAAGTGAAACAAGTCAAATAAGAAAAATATCAAATACTGTGTGATTTAATTTATATGCTGAGTCTAAAAAACGTAAACTCGTAGATAAAGAGAAGATATTGGGGGTTGCTAGAAGTGAACGGATGAGAGTGGGTGAAATGGGTGAAGGGGATCAAAAGATACAAACTTCCAGTTATAAGTCCTAGAGATATAATATACATCATAATGACTATAGTTAACAATAATGTATTGCATATTTAAAAGTTGCTAAGAGGGTAAATCTTAAGAGTTCTCATCACAAGGAAAAATAATAATAATTACGTGTGGTGCTGGATTTTAACTTTAACTTATTGTGGTAAGCATTTTGCACAATATTTGCACAAATCATTAAGTTGGACACTTAAAACTAACATAATGTTCTATGTTGCTTAGATCTCAAATTTTTTGTTTATTAACCACTTCATATGTATACCCCACTTCCCAATTAGAGGTAAGCTTCTTGCAATCTGAGGTCATCTATGCAATTTTTGTAACTTATAAAATCCACTACAATGCTAAATTCATAGAAGGTTTTCTATAAAACTCATTGTTAAGAAACTAAAAATGGATCTCCCATTTGACCCTGTAATCCCACTCTTAGGAATTTAGCCTAAGAAATTACAAACACCAATCAGAAAGGATTTATGTTCATAGCAGCACAATTTACAATAGCTACAATTTGAAAACAGCCTAGGTGCCCGTCAGCAGATGAGTGGATCAGAAAACTGTGGTACATCTACACAATGGAATTCTATGCTGCCATTAAAAAGAAGGAATTCTTACCATTTGCAGCAACCTGGTTGGAACTGGAGAGCCTTATGCTTAGTGAAATAAGCCAGTCAATGAAGGAGAAGCATCACATGATCGTACTCATTGGGGGATAATAAAGAACATTATAAACTGATGAACAAAAGGATAGATACAGAGATAGTAAAGCTTCAAACAGACTGAAATTACAGCAGGAAGATTAAAGTTAGGTGAGGTAGATAAGAGATCAATCAAAGGACTTGTAGGCATGCATATAAGCATAACCAATGAACATAGACACTGGGAGGTTGGGGTATGCCTGGGAGGGAGGGGGGGCAATGGGGAGATATGTATAAAAAATTAATAAAAAAATAGCTGTGTCAAACCTCAGAGAGAATGCAGGAGAGGGTGGAGGGTGAGATCAACCAATGAACTCAGATGCATATATGCATAACCCATAGATACAAACAATAGGGTGGTGAAGGCTTGGGGGAGGAGATTGGAGAGGGCAATGGCGGGGAAAGGACATATGTAATACTTTCAACAATGGTGATTTATTTAAAAAAAAATAGCTGTTATCTTATAAACATCCTGTAAGGAAGTTAAGATGAATTCTTGTGAAGCCCTAAATTCAAATTTGCTATTGGGAATTTTCTGTAGTTACTAACCCCCAAAATTACTCCACTTTTGATTTTGTAATTCAAAGCCTTCTTTTCTTGGGCTCTGATTAAAAATAAAATACAAGTAAAATATCTAGCACATTTGCCTAACAAAGCATTTGCCTAATTAATATAAGTGAAATGGATTACAGAGAAAAGTTATCTAGAATCCTTTCCTGTAATTAGGGTGGTATGATTTGTACAGAAAGTGGGAGATGTGTATTAAATAAGCATTAGAAAGCTATTTTTATATTCACAAGTTTACACTATTTTTATATTCACAAGTTTACATTATTTTTATATTCACAACCATATACCTTCAAGCTCTGCTCTTCCCCTTAGAGTTATTATTTTAATGAACAGAACCTCAAAAGAAATGCTCATAGATCAGTAACCACTGGAACAGTTGGTTTTTATTTGTTTGTTTGTTTTTGAGAATTAAATACTTTTGGAGCTATGAAATGGAGCCCACTGCTGAGAACAAAAATTAAGGAAAGTGATTATAGAATGTGATAAAGGTGATTACAGTTTATGGATTCTGTAACTCATAGGACCCAAACAGAAATTCTTCAATGAGAATATTTCTTTTCCCCCATCAGCTCAGTTCTTTCTAGATATAGCACAAAATCAACAACCGATCATTTAAAGAACTTGGCAGTATTTGTAATCTCTTCACACAAACTCATTACTGCTTACCTATATAGGGTGCCAAGAAGAGGCAACAAGCAGCGATCACAAGAAGATTAACTGGGAAAAATCATAAAAGAACGTGACTTTTTTATCATCAACAGAACCCCCTTCCCTTGGGATGTTATTCAGCAATAAATTTTTCAAACTAGACATAGTGCATGTTGCCTGAATTATTTCCTCCAGAAAACATAGTCAGAACATATACAAAAAAAGAAACAATACCATCTTACAAAAGAAAGAAAAAAAGCAATAGAAAAAAGAGGTGAGGGGAAAACAAAAGATAAAATATAAAATCAAGATACCATTATATCCATGTACAGGGGCCTCACCCAGATTATCCTCAAAGATGTTATGGAAGTTACACACATCAATTCCCTAAGCATTAATGCAAGATGATAAATTCCATCATCTTAAACTTTTTCTAAATAGATAGTAAGAAAGAGGCAGGATGCTCTACTGATATTACAATATGTTCATGGAAATGGGATATCTTATTTTTTTTATAAAATCTCAGTAAACCTCTGAAATGCATGTGCTGAGCAGATAAATACTAGAACAATGTGCACTGTTTTGAATTCACTTGTTTTATGTTCAACATTTAACCAGTTCTACTGTTTTTAAAAACATGTTTTATTGATTTTGGAGCAGGAGAGAGAGAGAGAGAGAGAGAGAGAGAGAGAGAGAGAGAGAGAGAGAGAGAGAGAGAGAATATTACAGAGAATCATTGATCAGCGATCTCCTGCATATCTAACCCTGGGGATTGAGCCCACAACCCAGGGATGTACCTTGACTGGGAATCAAACCGTGATCTCTTGATTCATAGATCCACACTCAATCACTGCATCATGCCAGTGTGGCATCCAGTTTTACTTTTAAATGACAGCTTCATTGAGGCTCATTTATACATTTCTCCAACTTCCCTTGTCTTCTAATTACTTATTCTGCGTATGTTTCTCAAAGGAATAGCTGTGACCCCTTACATAAAAGTATATATTATTCTGCCAAGGAGACAACTCTGTCCTAACCCATAAAAAATATATTAAATAACATATGAAGCAAGATGGTGTGAATCTAATTGCCACTTATGCTAGGATATTTAGAAATTTGAATTAGTTTTTTCAAGACTATGTTCTACAGCAAGTTTCCTGCTTACAGATAATTACTCCCAGCTAGAAAAAAGGTTCTGTCATAACAGAGATAATGTAACTGACCAATAATTCTACATATCATTATGTGCAAAAGTCTTGGGGATTTTTTTACATTTAAAACTATTCTGTCTCCTCATAGGAGTCAGAGGAGGTATGGCACTCCGGATTTCTCCATGTCTAACTTCTTTATATCATGCACACTCCATGGATCACATAGGGAGAGGCTGTGATCCTTGAATAATACTGTTATTAGCATTTAAATTAAGACATACTCTGTGACATTAATAAGAAAATGTCTTTACTTTATAATTGAATAAAAGAATATTTTGAAGAATCAGTAAAATATCAGAATTAATAATCCTAATTGTGCACCTCCTCAGTCAGCTGGATTAACCTTCTCTATGTACTCTCTGGCGTTCTTTTCCTCTCTGGTTCTTTTCCTTTCACTCAACCTGTTGAACCTCTAGTTCAAATAGCTTTGAGTTCTTCATTGATGACTGAAAGAATTTAACTCCACTTTCATCTATACTAATAAAAGAAATATGCAAATTAATTGTATCTTCATGATGCCCACCAGTCAATCAGGAGTGAGTATGCAAATTAAGTCAACAAAGATGGTGGATTAATTTGCATATGCAGGTGCGGAGTGGCTGGCGGGGCAAGACGCCTGCTGTGAGAGGGAAGCAGGGGGGAAGAGGGAGCCGGAGCGGCACTCCAGCTGGAGCAGAGAAGACTGAAAGCTTTGGCCGGAGCAAACACTGAAGGCTCCGAACACTGAAGACTCCAGCCAGAGTGAAGATGAAAGGTGGTGGTCAGAGCAAAGGCATGGGTACTGGGTGCTGGAGGAAAACCAGTGCTGGCAGCCAGGGAAAGAAAGGCCTATTGCACGAATCTTTGTGCAATGGACCTCTAGTATAAATATAACAATTTCAGCTTTAACTGAAAAATGATTTTACTCTGCCTCTTCTGGCTGACCAGTTCTCCATTCATTAGTAGTGGCTTTGGCCCTGTTTTCTGGCCCTATAGTTTTGCCTCTTTCAGAATTTTCTATAAAAGGAATGATATAGCATAAAGACTATAGTTTGGCTTCTTTCACTCTGCACAATGCACTTGAGGTTCATCCATGTTGCTGCATGTTACTTCTTGTATGCCTGAGAAGTATTTCACTATGTGTATGCACCATACCACGGATTGATTATCCACTCACTAGTTGCAGGACATGAGGGTTGTTTTAAGTTTTATAAACATTTGTAGCAGGTGTTTTGTTTTGTTTTGTGTGTGTGTGTGTGTAAATGTAAGTTTTCATTCCACTTGAGTAAATACCCAGTAGGATTGGTTGAATTGTACATAAGTGTACGTTTAACTTTATAAGAAATCAAGCTATTTTTCCAAAATGGCTGCACCATCCTGCATTTCCATCAATGATGTATGAGAGTTCCAATTGCTTCATATCTTCACCAGGACTTTATTTTTGGACAATTTTTCTTATTTTGTGTGGAGAGGAGTGATTGAAGCCATATTGCTTTGTGGTTTCAATTTATCTGATCTCTCAGAAATCCTTTTTTTCTTCACTCTTCTTTAGCAGCTAATGTGTTAGACATCTGTGTCCCACCTCACACCCTCTTGGCCCATCTTTTAACTGCAACAGTTGTAGTCACTAGTTGCTTATAGGTAGGATCTAAAAGCAAGGACCTTACTTGCACCATGTATCTCTCACTTTCTGCCACATGGTTTCTCTGTCCCCATCTGACATGTGAAATATTTGCACTTGTAAACCTAGAAATGCAAGAAAGCTTATGCCCTAATGGGTAACTCCTGACGAGTGGTGACAGGAAACTGGAGAATATGTACTTCTCCCTTTGGAAGAATATTAGTAAGGCATTTTCTCTATGGCTCTTCACAGGGTTCCCAGTGAGAATGAACAGACTGAGCACTCCATAGTCCACAGTGGGGGATCAGCAAAGTAATATATCATGGCACAGGAGTTCCGGCCTTACTTTTTGACTCTTTCAAAGCCCCTACTTTTCTTCCTCGAGGTCACTTTCTAAAATAGATTACCTAACACAAGCTTAGGCTCTACTTAGATGAAATCCAAGGTAAGGTATCTTTGGAAAGTACTTCAGCTTAAAGGGAACATAAAGGGAAAACAAAGCAGAAGTTATGCTAAAACTCGGGCACAAGAACACAGTTTTTTCTCTTTGGTGAAGACATGTTTCTTTAGGCATGTCTTCAAGCGTGAAATATGAGATTGCAAAGTTATGTGACTAACTGTTGGTTTTTCAATACTTAAATATGTCTCTTCAATTAGAATTTTAAGGAGATACATGAAGATAGTATTTGAGATGTATTGAAAACAAAATATTAATGTCAACTTGCTGAACATTAATATTTAACTTATATTCTTCACCACAATAATTTGCAAATTTGCCTTATTTCCTTTTACTTTCACATTTTGTGTCAGAGCCTCATGGGAGTAATCTAAATAATAACTGAGGTGGCTTGCCTAGGTGTGGTATCTACAGAAGGAGTGTTACTCTACAGAAGGACTCACACGAGGTCTAGAAAAAACAGCAGATGAGTGATAGCAACCCTTGTTATTCAGGACAGAAGCAAATAGCAAAGGGAAAGATAATTTTATATGAGGAACAAAGCCTTGATCCTGATAATGCTACTCACTAAAGCTATATTCAAATAGCTCAGATAAAACTTACTGCTAATAAATATCCCTATAGAGAACAATGCATAGGTAAATTTGAAATCTTGTAAATGTTTGCATTACATCACTTTAGACAACAGATACCAATGTGCTGACTGAGCCTACAAAAATAGTTTTTGTTAGCAAGCAAAAGTCTATTCAGCAGAACAAATTTCTCAATTTTCTTGATGAAAATACAAGTTGAACTCAACTTTTCATGGCATGATCATCCCGGCACATATACATCACATATATGTGTTGAACCTTCCTTTGTTGAAATTCTTTTCATAGTGTAGAAAGCATTCTTAGTATTTTCATAAAAAGTAAAGCTGACATATTGGTAGACAAAAGCCACAAACATGTAGTATAGCAGAAGATAGCTCCTGAATTTCATTCATAGTATATATGCTTCATGGATGAGTGCTGGAGAAAAAGTTCCTGGGAAAAAAATGAGCAACTTACATTGGAAGTGATTCCAGATAAAAAAATGAGCAACTTAAGTTGGAAGTGATTCCAGAAAATTATACAAACAATTGCTTAGTACTTATAATACTAAAGCACCATAAACATTCACAACATCTTGCGTTCATGAAATTGATCTATCCTGTTTCAGCATAATCATCATCACCTTCACTGTCAGCAATGAATGAAATTAATGATGCAGATATTTTAGGTTAATAAGCTAATTTGGCAGGTTTTATATACTCTTCTAAATTTCTCAGATAATAATTACCAATATATGAGTAACTTGCAATATGTTGGTTTTACTATACTGAAATCAGATAAAATGTTCTCTGTTTACGATTTTTATTTGGGGGTACAGCTATCACATACCTTAAAAATGAACTTAGTGATTTTGTCACAAAAATAAATTGCTCTTCTCTTTTCTCTATTTTCTGAAACATTTCAGGTTGAAAATTTCAGGCAACTTATGTACTCTTTGCGTCTCTACAATAAAGCTCATTATTCCCTTTGTTTTACTTGATTCTTCTTTTCCAATCCCTCTTCTCCTAGCCAAGTCCAAAAGTTTAGGCTGATACTCAGCTGGTTAACATCAGGGCCAATTATAAGTGACCTCTGAGCTTATAATTACCTAACAAGCTTAATTACAGCATTCCAAGAGGTTTTCATAAGATGACTTATAAAGAGAATTTCTGGGGGGAGCAACAAAGAGCTGTAGCTCAACTTCAGACTTACAAATGACCTTGGAACTATCTCAGCGACAAGCAGAGCATGTTCTAGAGGTAGAGGTAAATATATGGGAACAAAATGCAAGTTGTTTTCCTTGATGGAAGAGAATGATTTGATACTTTCCTTTCTACACTTCTCATTTATGGAGGGTGAAATATAGTTCAAGGGGGAATGAAATAAAGTATCCTTGAACCAAAGTCAAATAGAAAAAGAGTACAACTACTGCCAATTCTTTGGCAAGTCTTATCTTTGACATAGATAAGAAAAAGAGGAAACTCCATAATGCCTTAACAATAGGCCAGGTATGACACTTCCTCAGGCAGCTTGGACTCAGATCTGATGAAGCTGCAGAAGCCGCAGAGAACAGGACACATGGTGCTGTGCTGGAATGGATGTCTGGTCCTTACTGCAGAGGACAGGACAGTGGAATGCAAGTCTGATGTGGGAAATCAACCTTCCAGTCAAGATTCAAGGAGAGCATGCTTAGAGTCAAGTACACCAGCCTCTACATTTCTGGTCAATCATTGGGAAATAATGAAACAATAAAATCCAGAATGTATCTCTTGGACCTTAAAATCTTATCTCAGAAATTGCAACCCTCCAGACACAAAAGTGGATAATTTTTTTTTTCTAATTGGAGATTGCGTCTTTGGATGAAGCTGGAGAATGTGAGAAGTAAATACTGGCTCTGAACAAAGAGTCAAAGGAAGGTTTGCTTTCTGCATCACCAAGTATGATTCTAGACCAGCAAACTTCTATATGAGCATCCTATAAAATCAGGAAGAACATTTTTGTGGGAGTTGTACAAACCTGATACAGACTCTGTCAAGATGAATACTGGTAAAAAGTGCATGTAGTGGTGATAACTAGCATGATATACAAAGAGTAATAATGAAGGAGATATTTGATTATCAATAGTAAGTAATAAATATATTATTTACTATTAGAGGCCCAGTGAACGAAATTCATGCATGGGACTGGTGTCGCTCAGCTCAGCCTGCACCCTCCAATCCGGGGGATGTCCAACTGTCTCTCACAATCCAAGACCACTGGCTCCTAACCACTCACCTGCCTGCCTGCCTGCCTGCCTGATTGCCCCTAACCTCATCTGCCTGCCTAATCATCCCTAACCACCTCTGCCTGCCTAATCACCCCTTACCATCTCTGCCCGCCTGCCTGATTACCCCTAACTATTCCCCTGCTGGCCTAATTGCCCCTAACCGCCTCTGCCTCACTCCATACCCAGGATCCAGGATTCCCTCCTCAGACCAGTTGCAGGCACCCAGGATCCGAGCTTCCCTCCCTCTGGCTAGCCAGAGGCACCCAGGACCCAGGCCGGCTTTGCCTGAGCCATTCACAGCCACAGGGGACCATGGGTGGGTGGCTTCACCGGGGCCGCAGCTGCAGGTGCCCAGGATCGCAAGGTGAGTGGCTTGTCCCTCTCCTAGGCCACAGCCATAGGTGTTGTCACCTGAGACTGCAGGGAAGGTGACTTATCCCTCTCCTGGGCCACAGGTACAGATGGAGCATCTGGCGCCCGGGACCATAGGGTGGGTGGCTTGTCTCTCTCCCAGGCCACAGGTGTAGCCACTGGTGCCCAGGATCGTGGGACATGCAGATTGTCCCTCCCCTGGGCTGCAGGTGCCTGGGACTGTGGGGCAGGTGACTTGTCCCTCTCCTGGGCCACAGAACCAGCAGCTGGTGCTCAGGATCATGGGGCAGATGGCTTGTCCCTCACCCAGGCTGCAGCTTGGCTGGTCCCCATTCCTCTCTTGCAGGCTCATTTGTGCCTGGCTGATCCCTCTTCCTCTCTCCCGAGTGTTGAGTGTCTGAGTTGTTATGATGTGGCGGCATGAGGGTGTGATGATCATTTGCATATTAGCTCTTTATTATATAGGATTGCTATCCCAATGTTGACTACCAATAAAATCACATTAGCATTTGTGTACACAATTTATTGTTTCCTCCTGCTCATCTCCTCCCATGGGAGTTCAGCCCACTATAAATTTTCCTCAAAGCATTTCTAGAGATTAACAGGTGATATACTATCAAGTTCATGTCTGATAGGCATTTTCTCTTTTTTAGACCTTGGGGGAGGATCTGCCATCTCAACTTTGCATGCACTAAGTCTGAAGCTCTTACAGGGGCTTTGAAAGCCATTATTTGGTGCTTGCAAACTCTAGAGGTGCTAATGAGCCCTGCTATCCCTCCAGTTTTCCTATGCCACAATGATTCTGGGTCCCTTACAGAAATGAGCCATGCTCTTTACTCCCTGTTCCAAAGGATTCAGATGCCAGGCCATTCCTTTGTCAATATCTCTCATGCATTTGTCTCAGGCATATCAATACCAGAATAGATTCATGGCATGAAACTATAGAATCAATATAAGTTTTGCAGGATCTATCTTGCTCCTGTTAAATACTATAAGTCCCTTGGAGAGGATTCCAACCTCAGCCACTGATTCTTTCTTAAAGAAGGGAAAAGTGTTTCCTCTGCAGCTCCCAGGCTCATGCTCCATGCTATGTTCCAAGATAGCAATATATTACATAAGATAGAATCTGTATATTACTCCAATATATAGATGACTCTTTGCTAAAATTCATGAAGTCTTGATGGAACTTCAAGATTTTACTGAACTATCATAGATGTTATTAGCCTCTGGTTACAAATGAAACTTGCCTAGTCCAGGGTCTGGCTATTCAACATTTGGTCCATGGACCAGCAATTTAGCATTCACATGGGAGCTTATCAAAAAAGCATAATCTCCAACTCCACCCCAGAATGTACAGCCTAAGGAGATCTTCAGGCGATTCATGTTTATATTAAAGCATGAAAATAAAGTATTATAAACTATATAATTAAATTTCATTTTAGAAAATTATGTCTCTGATGGCATAGATCTAAGTCATGAATACACATCTCTGTATCCATCTGCTGCTACAGTCACCACAGCCTCTGTGATTCACATACAGGTGCCAGCATCTGACCATTGTAGTTTCTGGTGATGTTACACCCAAACATTTAAACATTGGAATATATATTATTTTATATTAAACTAGAGGCCTGATGCACAAAATTCATACAAGGGGCTTGGCCCCCCACCACTGTGGCTTCATCCAGAAGAACATCTGGAAGGATATCTGGTCTAAATAGCATATTATGCTTTTATTATTATAGATTATTTTAGACTAGAGGCCCAGTGTATGAAATTCATGGATGGAAGGGAGGAAGGTTCTTTCAACCCAGCCTGCACCCTCTCACAATCTGGGATCCCTCTCACTATCTGAGACCACTGGCTCCTAACCGCTTACCTGCCTGCCTGCCTACCTGATCACTCCTAACCCCTCTGCCTGCCTGTCTGATCACCCTTAACCGCTCATCTGCCTGCTGAAGGCCTCTAACCACTTGCCTACCTGCCTGATCACCTCCAACCAATCTGCCTGTCTGTCTGCCAGATCACCCCTAACTGTTTGCCTGACTGCTTGATCATCCCTAACCACTCAGCTGCCTGCCTGATCACCCCTAACTACTTCTGCCTGCCTGCCTGACCATCCCTAACTGCTCTCGTGACTGCCTGATCATCCCTAACCACTAGGCTGTCTGTCTTTTCACCCCTAACTACCTCTGCCTGCCTGCCTGACGATCCCTAACCACTCACCTGCCTGCCTGATCACCCCTACCACTCACCACATGCCTGTTTGTCCCTAACCACTTGCTTACCTGCCTGATCACCTCCAACCAATCTGCCTGCCTGCCTGATCACCCCTAACTGCTTGCCTGCCTGCCTGATTGCCCCTAACCATTCTGCCTGCCTGCCTGACTGCCCCTAACTGCTTGCCTGCCTGCCTGATCACTCCTAAACACTATACCTGCTTGCCTGACCCCTAACTGCTCACCTGCCTGCCAGATCACTCATAACTGCCTCTGACTCAGTACATGGCCACCTCTGCCTTGGCCCTTCTGCTATGGCTTCACCTGAAAGGTTGTCCAGAAGGATATCGGGAAGAATTTTCGGTTGTCAGGTCTAATTAGCATAGTAGGGAGAAACCAAGATGGTGGCATATTGTGAACACCTAAACTGCTGCCTTACACAACAATTTCAAAACTATAACTAAAAGACAGAACCACAGGAAATTTGGCTGAGTGGAAATTCTACAACTATAAGGAAAGAGAGGGGCTCACAGAGAATCAGAGGAGCTGCAAAAAGCTGAGGTACGAAGACACATGTGTGGAGAGGGTGCTGGAGTGCCTGGATGACTTCCTCTGGCGAGAGGGAGACAGAGACTCCCAACTGCACTGAACCCCTTATCCTATGGCACTAAACCCCAGGAACGGATGAGACTCATACGGGGGGAGTCTGGACAGTGAAAAGGGAGGAATGCACAGAAATTTAGGGGAGCCATGAAAGGGCTGAGGTCTGGGGGCATGCATGCCACTGTGCGCAGAAGACGAACTGCTGATTGTGCTGCTGGCTTTCTCTAGTGGATGGGAGACAGAGCCTCCCAACTGCACCACTTCTAATTCCATTGAACCCCAGTTTCGGGTGAGATCCTGGGGACCCAGACTCATATGGGTCCTGGAGCGCAGAGGAGCCGGAAAGGGAGAGGTCTAAAGACACACATGTGCATGAGAACAAATAGGCTGCAACAATTACTGAGAGACACTTGAGACCCAGGGGCTGCATAGGGCAGGGCTGACTGGAATACAAGGCTGTCCGCTAAGCCCACCCAAGCTCAACAGAGAGGCTTTTGCAGTTTTGCAAGTCTTATATCATAAGGCTGATTCCAGCACAGAATTTCTCCTGGCATAGTGAAAATGCAGAGACAAAGAAACAGATTACAAACAAAAGAAATGGAGAAAAACAAATGACTGGATATAGAGTTCAAAACCACACTTATAAGGTTTTTCAAGAATTTCATAGAAAAGATGGATAAATTTAGCTAGACCCAAGAGGAGATGAAAAAGGACCAACTAGAA
This sequence comes from Lasiurus cinereus, assembly GCA_011751065.1. Taxonomy (NCBI): domain Eukaryota; kingdom Metazoa; phylum Chordata; class Mammalia; order Chiroptera; family Vespertilionidae; genus Lasiurus; species Lasiurus cinereus. The sequence goes on along the minus strand of JAAGEH010000393.1, from coordinate 27,609,136 downwards.
ATTAAACATACACTGACTGAAATAAAAAATATTATACAGAGACCTAACAGCAGACTAGAGGAACGCAAGAATCAAGTCAAAGATTTGAAATACAATGAAGCAGAAAACACTCAACTGGAGAAGCAAAAAGAAAAAAGAATCTAAAAATGTGAAGATAGTGTAAGGAGCCTCTGAGACAACTTCAAGCATATCAACATCAGAATTATGGGGGTGCCAGAAGAAGAGAGAGAGCAAGATACGGAAAACCTATTTGAAGAAATAATGACTGAAAACTTCCCCCACCTGGTGAAAGAAATAGACTTACAAGTCCTATAAGCACACAGAACCCCAAATAAAAGGAATCCAAACAGGACCACACCGAAACACTTCATAATTAAAATGCCAAGGGCAAAAGACAAAGAGAGACTCTTAAAAGCAGCAAGAGAAAAACAGTTAATTAACTATAATGGAGCACCCATACGATTTTCAGCTGATTTCTCAACAGAAACTATGCAGGCCAGACGCAAGTGGCAAGAAATATTCAAAGTGATGAATAGCAAGAACCTATAGCCAAGATTACTCTACCCAGCAAAGCTATCATTCAGAATTGAAGGGTGGATAACGAGCTTCACAGATAAGAAAAAGCTAAAGGAGTTCATCAACACCATACTGGTATTATATGAAATGCTGAAAAATATTCTTTAAGAAGAGGAAGAAGAAAAAGGTAAAGATAAAAATTATGAACAACAAATACATACCTATCAACAAATGAATCTAAAAGTCCAGTGAATTAAAAATCTGATGAACAGAATAAACTGATGAATATAATAGAATCAAGAGCATAGAAAGGAAGTGGACTGACAATTTTCAGGGGGAAAGAGGTAAAAGGGTGCAGGGAGAAATTGGACAAAAATCATACACCTATGGATGAGGACAATGTGGGGAGAGATAAGGGTAGAGGGAGGGGTGGGAGCCAGATGGAGGGGAGCTATGGGGAGAAAAGAGAGAAACAAATGTAATAATTTGAACAATAAAGATTTATTAAATAAAATAAATAATTAGTATAGTATGCTTTTATTATTATGGACTAGTGGCCCAATGCACAAAATTCATGCACAGAGGGCATGTTCCCTCACCCTCTCCAATTGGGGACCCCTTGGCGATGTCCGACTGCCAGTTTAGGGCCAATCCCATAGGCAGTTGGTCATCTCTCTTTCTCAATCTGGGACCGCTGGCTTCTAACTGCTCACCTGCCTGCCTGCCTGATCACCCCTGACTTCTCTGCCTGCCTGCCTGATTCCTCCTAACTGCCTCTTACTGCCTTCCTGATCATCCCTAACTGCCCTCCCCTGCCAGCCTGATCTTGCCCCCAACTGTCCTCCTCTGCAGACCTGATCTTGCCCCCAACTGCCCTCACCTGCAGGCCTGATCTTGCACCCAATTTTCCTCTTCTGCCAGCCAATTTGGTTCTGATTGGTCAGTTTCTATGCCAGTAGTATCAAAACCTCTGCGTCCTATGCAGCCATTGGTTCCTCACAGTTGACCCAGATTTGTTTCTGACTTGTTGGTTTCTATGCCAGTCAACATCTGTGGGCCTATCGACGGGGCCTGATCAGAAAGATGGAGCTGATCAGCAGCCCCAGTGGAGGCCTGGAGAGAAATTGAGGTACAGCTGCTGGCCCAACCCAGAGAGAAAGAGAGAGGCAAGTGCTTATCAACAGCTGCCACACAGACTATGGATCATGCTCTGCTTCTCTCTTCAAGCCTCTCTCTGGGCCTGATTCACAGCCCCTCCTCAGCAGTCAGTGCTGGGTCACCATGACTGCAGCTGCAGCAGTCAATGCTGTGTCTCCATGGCAACCCAGCGCTGATGGCAGGACTAACTTCCACTTGGTCGAGCCTCTGGTCATGATGGATCCTGGGTTTTTATATATTAGGATTGTTTTCTTTTACTTCCATTTTACATTATTGCTAGGGTATTATAGTGATTTTATTTTCAAGTTATGTGTTTAGGTTGGTAGTATTTTCTATGGATTTCATTTTTGGAAAAGTAAATGAGATATTATAGTATATTTGTTACAAATAGGAGGCATTGGGTCTGCGGACATTGACAACTACTGCAAGGTCCATGAGAAGCCATTCACACATTTTATGCAGGAAAGTAACATCGCAGAATGTTTTCTTCCAGGTAGTTTTTTCTGGTGGCTCTTTGGGTTATAATACTAATGTCAGAGGAGTTGATTTCTGTAATCCAAGAGAATCTGTGAAGTGGACAGAAATCAAAAGAAAAACTGGACAGGGGGTAATCTCAGAAGCAAGGATGGAAGGACTCAAGAAGAAAGATGCAAGTCAACAAAGTAGAATGAATTTATATGAACTATAAAATGAGTAGCTAGGTAACCACAAAATACTTGCACAGCTGGGAACAACAAGGCTGACTCACTTAGCTTTGGCATGAGTGTTGAAGGAAAGAAACATGAAAAAGGAGAATGGAAAAACAATGCTACCTGGCTTTTTTCTGAGCAGTATTTTCCTTTTGTCGCTAAGTCCCTGCAAGTGGTCCTGCAGTCTTTAGGAAATGGCATTGCTAAGAATCTGCAGAGTTATTTCTGGTCCCAAATCAAATGCCATATACATCACTTCTGGCAGGCCCATTTTCTGTGGCTCCATGTCCTCATCAGTAGCTTAGGGATAATAATGTGTGGTCGCTCATAAGATACTGGTAGCTTTGATGACAGAAAAATATTCATCAGCATACTTTGAAACCATTAAGGAAGATAACTAATTTGTAATTGTTATATTATTTCGATTTCAGCAATATAATATGTTCCCATTCATAACCTGTGCACGCACAGGTGGCAGGTATGCCATTTGCTTCTGGGTAGTAATTAGGTTTCTCCTTTCTCAAAATATAAAGAAAGAACTTCTTGATATTGTGGCTTCCTACTAGGGAATTTATGTGAACAAAGAGACCTAACAGCTCTGTGGCTTTTGGGAGTCTCTTTCTTCTTAAATCTCTATCAGTTTAGTTTTACAATCAAAGTATATTCTTTGGAGACCTTTGGTGACAGCTGGAAGTCAGAGCTGCACTTGGTTATATTTATTCATAGCATTTTGTAAAAAGATTCTTGATGGGGAAATTTTAAATTGAAAACATATCTCCGGAGAAATTATTATGACTTTAGACAAGTATAGGTAGTCATAATGACATACTGTGGTGAGCGTTTTTCCTAGATGGAATCACCCCTGTGCAGCAGCAGCAGTACTGTCAGTACCCAGAGTGTGTGGCCTGAGCATCTATTCACTTTCAAATCAAAGAATGACCACTATACCGGTAGATTCCTGATAAGCTTTCTGATTTATTTTAAGAATGCCTAACTTTTCCCAAAAAGTCAATTGATATACTTAAATGCAAACATTAACATGTAAAATAGTGCTATTTAGTTGTAAATGATTTATATGGCTTGAAGTTTTTCAAGAATCTTAACAAGCCAGGAAGAGGCACTAGAAGTTTATTGGGTTTCAATTCAAAACTGCCTAATTGTACTATTGAGCCAACTTTAAAATCAAGTATAAAATATTTCATTAGGTGAGCTGAAATTCCATTCAGACACACAAAATGACATTTCTATTGTCACTGATAAGGATTTTCTTCTGCCATATGAATTATTGTGAAGTAAGTAGGCATCCCATATGATCATTTATACACTCGTGCACGGGGGAGGGTCTCCTCAGCCCAGTCTGCACCCTCTCCAATCCAGGAACCCAGCAGTCGGACATCCCCCAGCAGTCAGACATCCCCTAAGGGGTCCCGGATTGGAGAGGTATAGACCAGCAGTTGGACATTTCTCTCACAATCCTGGACCGCTGGCTCCTAAGCACTCACCTACCTGCCTGCCTGGTCACGCCTAACTGTCTCCCTCTGCCAGCCTGATTTTCCTTCACTACCTCTGCATGCCAGCTTGATCACCCCTAACTGCCCCTACCCCCATTGGCCTGGTCACTCCCAACTGCCAACCCCCTCTCCCCCCGCCAGCCTAGTCACCTCTCACTGCCTTCCCTGCCAGCCTAATAGTCCCCAAATGCCCCCCTGCTAACCTGGTCAATCCTCACAACTCCACCCCCCCACCCCCACCCCTGCTGGCCTGGTCACCCCATGCAGCCTGTTTGTTCAGTTGTTTGATCATACTTCACCAACCTCACTGCCAGCCCAGTCGCCATACGCAGCATGCTTGTTTAGTTGTTTGGTCATCCCTCGGGCTGGCCCTGGGTGGTTGGGGGACTGAAAGGAGGCAGGCATGCAGATCAGTCAGACCTGCCTGAGGGGGAGCCCAGCCATGCCGTGCGCCTGCCGTCCTGGCGGGGCTGAAGAGACTGGGCATCACCATCTGTGGCTGTGGGCGCCGCCAACTTTGAGGGTGTGCCATTCAATTAGCATATTCCCTCCTTATTGGCTGTGGGTGCCACCATCTTTGTGAAGGTGTGATGATAGATTAGCATATTCCCTCTTTATTAGATAGGATTATCATGGTGCTGGAACAGACTTTAAAAAGGTCTTTTAGGTCAGACTAACCGTCATTATTTTATTTATTTTATTTTTCATATATTTTATTGATTTTTTATAGAGAGGAAAGGAGAGGGAGAGAGAGTTAGAAACATTGATGAGAGAGAAACATCAATCAGTTGCCTCTTATTGGGGATGTGCCCACAACCAAGGTACCTGCCTTTGACCGGAATCAAACCTGTGACGCTTGAATCTGCAGGCTGATGCTCTATCCACTGAGCTAAATCGGTTACAGCAAGCCTCATTATTTTAAATGCCACACATTTGTTCTAGAAAATGTTCATTTTGTTAACATGCCAAATAGGAAGAAAAGTGTGATGCTTCATGCTAATTAACAACCTAGCCCTAGCTGGTTTGGCTCAATGGATAAAGCGTCGGCCTGCAGACTGAAGGGTTCCGGGTTCGATTCCAGACAAGGACACATGCCTAGGTTGTGGGCTCGATCCCCAGTGGGGGGCGTGAAGGAAGCAGCCAATCAATTAATCTCTCTCATCATTGATGTTTCTATCTCTCCCTCTCCCTTCCTCTCTAAAATCAATAAAAATATATATTAAAAAATATATAGAGACTTAAAAAAAAACAACCTATACACAATTTCCAAACTGACCAGCTAATTACTGAAAATTCACTCAAAGATGCAAATGCACTACAGAGATACTAAAATAGCATTTACATGTGAATCACAGAATATTAGAGGTGGAGATAATTTAGTCCAACTCTCATCTTTTACAGACAAAAATATGAGGCCTGGAAATATTAAGTTCACACAAAAAGTGCCAGGGCATGATACAGAATGCAAGAAATTCTCTTAAGAGGCAAAACTTGTTAGGACTAATTACAACAGATATATTAAGTCCAATTATGATTTGCAAATTAATATTGCAAATGTGTTAAGGATATTCCCAGGGCTACTGAAAGTAGTTGCAAAGAATAAATAGAGAACACAGATCGAGTGGTTGCTGCCATTTGCAGAGACTAAAGTGAGACAGCACAGCCTTAAGGGTTAAGATTTAGGGTTGTTTTTGTGTTTTGTTTTGTTTTGTTTGACGCCCTGGTATTTAGAAATATGCCAGTGTATACCCAGCACTCACTAAATATTTGCTGAATGGATGAATGATTGTATGAATAAATGAACAAAAGAATAAACAAAAGCTATAAACCTGGTCATTTTTGGCTTTTTCTTCTCCCTCAACCCATTCTGTTGATTTAACTTTGTAAATATCCCCCAACCCTTCCTTCTCCATCTCTATAATCATCACTTTAGTTCACACCACTGTCATCTTTCACCCAGACTATGGCAACTGATGCCTGACTTCCCTCCTTTCCACTAACCCTGTCCCCATAAAATCCATCTTCCACAGAGTTATCAGACTGATCTTAAATTTGTCAGTTTCCTACTAAAACTCTTTAATGGATCCTCATTACACACATTGACTAAATCTCCAGCCCCTCCACATTGCACTCAGGGCCTTGCAAGATCCAATACCCCACCCACTTCTCTAGCCCTCATTCCATTACTCTCTGGCCCACAATTTATGAAGAAGAAACAACAAACTGCTATTGAATCCTGACAAGTCGGTTACTGATCTATAGGAGACTGGCTCATCTGTCCCCAGGTCTGTAATGTTCTCCCACTTCTCATTTTACCAAGCTAACGAATACCATCCTTTAGGCTGCCTCTCTTGTTGCTTACCTGGTAAGACCACTTTCTCCTCCTGTAGGCTATGTACCCTCCTCTGTGCTCCCATAATTTCATACTTCTCTCTCCCAAGGCACTTACCATCCTCTATAACAGTGGTTCTCAACCTTCCTAAGGCCGCGACCCTTGCATACAGTTCCTCATGTGGTGGTGACCCCCAACCATGAAATTTTGCTACTGTTATGCATCATGATATAAATATCTGCATTTTCCGATGGTCTTAGGCGACCCCTGTGAAAGGGTCGTTCGACCCCCAAAGGAGTCACGACCCATAGGTTGAGAACCGCTGCTCTATAATAACTGTTTGTTTACATGCCTGTATTTCCTACTAGAATCTGGATCCCTGATGGCATCATATCCATCTCCGAGTGCCTAGCGCCTAAAATAGTGCCTGGCACAGTGCAGGTGCTCAAACAAATATTTGGTGACTAAGTAAATGAATGGTTTATGCTATATACAAAGGAAAAGAATTTTTGTAATAATCACTAAGTAAATAGTAACAAGCAACTTGTGCTACTTTTAAATACTCAGCCATTCAACATATGTCTTTTACAAATTCCATCTTTTGTTAAAGTAAAGAAATAGGCACAGAGCCCAGAGGAATCACTTTTAACATGTCTCTTCTGGTTCTTTCATGCCCAGAAATTTGATTCTCTTTATTATAAATGCTTCAGGCACCAAGAGGTTATTTTTCTCATTTTTTTGGTTCAACTTTATCCCTTCCTTAGTCTGCCTCTCTCACCCACAACAAAGAACTTCCATCAAGCAAACACAACCAAATGTAACATTTGTTATAAGAAGACAAAAATAGGAGAAACTTGATATACATTATTTTAGACATTTACAAAATGGAGATGTTCTCAAGTAGTCTGCAGTGAAAACACTCCAATGGGAATTCACTGGATTAAAATCAGCCTAATGCCAAGTAATCATTGTGCTAGAGTATTAAATGCTTCACTACTTAAATACCATAGATATCCAAGCAGAGATTTTCTTCAATAGCCAATATAATTCATTTCTTCATTATCATCCAGAGTGCTATGAAAATACATGACACATTAAAAAGATGACCTCATCCACTCACTTATAACCTGTCAATCTTGAACTTGAAATTCTTTTGATAAAAGACTTCTGTGCCATCTGGGGCTAAGAGCAAGGAATTAGTGTTTCCACCCAATTATTCTCTTATTCACTGCCTAAAGTTTCCCCAATCAAACTATGCTAGGGTGAAAGGGCAAACTACAAAACACAAATAGATCAGCCCTCTGAGTTTTTGCTGGAGAAAAGTATATACAGAAACCAGAATGAGCTCTGGTGTTATGAAAGCCTTAGGGATTGCCTTGAATGGAATGTGGTAAATTTGTATCAGTTTGAACTGATTTTAAAATACAAACTTTTTAAAACTATGACAAACAATTTGAAAGATAAGTAGATTATCAGAGGACATAAATGGGTATACAGGATTATTTCTATAGCTCTTTTTAAAGTTAAAGTCAATTTCATGCAAATATGACTTATTCAAGGGTATATGAAATTAATACTGGTGGTTATTGAATAACTATTATGCATTATAACTGGTGTTAAGCAATCCTATATAATAAAAGAGTAATATGCAAATTGACCCTTTAAAAGCAGAACGACCAGTCACTATGATGCACATTAACCAGTAGGGGTCAATGCAGGAACTGCCCCCTGGTGGTCAGTGCACTCCCACAGGGGGAGCTCTGCTCAGCTATAAACCGGGCTGATGACTGCAAGCGCAACAGGGGTGCCTAAGCCAGCAGGAAGACATCCTGCCAGGGGTCCCAGACTGTGAGAGGGCACACACCGGGCTGAGCCCTTGCTCCCCCGTCTCCCCAAGTGCACAACTTTTCATGCACTGGGCCTCTAGTAGTGATTCAAAGATGAATAAAAAATATATCCTTCTCTTCTTATGTTTAGAGTTCAGCAATAGGCATGCACACATTTACATCAGATCTAATAAATCTAATGAGAGGTGAGCACAGGGAGAACAACGTGAAGTAGGAGGAAGATCACATTTACCTAATGCATAATGTGTAAAATTGGATCTCTAGAAAAATATCATACATCATTATATATATATATTGTAAAAAGAGCCCACACACCTACTTGTCTACATACTAGGTTGTATCATATGAAAGTGCTGATTTGCAGCCATTCTGACCTACAAAAATAGCAATTTGACTTGTTTTAGCCTATGAGTTTCAAAGCAAAGTATTATTTATTTATTTTACAACTAGAGGTCAGGTGCATGAAATTTGTGCACAGATGGGGGCAGTGTCCTTCAAGCAAACCTGTTCCCTCTCCAATCCAGGACTGCTGGCTCCCAGCTGCTCACCTGCTTGCCTTCCTAATTGCCCCATAACTGCTTCTGCCTGCCAGCCTGATCACCCCCTAACCACTCCCCTGCTAGCCTGTTTGCCCCTAACTGCCCTCCCCTGCAGGCCCAGTCACCCCCAACTTCCCTTCTCTGCCAGCCTGGTCACCCCTAACTGCCCTCCCCTGCAAGCTTGATCACCCCCAACTGCCCTCCCTTGCAGGCCTGGTTCCTCCCAACTGCCCTCCCCTGCTGGACTGATCACCCACAACTGCCCTCCCTTGCAGGACTGGTCCCTGCCAACTGCCCTCCCCTGCTGGCCATCTTGTGGTGGCCATCTTCTGTCCAGATGGGGGCAGGATCTTTTGACCATATGGGGCAGTCATCTTATGTGTTGGAGTGATGGTCATTCTGCATATTATTCTTTTATTAGATAGGAAAGAGGCCTGGTGCACAGGTGGGTGTCAGCTGGTTTGCCCTGAAGGGTATCCTGGATCAGGGTGGGTGTTCCCTTGGGGCATGGGGTGGCCTGAGTGAGGGGCCTGTGGTGGTTTTCAGGTTGGCCATGCCCCCTGGCAACCCAAGTGTAGAAGATAAATAAATCCCTGGTATCTGGGATTTATTTATCTTCTACAAGCCTTCTGCTCGCTCCATGGCAGCAGCCATTGAAACTTTGTTGCCTTAAGCGGAGGCCTGGGCCGGCCAGAGTTTGTGGAAAGCTTGGCTTCCTCCATCACCTGCTCTCTCTGTGGCCGTAGCTATCTTGGTTGGGTTAATTTGCATACTCACTCTGATTGGCTGGTGGGCGTGGTTGGTGGGCATGGCTGGTGGGTGTAGCAAAGGTAGAGTCAATTTGCATATTACTCTTTTATTAGATAGGATACTTTGTCTACACAAAGCAAGTACAGGTAAAGAGAAATGGGGAGGAGGAAAGTTACATGGCACCATGGGATTAAGAGAAGTTAGGGAAAACAGTTACCTCTTAAACAAATCTTTCCCCCACCCCCTTAAATTTTTCTAAAAATTACCAGATACTCAGCCTTCCAGAACTCGAGGGTCCTGTGTTTGTCCTTAGAGAGATTAGTCCATAGAGACCCTTTATGTAAATGCTTGAAGCAGAGGTAGAGTCTGGGAAGCAAGTACCCCCAAATCCTTGCTGGTAACTCACAGCCATAGGATCTGCTAGTTGTCCCTCTTATCTATTCATAGTAACACCTCTTAATTTTGGTGGATAATAACCACCTAAACTAAAGAACACTGTTCAGCTTGCAGCCATGTTTGGAAGGTATGAGTTAGTTCTGGTTCATGAGATCTATTGCTGGAAAATAAACTTGAAGACAGTGGTGGTTTTCTCCTCCACTTCTTTCTGATGACTGGGGAAGTCCCTCCTTTCCAGTTTGTACAGTTTTGTCTTTGCAAGATAATCATATAAATGAAATCACATAGCAGGTAGCTTTTGTGTCTGGCATTTTTCATTTAGCATCATAACTTTGAGATCTGACCATGTTGTTGTGTGTATCATTAGTTCATTACTTTTTATTGCTAAGTAATATTCTACTATATGGAAGTATCATAGTTTATCTCTTCCCTGGTTGAAGCATTTGGGTTGATTCCAGTTTTAGTAATTACAATAAAGCTGCCACACATGTTCATTTACAGGTTTTTGTGTAAACATAGGTTTTCATTTTAAATGAGTAAACATCTAGAACAGTGGTTCTCAACCTGTGGGTCGCGAACAGCTAGCAGGGTCTCCTAAGACCATCAGAAAACACAGATATTTACATTAAGATTCATAACAGTAGCAAATTAGTTATGAAGTAGCGACAAAAATAATTTTATGGTTGGGGATCACCACAACATAAAGAACGGTATTAAAGGGTTGCGGCATTAGGAAGGTTGAGAACCACTGGTCTGGAAGTAAAATTGCTGGGTCATTTGGCAAGTGTATGCTTAATTGTGTAAGTGTATCACAAAGTGACTGTATCATGTTGCACTCTCACCAGCAATGCATGCTAATTCCAGTTGTTCCACATCTTTGTTAACATTTGGCATGGCCAGATTTTTAAAAATATATATATTTTATTGATTTTTTACAGAGAGGAAGGGAGAGAGAGAGAAAGTCAGAAACATAGATGAGAGAGAGACATCAGTCAGCCACCTCCTGCACACCCCACAGTGGAGATGTGCCTGCAAGCAAGGTACATGCCCCCAACCGGAATCGAACCTGGGACCTTTCAGTATGCAAGCTGACGCTCTATCCACTGAGCCAAACCGGTCTCTGCCAGATTTTTTTATTTTAGAGTTTCTAGTAGGTATATACTGAGATCCCATTTTGGTTTTAATTTGCATTTTCCTAATGACTACTGATATTTAGCAACTTTTCATGCCTTATTTGCAATATATCTTCTTTTGTGAAGTTAGTATTCAAAGATTTTGCTCCTTTTTTTTATTAGGTAGTCTACTTATTATTAAGTTTTGAGAATTCTTCATAAATCCTGGTACAGGTCCTTCATTAGACATGTCACTGACAAATATTGTGAAGGCCTGTCTTTTTATTGTCTTCACATTGTTTTTCAACGAGCAAAAGATCTTAATTTTGAGAAAGCCCAATTTGTCCATTTTTTTCTTTTAAGGGATAATGCATTTGGTGTGATGTTTAAAAATTTTTGTACAACCCAAGATTGTAAAGATTTTTCTCCTATGTTATCTTTCCCTTTGTTTTGTAGTTTCAGTTTTACATGTAGGTCAACGATCCATTTTAAATTAATTTTTGTATAGGACACAAGGTATGTATCTGAGGTTCATTTGTTTTTGTATCTGGATAAGCAATGGTTCCCACACCATCATAATAATAAAAGGCCGAGAGGCATCACAACCGAAACGACCAAACAATCAGTCACCATGAGGTGCATGGAGCTCCTTTTGGGCCCTCCCCTGTAACTGCAAGGCTCCAATCCCAGCAAGGCTGGTGGCCAGTGGGCAGGCAGGGTGGCAAGGCAGGCACAGCTGCGAGTGCAGCAGGCAGGTGGGCAGGGCTGCACAATTTTGTGCACTGGGCCTCTAGTTCTCCATTGAACTGACTTTGTATCTGTTGAAAATCAACTGACTATGGACATATGGGTCTATTGCTGGATTCTCTATTTTGTTAAATGAGACACAGTTAAAAACGTTTTTTAGTAAACATGTGTCTATTTTAAATAGAACTTTGAAAAAACTATGGCTCTCATTCTTAAATTACGTCTTTGAGAATATGGCTGCCTGAAGTTATATTGCATAAAGTCACTGCAAAATACAAACATAGAATACAATGTATGCCGTACCATGTAGCTTCATTTCCAAAACATCTTGTAAGATGATGTTATGACTTGTCACTGAAATATAAGGCTATCATTACAAAGACGATTAAAAAGAATAGAATTTATAAAATAGACCCCAATACAGCCACTATGCTTTTTTGAAGCAGATAGTTTAAGAGTAGGGCTATTTTAAGTATTTTAGTTAGAACTAATACCTAGATTCATCAAGTCCCCAAACCCTGTGGCATTTCAATTAACTACCTGCCAAGAGACATAGATAGCATCATCTAGCTGAACAGAGGAAATACCATCTGCTTCTGTGACCCAAAATCACTCTAGTATCAATGCCTATGACTCCTCAGAGCTCTCTTGATTCTGGCAATGTTATAGCCATGGTTAACCACAGAGAACTTCTCTGTGATGCCCCATCTGTAGAGGCTTTAGGGAAGCCAGTAATGCAAGGGGTTCATCAATATCACTGATTATGATGATGGTTCATGGCACAGTTGATGACAGCAAGACATTCATGAACAAATGTCCTCAATTGGCAGCAGCAACTGAATGCTTGCCAGTTGCTGTGGTAAACTAGACATCTACATTTTTTGAATTACATTGTTTTTCTTTTCTGAGCAAAGAAGATTATTATATATAATGTGAGGATTATTAATGTCCAAGAAGAAACTTGCTATATATCCTATTACCAGGAGAGAAAAAAATAACCCTGAGATGATGCCAGAAAGAGAAATGACAACGATGGACACTGATAGATTGTTATGTGATAAAAGTGTCCTTTCCCCTGCATCTACTCCCTCAGGCCATGTGACAGATGGGTAAGCTTTTTGTGGTCACTTTTCTCTTTAAGGTGATCTAATACAGCTAAGTGAAGAGTCAGTGCTGGTTCTGACTCCTGCTCATCTAACCTGCAGTCAGCAAGCAGTCATGTTAGACTGGCACAGCAGGACCCAGACAGCATCGGGGTCAGAGTTATTAATAGCTGCACACAACAGAATGCACATTAGTTAGCTTAAGAATAAAAGTATTAATTACAGGATTTTAGAAAGTTCACAAAGACTTTGGAAGGATCACAGAAGTAAGCTCTAGATTAAGCTTCCAGGAATAACATTCGGAACTGCATAACACAGAGCTGTCTGGTAAGTCACACTGCCTCTGGCCCAATTAGGAAATTGCTGCCATCACCACTGATCCCAGAATACGCTGTCTTTGCTCGTGACTACACCAGTAAAATGGATCTCTATGCCTTCACTGTCTCTTCACATAACTCCACCTCTCTTTAGCTTTTGTTTCAGTAGTTTGACAAGTATGTGCCTCGGTACCATTTTCTTTGTATGTATACATGTTAGGTTTTCCTGAGCTTTTTGAAATATAGATTGATGTTCATCAAATTTGGTAAGTTCTTAGATATGATTTCTTCAGTATTGCCTCTATCTCATTTTCTCTTACTTCTTTTTGGGACTTTAATTATATATATATTTTCAATCTTTTTACTTATGCTCTCAATTCTATTCTGCTTTTAATTTCTTTTTTAATTTTCTCTTTATGTGTTTTAGTTTGAATATTTTTACCCTGTCTTCAAGTTCAGGAGTCATGTTTTCTACCCTGTCTTGCCTGCTTTTAAAGCTTATCCAATAAGTTCTCAATTTCAGATATTTTATTTTGTATTTCTGAGGTATCTATTTGATTTATTTTTATATATTATAATTCTTTACTAAAATACTAAATATTTTTATTCATTTGCTCATCTTTTCTTCTATTTACTTGAATATATCAACTATAATTATTTTGAAGTTCCTCCTTGCTTCTCGACCTTTTGGCTAAGATCAAGTGTATTTTGATTTCTTGCCTTTCACCTACAATATATAGATCATTTTTATATCTGTTTTATTATTGGTCACTGTTTCCTGTTTATTTGAATATTTGGTAATTTTTATTGTGTGTTGGACATTGTGAAGGACCTATCATAGAGGCTTTAGATTATATTATTTTTCTCTAAACAGTATTGAATCTTTCATTTAAAAGGCAATTAAAATGCCATAAAATCTCCTGGATCTTGTTGATGCTTTATTTTTACTTTTTTTTAGGTTAATTCTCTTTCAGTTTTATTTATAATCACAGAGTGAAGCCCATATCCTTAAGGCAATACCATTCTGGAGTAATGGAATGTCTAGAATATTCCCCAAGATTTCTCCTCTTTAGCTGGACTAGAACTCCAATACCTTCACCTCTCCAAAATGCATGACCTCTGAAATCTCCATCAAATCATCAGCCTTCCAATAGTTGTTCTCTGTTGGCCTTTTGGTACCATACTTTATATATTCAGAGCTTACAAGATGCAAAGGACTCATCAGATATTTTTATATGCATTTTAGAGGCTCTTTATATGTTGCTTCTTTATCAGTGGTACCTTGACCCCAAATCTCAGCTACCTTTACATCCCAAACTCTAATCTCTGCTTCCTATAGTCTATCAGGAGTATAATTTTCTGCTTGGGTTACATTTATTTCCAACTCATATTGGGAAAAAAAAGACACCAGGAAGAAATCCAGAGTGAATTAGGGTTCACCTTAGAAACTTTTCTTATTTCAAGGATATTATCCACCCCTGATTGTCCAATAGCTGCAAATGGTGTTTTACCATGTTATCACAGTTGCTTACCATGGTATCAGTCATTCATTATCACTGGAATTTGAACTGAAAAAACACATCTGTATTTTGAATTAAAATACAATTTACCATCTGATTTGTGAAACTTAAGTCGAAGTCTATACTTGCAGCATCCAAGGAAACTGAAATCTATGGAGAAGGGAGATCATGGAAGGAATAGATGCTATGAGAAACTACCAAAATGAGAAAAGAGTGTTCAAATAATATTTATTCAAAAAAGTACCTTCTACCTTTACTAACTACTGTGGTTTCTTGATTAGGATACACAATTGACTAGTGATGAAGATAAGGAGCACAAAAACAAAATGAACTGGAGAAGAAAACAAGTGCCTGGTAAATTAGTTCATGCCTGAAATGTGCCTCAGCTTTTTAGGTTACCAGGTTTTATTTTTAAAACCACATTTGACATCTTAGCATATTCAGTGTTGACAATTAAGAACTGAAATTCACTTCTTTTGTATGTGTGTGTAATTATTTCTTAATGACTTTGCATATCCACATACTTGTTTCTACAGCAAGCTTCCTCGTAAGTAAGGCAAAAAGAAAGTAATGAAAATAGTACTATATCAGAAGGCATTATGAAAGGGGGAAGATGCCTAAGATTTATTATATAATTTATTTCAACAAAGTAACTAAGCACCTACTGTGTTCCAAGCACTGAAAAATCTGTTATATTGGGAGAGGGGGATGAAGGCATAGGGGGACTAGAGGGGATATATATAATGCTGAGATGTATAAGATGGGCTTCTTCCATGCACTTGCGCAGAGGACATGGATTTTTCAGTATGCCATAATTGCTGGCAAGTCAAGATTATGTCAAGGGGTTAGGGGTTACCAAGAGAGAATTAAGTCTAGCCAAGAACTCAAGGAGATCTTCCTATAGCAGATATTTGAGTTCAATCTTGAAGATGAGGGAGACTTAGCCAGATAAAGAAAGGTAGGAGGGTCATTATAGGCAAAGCCAACAAGAGCAGGAGCAAAAGCACAGAGTTAGGAAATAAAATATTGTACAAAGGGAGAATGGAGAGTAGATTACAAGGAGTTTTGTATTTCTAATTTGTAAAGTGTGAGGTGGAATGTGTCAAGAAGGGAGGCTGGAGAGGGAGCTGGGTCCATGCTACTGAGGACTTGGAAAGACATGCCGAGGAATTTGGCCGTTATTACAAGCACAGGGGCGCTACTGAGGAGTTGTCATAAAGGATGAGAGAACCCAAACTACATACTGAGGTAAAGCATCCTGCCTGTGGTTTAAAGGAAAGATTCCTGAAGGGCAGGGTGTTAAGCATTGCTGTCCAAGGACGGCTGTAGTCGGTCAGGAACAATGTTCCAGGGTCCAGAGATAGAAGAGAGGAGTAGACAAGTAAGATATAAAATGTTCTAAACTTGGTACATGGCTATGAAGGTGAGAGAGAAAGGGAAGCTAAAATAATTTTCGAGAAAGAAGTATAACCTACTAGGGGAAAACAAAGATTCTATACTGAGTTTGAGGCATTTGTAGACTTCTAAGTTGATATAACCTGTATGTAGCCAGATAAATGAGGTTCAAGAAAGAGCTGTTCGGAGATGGGAAAAAAAGAGTTGAGAATAACTATGTATAATAAAAGCACAGCGACTGAATGGCAGAGCAACAAGAACAACTGGTAGACTAGTTGCTGTGATGCACACTGACCACCAGAAGGCAGATGCTCAACGCAGGAGCTGGTCCCTGGTGGTCAGTGCACTACCACAGTGGGAGCACTGCTTGGCTGACAGGGATAGGCCGCTGCTCCCGCTGCGAAATCCTGGCCGATGGATAAGAATACAGGTTGTGATCATCACTTCCTCACCCCAGGCTCCGCCTCCTTACTCCCTGCTATCTCCTCTGGGCTTGCAGAGCTGACCCTGGAGGTTGGGAGGCAGGTTCGTGGCTGCAACGGGATTGAGGCCCACTCCTCCACTTCTCAGTGCTATTGTCCCTGGTTCTGGCCCCAACTGGATCCCCTGGAGAGGCGAGTGCTCCAGCTCCACAGAAGATGCCAGATCAGGGAGCAGCTGTTGAGAGGTGGGTCCACAGTGGCTCGACTGACTGGGATGAGCCCTGCTCCCACAGTGGGCCAATTACTGCAAGCCACACACCCCCACCAGTGAACAAATCACTAGTTAGCATATAAAGTAGGTAAAGTCATAAGGGTTTGGGGAGCTAACAAAGTAGAGAGAGAAGAGAAAAGTGCAAGGACAGAAACCTGGAGAATACCAGGGTTTTAGGCGTAATGACACTATATGGGCAAACTAAAAATCACCTTCAGATGTGGTGACATGAATAATTATTTAGATGTTAATGGAGTGAACGTCAAAGAATATGTGATCAAAATGAGAAATGAAGCTGAGAGGTTCACTAGACTCAGGATGGAAGAATGAATTAGTTAATATGGAGGTCACTGGTGACCTTGGGAGAGGGGAGGATTGTGATAACATGAAGGGGTCAGAGGTCCTGGAGAAAATAGTACAGATTATTCTTCCAAAAGGTTAATTTGAAGCAAAAGGGTAACGATTAGGGACCACCCAGAACTAGAGGATGACTTAGAGTTAAGAAGATATTTTATTTGGATAAGAAAGACTTAACCATAATTACAGGCTCGGAGAAATACCCCTCAGAGTAAGAGAAAAAAAGATGAGAAAAGTGATAAACATTAAGACTAAGTTTTAACGTGCTTACATGGATCAGAATCCCAAACATTAGAGGGAAGGACTGGGCATGAATAGGTAGAAGGCATCATATTCCACAGCAGGAGGAAGGCAAGAGGCTACAGAAAACAGAAAGACATAGGGTGGGGAGGCAGGAATTAGGAGTCAATTTCATCTCTCCATGACTACTTTTTATTGATAAAACTAGAGACCCAGAGCATAAATTCGTGCACAGGTGGGGTCACTTGGGGTGGCCTGCAAGGATCGGGCTGAAACTGGAAGTCAAATGCTGCCTGCACCTCCTGCCTGCTGCTCCGGCTCATCCCGGCCCCACTGAGCCTGCAGCAGGCTTATGCCCAGTCAGTCCCAATTGGGAGAGGCTCTCGCCACAGCAGTGGTGCTCGCCAGCCATGAGCCCTTCATCTGGCACCCACCCTGAGGGCGATGGAGGTGGGAGGCCGGGGGGGAGGGGGAAGTGGGGGGAAGGTGCAATTGGCTCTCTGGGTGGATGAACTCTCTTACCAGCCCAGGATCCTGATCTGTCCTGCTGATGTTTGTGCAGGTTGTCAGGATCCACCTGGCAACTGTTTTATATCTTTTTTTCCTTGCAGAGCATCTAAGAAGGGGAAGCAGTGGCAGTGCCTGAGGCCAACTTGCAGGAGGCCTCTGACACTGTCAGAATCATGACAGCAGCGCTGGTCCTTCGATGCCTGGCCTTCTCTGGAGATTGGGAGTGAGTGGCTGCCGCCAGACTGGTGGGCTATAGGGAAGGGTTGGTCAGCTGAGTGGCCGTCCTGCTATGAGGGTGCACTGACTACCAGGGGGCAGCGCCTGAGTTGAGCATCTGCCCCTGGTGGGCAGTGTGCATCATAGTGACCAGTTGACTGGTCATTGGGTCACTTAGGCTTTTATATATATAGATAAGAGGTGGAGGTCTCTTGGGAATTTGGTGGGGACAGCGTATGGTGTTAGGTAAGGGTCTTGTAAGGACTGTTGATTCTTTGAAATAGTCATGAGGAATGGGGAAAATTGGCAAACTAAAGACAGTCCTAAAGCTTCTCATGTGGCACTGAGAGTCCAGGTGAAGCTGACTTTTCCTGGAGACACCTGGCCACCCAGCATGGCTGCAGAGGACATCATCTGTGTGAGGAATCTGGGAATGAACTTCCCCAGCTGCTAAGGAAACAAGCCTGCACCTAGCTAGTGATCTGGGCTAGCCACTGGGGAGGGACTGGTAGTCTGGGAAAGATTAGGAGATCAAAAAGCAGGTTTTGTGGGAGAAGAATGAGAGCTCTACTCTCCCACTTCCCTCTTATGTCTCTGGCAAGAAGCCTAAAAGCCTCTATTTGCTACAGCAACTATAATTGATAGAAAACCAAAATAGAAAGAGAGAAAAAGAGAAAGAAAATTATTTCAAATTTCTTCTAGCACTATTCTTAAAAGACACAAACTATCTAAATCAACTCCTAGAAGCCCTTTTAAATTTTAAGACTGAAAACAAAATTATGGTTAAATGTTTAATTAATGTTTATTATAGCTAGCATGTTAGTTTTAGAAAGGTCAAATTTATGATACAATGAAGTGATATTTTTCACATTCTGTGGGTCTATTTTATAGCACATTGGAGCCCACAGCATAATAAATATCTTCTATTATTCTGTAAGATGATTGTATGCAAAGCTTTATATGGCTGAGATAATACTGAATTTCAAGTCAAATGAGCTGATGTGAACCTCAGGCAAGTCAGTTTATCTCTCAGGACTCAGCTTTCAGACTTGGAAAATGTAGGAGAGGGATAAATCTCCAAGTTTCTTTCCAAGTTAAAAAAAATCAGGAGCACAACTTGATATTTTAAATCACTATTAGAACCGATAGGATTACCCTTTTTTATTATATATTTTTGATCCTCGCTATACATTCTTGCACCTCAGGCCTGATCAGAAACACAAACACCAAAGATAACACCATCTCTATGGGAAATAAAATCTATCTTAGCACAATTTAATTTATGCACCAATTTCTTCATTCTCTGCCCGCAGAGGCTTCATCTCCAAAAAATTCAGAGATATTTGCTCATCTTCTTGTGAGCATGGTCACAAGATACTCCCTATTTTGTCTCTAGGATCCAAGCAGCTAATTTCAGCAGGTGGGCACTCTGCAGAAACACCTGCACTTCTTACCTTAGATTTGTTATCGATGGTAAAAAGAGAAAATACTTATTAAGCATCTATTGGAAGGCCGAGATGTAGGGGACCCTTAGTAGAGTATGCCTGATACACTGAACAACACATTGTGTGGGAAATAATAAAAGCATAGCTTTATGTATGTCCCCCATTCAGATGTTTCTGTCACTAGATGAAAAGTAGTGACAGAGCCCATGGCTCCCTCTTAGGTTACAGAGGGTTCCAAGGTCACTTGACGTCACAAAATATCGCCTTGATTCAAAATTAAATGGTCTCATTCCAAGATTAATTAACTCTTCCCTCTTTATTCAAAAGATGACATCTTTCATTTCCCAGATGCTTAGACCCTCAGTCCACAGGTGGGAGGGAAAAAGAGGAGGTCAAGGAAAGGACCACAGAGTTCTGATCATACTGGTGACTGACAAACCTGGCAGATGGGTAATGCTGACTCTTACTCTCCTGCTAGTTCTGTTGCCATGATCATGAGCTGAACTGTTCTCAGGAAATTCCCCTGGTGTGGGCCATACACATTTCCCTCTGACTAGCTCCTTCACTGTCACCTATCAGATTCCCATTTATTATAGTTCCACGGCACTATTTTGGGGGTCTCCTTATTTGTGGCTGGAGAATGCCTTTGAAAATGACCCATGCCACTAGCCAATGATTTCCTTTTTTAAAAATTTATTTTACAGAGAGGAAGGAAAAGAGATAGAGAGTTAGAAACATCAATGAGAGAGAAACATCGATCAGCTGTCTCCTGCACGCCCCCTATTGGGGATGTGACCACAACCAAGGTATATGCCCTTGACCAGAATAGAACCTGGGACCCCTGAGTCCACAAGGCCAATGCTCTATCCACTGAACCAAACCAGCCAGAGTGCCAATGATTTCTTAAAAGACTGATAGATAACATTTCATGAGGTCATTCCAGCTTCCATTTAGGATGTAGAAAAATGTTGCTCCCACATTAACACAATAAAAAATGAAATAACCTATAACATCAGAACTTTTCTTGAACTCACCAGAGAATAGAGACCATAGGGCAATAAAGTAGCATGAAATTTAAAGAAAAACAGATGGCTCTAAGAAGAGAAGCAATGTGAGAACCAGCTTACCTGAAGCAAAGCACCTCAGAAAGATAAGCTACCAGAGAAGTGGGGATGAAGACTGCAGCTAACGCTCTGTAATGACTCTGTGGTAGGCAGTTAGACAGACATGCATAGAGCAAGGCTGATGGGCCAGGTACAGAAAGTCACCAGGGTAGAAAGCCCTGGGTGCCTGTAATGAACAAAACTGAGAAAATGAGGACCTCGCCCCCAGGACAACCTTTTCTCCTCTGGCATATCAGTGGTCATGAGGTTCAGACCCCCTGAATTTTCTTATTGCTGGCCATGCTCTTAGAGGGGGAAAAAATAAGGAGGATGAAGGATAGCCCTTAAGCATTAAGCCCCCAGGACAATGAGGATCTGACCCACATCAAATACATCTAGGCCTAGGTTGTGTTTCAGCTCCAAGCCCAGAAAAGCAGCAAAACCAGACCAGCGAGGCCAGAGCTAACATCAGGACCAACTACATTAACTAATGACCCTTACCCGAGCACCAACCAATCAGTGAAGCCCATGATCCTGAAAGGACACCAGTGAAAAACGGATGACTATTCTATTGGGATTCGCTCCTGAGCCCTCCCCTAAAATCTTCACCCTTAAAAGTCATTAGGATGGAGGGACGTAGCCTGCTCTCTCTTCCCCCAACTCCAGGAGCATACCTGTACTTTTCCCCTTTTCCTCTCCCCTCCTCTTGCCCCCCCATAACCTTTACCTTCCTCTTCCCCAAGCAAGCTCCAAGGGTCTTTCTTTTGCCTCTGCAACTATTTCCTGACCCCATTTCTTCTTACACTCACTTCTTCTACCTCTGAGACTCTCTTATAGTTTGAGTCTTGAATCTGAATTCTTTCCTAGCCAGTACTGAAGTTGCTGAACCAAGATCCAGTCTGACTCCAGCAGTCTTAACATCTGGTGTCATTTTGCCACCAACAAATTTGTAGTTAATTTTTACTAATTTGCTGCTGTATAGAAGAACCCATGGAAGCTACAGCACAAGGGGAATTTATATCCCCTTACAGATTTTTCTCCACAAACCTTACAGAATGCTCATAAGAACATCAGGGTCCGAATGGGGAAGCAGAGGAAGCATCCTAAGGTATTGCCAGTCTGTGAGGAAGGAACAAAAGTGCCCAGGGGTAGGGAGAAATGAAGAGCAGCAAATCCAGCAAGGTCCAGGGTGGACTCATTTCATTTGGGGAAGGGGAACAAAGAAACCCTCCTCCCCTGGGGGAGGGGCAGGAAGCTCTCTCCCACACAGGTACCACCAAGACACCAGGCAAGGTTTGTTTGCCATGGGGAGGAGGGCAGGATTACTGAGTAGGTTCTAGCCCCAAAGCTCAGGGACATAGGTCCTGTCTGACAGACTGAGGCTGAACCAGGAGAGCAGAATGCCTCTTCCTCTACCAGACTGGCAAGTGTCTACTGAGAATCTGCTGCAGGAGAAGGAACAAGAGTGACAAGTTTCTCCCTCAGGGCAGGCTATAAACAAAGTAACACAAGTTGCCCCAAACTGGAAACAATGGTGAATGGATAAATGGTGATAAAGCATACCATGGAATACTACTCAGAATTTAAAAAGAACTATTAATACATACAAAATATCATGGTTAGATTGCAAATGCATTATGCTAAGTGAAAAAAGCCAGACTCAAAAGGCCACATACCATATGGTTACATTTATATGACACTAGAGGCTCAGTGCACAAAAATCATGCACTGGCCGGACCCCTCTGGGGATGTCCGACTGATGGCTCAGGCCCGCTCCCTGCCCCTCCGTGGGAGCAAGTCTAAGCTGTCAGTCAGACATCCTTAGCACTGCCGCAGGGGCAGAAGAGGCACCCACCACCGCCACTGTGCTCCTGTGAGCCCGGTTTCTGGCTGAGCAGCACTTCCCCTGTGGGAGTGCACTGACCATCAGGGAGCAGTTCCTGCGTTGAGTGTCTGCTCCCTGGTTATCAATGTGTGTCATAGTGACTGGTTGTTCTGACGTTCCGTCAATTTGCATATTAGCCTTTTATTGTATCAGATTCTAGAATAGGGAAAACTATATGGGCAGAGATTCCTTGCCAAAAGCTAGAGATAGATGAGGGGCTAATTGCAAAGGAGCATGAATAATTTTTGAAGGGTGATGGGTCATTTCTATATCTTGATTGTGGTGATGTCATGCATTTGTCAAAACTTACAGAACAGTACACTTAAAGGGGTGACTATACTGTATAAAACATATTTTAAACACACTTAAAAAATAAAAAGAAAACAGAATTTTATTTAAATTAAGAAGTTCTATTCATAAAAAGTCACCATTAAGGAAGTGAAGAGACAAGTCACAGATTTGGAGAAAATAAAAAGAAACATAACTTGAATACAGAAAATATAGAGAACATACAAATAAATAATAATAATAAAAGACAACCCAATAGAATAAAAATAAGCAAAAGACTTGAGTGACATTACACAAAGGAGGATATCCAAATGGCCAAAATACATATGAAAAGCTGTTAAATATCTTTACCCTAAATGAAAATGGAAACCATAATAAGGTACTCCTACACCTCTACCAGATAAGCTAAAGTTAAAGATTTGCAATACCAATGTAGGTGAGGCTATGGAACAGAAAGTGGTTGCAAATTTCTATAACCACGCTTTGAAAATCTATTTGGCAGTACTTACTAAAGCTAAACACACCTGAGTCTTACAATCCAGCAATTCCACTCCCAAGTATTTATTCAATAAAACTGAGTGCAAGAGAACCCAAATAAATAAAATCAGAAATAAAAAAGACTGATACCACCTGCCAACAAATTGGGCAATCTGGAAGAAATGGATAAATTTACAGAAATATACAATCTTCCAAAACTGAATCAAGAAGAAACAGAATATCTAAACAGACTGATTACAACTAACAAAATTGAAGCAGTATTAAAAAAAACACTTCCAACAAACAAAAGTCTTGGACCAAATGGCTCCACAGGTGAATTTTACCAAACATTAATAAAAGAACTTACAACTGTCCTCAAACTAGTCAAAAAAATTCAAGAGGGCAGACTCACAAGCTCATTTTACAGAGATAATCCTAACTTCAAAACTAGATAAAGATACTACAAAGTAAGAAAATTATAGGATAATATCCCTAATAAACATAGATGCAAAAATTCTCAACAAAATATGAGCAGACCAAAGTCAGTAATACATTAAAAAGATTACCCACCGTGATCAAGTGGGCATTTATTTCTGGGATGAAGATTGCTACAATATTGACATATCAATCAACATGATTCATAAACAAAATGAAGGAAAAAAAATCATATGATCATATCAAGAAATGCACAGAAAGCTATTGACAAAATCGAGCACCCATTTAAGATAAAAACGCTCAGCAAACTGGGAATTGAGGGGACATACCTCAATATAATAAAGGCCATATA
Organism: Lasiurus cinereus; assembly: GCA_011751065.1. NCBI lineage: Eukaryota > Metazoa > Chordata > Mammalia > Chiroptera > Vespertilionidae > Lasiurus > Lasiurus cinereus. The sequence goes on along the minus strand of JAAGEH010000393.1, from coordinate 27,585,203 downwards.
TAACAAACCCACAACCGACATCACACTCAATGGGGAAAATCTAAAAGTGTTTCCCTTAAGATCTGGAATAAAAGAGAGATGTCCACTTTCACCACTCTTATTCAACATAGTACTAGAAGTTCTAGCCATAGCAACCAGACAAGAAGAAGCAATGAAAGGCATCCACGTTGGAAACAAGTAAAACTGTCATTATTTGCAGATGATATGATACTGTACATAGAGAACCCTAAAGATTCCACCAAAAACATCTAAAACTGGTAAATAAACTCAGTAAAATAGCAACATACAAAATAAATATTCAGAAGTTGTTTGCATAGTTATACACCAATAATGAACTATCATCAAGGGAAACTTAAAGAACAATCCCATTCACAATTGCTTCAAAAATAATAAAATACCTAGGAATAAATTTAAGCGAGGATATAAAAGGCCTGTACTCAGAAAATTTTAAGATACTGCAAAAAAAGTAAAAAAAAAAAAATTAAAAAAAAGACAAATAAATGGAAGCATATACTGTGCTCATGGACAGGAAAAATTAAAATCAGAGTTCACTGACCACCAGGGGCAGCTCCTCTGTATTTCTCCATGAACATCAGACACCTGTCCTAAAGCCTCCAACTACAGGAATGACCCACTAAACTCCCCATGCTGTCCTGAAGGTGCCTCACTGGGTCTGAGGAGTAAAGAAACCCCATCTCCTCACCCTCTCACTTTATTGAGGACTCACACACAGCCCATCAAGCTCTCCAAAAACATCTCTTCACAGATTCTTTCCTCTCCATAACTTGACCCTTTTTTAAATGTGAATGAGAGGCTCGCGAATCTTTGAGCCAACATCAGATGGTAACTTTACAATTACCCAGCACCTCACTCTGGCGTACAGCATGTATGGTTTGGAGTTAGCTACCATCTCCCAATCGGGACTTCAATATTAAGCTCCTGCTATAGGAACTTCAGCTTGAACCATATCAAATTCTTGATTACTGATGGTTTGAACTAATAATTTTATGTAAAATAGGCTTTTTAAGGAAAGTGAACTTCAGTTAGAATTTGAACAAGAGGGGAAAGTGTATTCTTAAATGAATACCAATGAAAACACTGACATACCATGTGCAAAGCATCTCACCTTGGCTTTCAGGTCAGCACACAAATCCTGTTGCTTTCTCCTGTCCTTAGCCAACGTGCTCTCCACTTCATGAGCCGCACAGGCTTCAGCAAGTGTCAGCACAGCCTTCTGTATAAAATCCCTCTTATTTTTATTCCAATTTGATATTAGGACCCTTCGCTGCTCCCTTGCAAAGTGATATTGGTCACAATATTTCTCATGTTCGACCTGAAAAGAAAACAGATGGACATTAGTACACTCATTACGCTTATAACAAAAGTGAGACTATGCCTTATGTCATTGTTACGAAAATGAATAAAAAGAATTATAACCACTGATATTTACTGAGGACAAACATCTTCATAGTTAATACTGCATCCAGGACTTGCTTGGTTCCTATCCCGGAGCTCTGAGTATGTGGCTAACTGGTGACTGGGGACTATAAAACCACAGTTTCCTCATACAGGATGGAGTCAGACACAGGCGGCCCTATAATAAATCCCACTTCTACATGGCAGTGAATCTATGAGCAGAAAGCATTATTTCCCCTACGTATATGTAATTTCAAAAATACTCCATCTTTAAATTAGTTTTGGTATTTTAACAATTCATTTAAGTGCTTCAGCAGTTTGACATGTGCTAATAAACATTAAAAATTGTTACAATAATCCTGAAAACTTGATTTGCCCCTGAAAATGGAAACATTCAGATGTTAAGTTGTCTTAACTTGAAAAAATTCTAGAAATGACATTAGCCCTTCCCTTCCCATGCTCCTGAGGAACATGGCATTCTCACATCAGCACCAGAAGTTCCTGTTGCCCATGAATCCCAAGCGGAGGGGATCTCAGCCTTGAGGGGAGAACAAGAACAGAGAGAGCCCAAGTGGTTGGAAAAATATCTGTAGGTGATTCTGAAATGCTCATTATATAAATGTATCTCCTGAAGTTGAGAGTCACTGACCTAAATAATTCTTTATTTTTCCAGTACTGTATAGACCATGTTTCTGAATTGGACACATTTTTGAACCTCTAAATGATGTGAAAAAAGAAGGTTGCAAGCAGAGAAATGTTGGTCCCACCTAAAAGAATAATACAGTTTGTTTAATTAGGCACATGATGAAACAGGCTATGGCTTCACTTACACCAAAAATCCACTGTTCAAATCTGTTCTGTAAACTTTTTAGCTTTGTTCCCCAAAGCCAAAAATACACTTAAAACCTGTCAAACATTAAGAAAGGAAGCATGCACCATGCAGAAATGCATACTAATCAGCCCCATGTAAGAAGTTTATGTAAAAATCTTTATTATGTAAATAGTAGGCAAATATAAAAAGTCTACAAAGATAAAAATGACATCTGGTCACAGAAGCAACTAGATTTGACAGGGATAAAAAGAAAGATCTAATTTAATAAATTAAGACTTTTTAAAAATTCTAGAGTGAATTATTTATTATATAACATGTTTTTTTAATGTGGTGTGTTATGTGTCTTTTTTCAGAGAGAGAGAGAGAGAGAGAGAGAGAGAGAGAGAGAGAGAGAGAGAGAGATATCAACCATTTGCTTCTCATACACACTCCAACTGGGACTGAACCCACAACCTAGGTATGTACCATGACTGGGAATCAAACCTGTGAACTTTCAGTGTACAGGACAATGTGCTAACCAACTGAGCCACACTGGCCAGGGCTAGCATGTTTTTTTATATAACAGGTATCTGCTATTTATAGCTCAAAATTAAAACAAATAATTATGGGAGTGTCAGAAACCAAACATTGTTTTCACTAAATGGATGTAAACAGGAGGCCAGAAGGCTGGTCAACCTTAACTGCTCTGAAAGGTCAGAGCTAATTACTCACTGTTTAGATGAAAATATTGTTAGCTGAAGCAGCCTCTACCTGTTTCATGTTAATTTCTGTTTTGTTATTTGCTGCCTAAAGGCTAGGGGTGTGTCCCAAAGCCTTAATAAAAGGGAGAAACAGGCCAGAGCAAGTGGTAGTCCTTTCCACTAGAGAAAGGCTCCCGCCTGGCCCCTCAATATCGCCAAATTAATGTTTTCTAGTCTCTCATTTCGTTTGCATGCAGCCTTCTCCAGAACCTGAACCCTGAACCAGGAACCCTGAACCACGCGGGAGGTGGAAAGGGGCTCCCACATCTGTCGCCCAACAGGGAATGCGGAAAGAGGTGCCCACATCTGGCGCCTGACCACAGGACGTCTGGAGGAGAAGGTATTTTTCACCTAAGAGCGAAGGAAGGAAAATTCACCAAGGAAAATGGTGAGGGAAAATTCACCTAGGAAAAGGTGAGGGGAATTCACCGTATGCAAAGCCCAGGGATTAACTACAGAGTCTCCATCTGTAAGTAGGGTGGGAACGTCTTTTGCAGCCAGGCTAATGGGGAAGAATTAGGTTATAAATATAGAGTAAACTTTATTATAGACTTTTGGTTTGCATGCTTAAATAATGTGGTTTCTTGTTCAAATTAAAATCTTAGTTTGCATTTGGAATCTGAAATCTGTAATAAGTGAAACTCCACTGCTTAAACCGCCTCTGGTGTGGAGAAATTCAAAGGTGACAGGAGAGGGCAAGGCTCTCTGCTCTCCTGCAATGAAATTACTGAAGGTTTCATTTAAAAATTATAAGAGAACTCGAAAGGAAATGCAAATCTTAGCCAAATTAGGTGCTAGTTATTACTTTAGAAAGTGAAAAAGAAAGAAAAAAATTTAAGATCTGTCTTTATCTTTTAAGCATGAAAAGAAATTCAGCCAGATCTGTTACTGTTCCTTTCCCCTGAAGTAAGCAGGATTTCCAAGAACCTCTTAATATCATCTCTGATTCTTTTTACTCTGCGAACTTAGTGAATAGAATTGAAACTGCCCGGTTGAAATGGCTTAGTGACCAAAGTTTATTTTTATTATTTAAACAAGTTCAGCAAATTGTACAACAAAGACAATATCCTTTTATTATCACTTACATCAGGGCTCATAGTGTTTTACCTGGTCCTTTAACAAAAGGAAATGCACATGCTGATCAATTGGTAGCTTTATTAAAAGAAGCCTTAGAATTTCATCAGCTTTTACATCAGCCTGCCAAAATGCTGTCTAGACAATTCTCAATCACTCAACAGCAGGCAAAACAGATTATTACAGAATGTCCCACTTGTATGTTACATCTACCTCAAGAGCCTAGCACAGGAGTCAACCCTAAAGGTTTGCTAAGAGACCATATCTGGCAAATGGATGTAACGCATTATACTTCCTTTGGACCCCTTGGGGCATTACATGTCTCTTGTAGACACCTTTTCAAAAGTAATATGGGCTACTGCATCTACAGGAGAAATGGCAACACAGGTTATTAATCATTGCCTAGCTGCTTTTGCTGTCATGGGAGTTCCAAAAATTATTAAAACTGATAATGGGCCTGCTTACATAAGCTGTAAATTCCAGGAATTTTGTAAAAGGTGGAAAATTCAGCACATTATAGGAATACCATATAATTCTCAAGGACAGGCCATTATTGAACAACAGCATCAGCGACTAAAATCCCAACTTGAAAAACAAAAAGAGGGGATGATGGAGAAATCACCTGTGGGTAGGCTGCACCAAGCCTTAATTACTTTACATTTTTTCATTTGTGATACTAATGGACAGACACCTATGGAACTACATTGGTGTCAGGATAAAACAAAAGGAAATGGTTTAGTTAAATGGGAAGATCCCAAATCTGGTTTATGGAAGGGACCCGATCCATTATTAATCTTTGAGAGAGGGTATACTTGTATATTTCCAGAAAATTTTTCCAAACCCGTGTGGATTCCTGCTAGAAATATTAAATTGCAACAGGGATCCAAGAGAGAAACTAGTTAGACTAATAAAGACTTTGCACCTGGAGCCACACCATGCAGCTGCAGACAATCAACTACCTCAGTCACAGAGAGCAACGACTCCAAGCAATCCACTGAAGAAGAGGATCAGGAGGAGGAGAAACAGAACAACAAACAACCTGAAGACCACCGGGAGCATGGTAAAGAGGACGGTACAGACACCTAAGAACGTATTTCTTGCAATGCCAACAGTTACCAGCTGTACGGTAATATTACCTGGGGCACATGGGGAAGTATTTTTGACTTATATTCCTGACCCTTCATGGGGTAAGAACCCTTAGGTGTACTGAGTCCCCTGTTTCTTATAGTCTCTAAGAAGGGCAAAATTAAGTAACTAAATATTTCTTAAAATTCCAACATTAGAATTTAAAATGACAAAAAGCCCATAGCTGCCTGTATTCTTAAGCTAGAGGCAGGGCAACGTTTGTGGCTTGTGAATCAGACATAAACATTTACTAAATTTCTTTTGCTTTTTAAATTAAGATACCTACTTTAATTAATAAATTAGCTTTTTAAATAAAAATCAAGGTTTTCAGCTAAATAAAGAGCCAATGTTTTTGTAAGCAATTTGATTAAGTATTCTAATAAAGTATTCTAATAAAGTAAGACCTTGTCTATACCAAAAGAAATTGATAGCCTGTTTGAAATTGAATTGCCATGGCCTAGAACAAAAGAATATCCTTACATAATATTATTCTACAATGTCATTATAATTTTTTTGACAAATATCCCAAACAAACTTACAATCTAATTCTCTGAATATTTGGTAGCAATTTTT
>JAAGEH010000393.1:27543044-27564443 GCA_011751065.1 Lasiurus cinereus | reverse complement strand
GTTAGTAAACATAGAAGGTTAATAAACATTTATTGAAGAAAATGGCTAATATTGGATCTGATTCATCAAGAAAATCAATGGATATGTGTAGAATACTTTTTCATTTTTATAAACAAAATACCTATAACTCATATAACTGACTGTCTTTACAAAATCTGTACTTGGAAATCTGACAGCATCTCAAATTCAACATGTCCAAACCTGAACACCAGATCGTCCCCACATGGAGGTTTTCTGCTCCTGGGTTTCTTCTTGATAAAATGTGACTTTCTGTATTGCCTGTCTCTCCAATTTGGAGGGCAGCCGTTTGCCCTGTGACTTTGCTACACTATGTATCTAAGAAGAGTTGGTGATTTTTTAACTTGTTCAGGTTTTTAGAGCAGAGTGACAAACTCTAAGCTCCTTACCTGCTGGATCAGAAACTGGGAGTCCCTATTGATTATTTAAAGATTTAACTTGCCTGAAAAACCATCCTGTTAGATTTTTTTTTTTAATGCTTATATCATTGCACTTATTTAAACCTTTTCTTTATGATTTTTCACTGCAGGTAGCATACTTTAAAAGGCCTTTCCCATTCCTAGATTACTTAATATTTGTCTTGTTTTTATCTCATTACTTTATTATTTTTCTTATTCATATTTTAATAAATCTAAAGTTCTTTATTAATGTGGGATAAGAAAGAGCTCTTACCTCAATTTTCCAATTTCCCGTTATTTAATGCTCCTATAAATAATCCAATATTTATTATAGTTTTGAAAATTTTCCTTTGTAATAAATTATTATAAATATGGTCTGTATTTCTATTTTGTTGCACTTATCTACTACATATCCCACAGATATATAAAACTTTCTAATCTATTTTGATATTATACATTTGTATTTTGCCATGCAAGTTTCACACCCAATCTCAGTTATTCTTCATTTTGAAACTCTGGCTAATTTTACAACCTTAATATTCCTAATATGTTTTAACAATTCTTCAATTGTAATTGCACTAAACTAATAGATTATTTCATAAGTTATGGATATATTGAAATCAAATCAACTAGCATATAAAATTTTATTTGATTGCATTCCTACTCACACTGGCTTTAGACATTAATGTGGACTAATTACCCTTGAAAATCCAGCAGTGAGGGTGGCTTCCCACACAGTTCAAACATGGTACCAGCTCAGGTACTCCATGATTATCTGGGCTTCATGTGTGTTATTTTCCCTTATTCACACATCAGCTGCCAGCAGAAATCTCAACTATGTATTTTCTTGGTCCATCCACAAAGAAAAAAAGGCACTATTCCTCAAGTACCTAACAAAAGTTCTGAGCTTTGTCCTTGACTTGGGGACACCAGGAGCTAGTAGCTGTGGCCGGGGAAATGTGGTGACTGACTGGAACACAATCCCACGGGGGCCTACCTTTGGGTTTGTGATAGTCATTCCAAGCCAAACCAATAAGCCACTACAAAATAGGGGGAATTAAAATAAATGTTGGGATTAACCTTAAGGTCCACTGTGGTTAGCCCAATAAAAACTTATAACTTAAAAATGCCCCCAGAAATGTCAATGTTCTTATATCATAGCAACACACATATATTTAAAATATGCACAAACTCACTTATATAGGTATGTACCTACTTGGGCACAATCTATGTGTATCCTTACAATGCCTAATAACTGGAATCAAAAGGAGAAATGGCCATACCAAAATAATGGCCGATACTGGGCAAACTCATATAACAGTTGAACAAATAATTCATTGTGCTAGTTAGAATATTATTTTGCCCACCTTACTGCCCACCAGTCAGATTGTTGATGCCCATGACCTCTGTACTTACTCAAAATAGCCCATTTACTCTCTTTCTCCTCAATGAAGCTATGCCTGAAACGTCATTCAGTTTTATTTCATCGTTCACAGCCAGCATATTATAAAATAGTCTCTTAGCTGCTGTGAGCATGTAATATGTATTTGATTAGGATACATATAAATAAATTGCTTCCTCTAAATATTCCAAGCCCTCTTAAAGGTAAAGCCATATCCTATCTAGTCTGTCTATTGAACACCCTAGTAAGGAGCTTAGCAGACATCACTGGTATATTAAGTATTACCCAATAAATATTCATGAAGTAAAACCATTAATTTTATATACCTTATTCTGTATAATTATATGTGGGAAGCACACTATTAAACAAGGATTCATGAAGAGTATTCCTCCAAACTAGATTCCTACTGGCTCTATAATATGCCTTGCCATGCTTACCTTCATTGTTTGCAACTCAGTTGAACAATCATTTATTTTACAGCTATGATGTGCCCAGATATGCTAGGTGCTAAGGATACAAATATTGTTAATAAATTACTTTGTCTTCAAAGAATCAAAGTCTAATCATTTAATATCCTTTTTTAAAACATCCTCCCTACCCCTTTTCTGTCCTGTTCTAATCCTTGTTTCTTCCCTTAGCATGTGATGTACATTCATCTTATTTTCTAATTAATCTTCAGTAACATCAATGGAGCTGTGAATCTCATCTTTTTCTGAGTGATCAGGATTGCATGAAGGAAGAAGTCAGATTAAAAGGAAGGTAGGAAAGTGGGCTCTGAGGTCTTAGTAGGAGGGAGGCATTACAGGCTGTGGAAGGCAAACTCCTTCATGTTTAGAAGCTGCTAACTGAGAGACCCCATCGTCTCAGTTACCTGTGCTAAGGGGACAAAATGCCACGTGTAAGGAAAGGTCATGGGGCAATCAACTTGCTTTAAAAGGAGTCAGCATGGCTGATTTGCTCAGTGATTGAGTGTCAACCTATGGACCAGGAGGTAACACTTTGCTTCCCAGTCAGGGCACATGCCCAGGTTGCAGGCTTGATCCCCAGTAGGGAGTGTGCAGGAGGCGGTCAATCAATGATTATCTCATCATTGATATTTCTTTCTCTCTCTCTCTCTCTCTCTCCCTTCTTCTCTGAAATCATTTTTTTAAAAAGGACAGAGTTAGATTTACCTTCCTCACAACTCAAATCAGCCTGACAGTAATGCATCTGTCACAAAACACACACACACACACACACACACACACACACACACACACCCTCTCCTTTTTTCTTGCTGAGTTCTAAAACCTCTTTAATAAGATTGGGATAGGGAAGGAAGAAAGGATGTTTATTTTACTATTTAGTGACTTAAATCAAGTGCATGGTTGAGTCAATAAATCCCTGTGACTAATTTTCAATTATATCATCAATTAATCAACATGTATAAATGACATATTATTCTTGTTTTTTTTTTCTCAGCTTCATTGTAATATGGAAAGGAAAAGTGGAAGGCAGAGAGGTGGGAGAGATGAAACTCTTAGGAGACCAAAACATGTTTGTTAGGGCCGAAGATGAGACCATCACCACAGAGAGGTAAGAAAGAAGGTTAGGTCAGGAAAGACTCAGATGTCACCTAGGACTGCCTTGCTGAGTGTGCAGAGACAAGTAGTAACTGGAGACTGTGGGTCAAAAAGCTACTAAAAAAATAACTCTACTTGGTTGATTTAAGGTTTTCCTTGTTGTTACTCATTTCTTAACACTAGTAATTTCATATAGACGCATTTCATTTATAAACAATTCATTAAGAAATGTAAGAAATACAGAAGAGATCCAAGATGGCGGCATAGATAAACACCTACACTGCTGCCTCACACAACAATTTCAAAACTACAACTAAAAGACAGAACGGACATCATCCAGAACCACAGGAAAGCTGGCTGAGTGGAAATTCTATAACTAGAAGGAAAGAGAGGGGCTCACAGGGACCCAGAGGAGCTGCAAAAAGCAGAGGTACAGAGACGAGCACATGGAGAGAGCGGGTGCCGGAGTGTCTGGCTGGCATTCTCTGGCAGGAGAGGGACGGAGACTCCCAGCTGCATTGAACCCTTTATCCTACAACATTAAACCACAGGTCCAGCCGAAACTCATACAGGAGGAGTTTGGACTGTGAAAAGGGAGAAGTGCACAGAGATCTGAGAAGTGTGTTGAAAGGGCGTAGGTCTGGTGGCACGCACAGCACTGTGCGCAGAGGACCTACTGCTGGTTGTGCCACTGGCTTTCACAAGTGGGCACTTCTAACTCCACTAAACCCCAGTTTCGGGCGAAACCCTGGGGACCCACACTCAGATGGTCCTGGAGCGCAGGGGAGCCAGAGGGGCAGCAGTCTAGAGGCACTTCTAGAGAGAGCGTGCGTGCGCACAAGGACTGCTCCAGTGATTACCCAGTCACGTGAGACTCAGGGGCCGTGGAGGGCGGGGCAGACTGGAAGGCAAGGTGGTACTTTAAGCCCTCAGACTCCACCCATCCCAAGCTCAACAGAGAGGCTTTTGCAGTTTTGCAAGTCTGGTATCATAAGGCTGAATCCAACACAGAAGTTCTCCCGGCATAGTGAAAATGCTGAGACAAGGGAAGGGATCACAAACAAAAGAAATGGAGGAAAAGAAATGACTGGATATAGAGTTCAAAACCACACCTATAAAGTTTTTCAAGAATATCCTAGAAAAGTTGGATAAAGTTAGCGAGACCCAAGAGGAGATGAAAAAGGACCAACTAGAGATGAAAAAGGACCAACTAGAAATTAAACATATACTGACTGACTGAAATAAAAAATATTATACAGAGTCCTAACAGCAGACTAGAGAAAGGCAAGAATCAAGTCAAAAATTTGAAATATAAAGAATTAGAAAACACTCAACTGGAAAAGCAAGAAGAGAAAAGAATCCAAAAATGTGAAGATAATGTAAGGAGCCTCTGGGACAGCTTCAGGCATACCAACATCAGAATTGTGGGGGTGCCAGAAGAAAAGAGAGAGCAAGATACTGAAAACCTAAAGAAATAATAACTGAAAAATTCCCACATCTGGTAAAAGAAATAGACTTACAAGTCCAGGAAGCACACAGAACTCCATATAAAAGGAATCCAAGACACATCATAATTAAAATACCAAGAGCAAAAGACAAAGAGAGAATATTAAAAGCAGCAAGAGAAAAACAGTTCATTACCTACAAGGTAGCACCCATATGACTATCAGCTGATTTCTCAACAGAAATGATGCAAGCCAGATGGGAGTGGCAAGAAATATTCAATGTGATGAATAGCAAGAACCTACAACCAAGAATACTCTATCCAGCAAAGCTATCATTCAGAATTGAAGGGCAGATAAAGAGCTTCATAGATAAGAAAAAGCTAAAGGAGTTCATCAACTCCAAACCAGTATTATATGAAATGCTGAAAGGTACTCTTTTAGAAGAGGAAGAAGAAAAAGGTAAAAGACAAAAAATTATGAACAAATACATATCTATCAACAAATGAATCTAAAAATTAAGTGAATTAAAAATTTGATCACCAGAATAAACTGGTGAATATAATAGAATCAGGAGCACAGAAAGGGAGTGGACTGATAATTCTCAGGGGGAAAGGGGTGAGGGGTATACAGGGAGAGACTGGACAAAAATCATACACCTATGGATGAGATCAGTGGGAGGGAGGTGAGGGTAGAGGAAAGGGTGGGAGCTGGGTGGAGGGGAACTATGGAGGGGAAAAAAGAGAAACAAATGTAATAATCTGAATAATAAAGATTTAATTAAAAAAAGAAAAGAAATGTAAGAAATACAAATATTTGTCATATTTATTTTCTTCTGTTTCAAAGTAACAGCCCTTAGTAAAAGGACACTATAAATGTATCTCTGCAGTAGTTTTTCTTTCTTTTTAAATACATATTCTTTTGGAGAAATTTTTTAGGTCAGTGTAATAGAATAAAAACTATATTTTCATACAAAACATTCCCCAGAAACTTCATATGCCAAACATTACATAAGGTAAACTATTGATCTGAGCCACATGGCATTTCTCAGTTTGTTCATGAAATGAATTTTAATATAGAATTTACACTAGAGAAGTTGACCCTGCCAAAACGGAATTTTAAATCACTTAACAGTATATTTGTCATTCAAGAAAGGATTACAAACAAAAATACACTTTCTAAAAAAAAAAAATGGCATGTTTTTAAAAGTTTACAAAATATACTTATGTTCGCCATAAGACATAATCACAGTGGATTACAAATAACCTAATTCCATAACTACATTTTTCATTGCAACCAATTGTTACTACTGATCTGTAAATCTCCACTGAAGAAGCGCTTCACATCTTGAAATGAAAATCCATAGTTACTAAAATTTCATGTTTGAAAGAAACTATTTCTCCCCTGTGTAGTAGAGAGCTCAGTGAGAAAGCTATTTTCATCATGTTTCAACTTATAAAAACCTTTAAAACCACTATTACAAAGAAATCATTTTGGAGAGGGAAAAAAGAATCCTTTCCATTCAACAAATATTCAATCTAAACATTTATCGACTGACTGTATTCCAATCACATAGTACCTATGAAAATGGTAAATCAGAAGTATAGTAAAGCTCCCAGAAAAATAAAAATATAGTAGCAAAAATCTACATAATTCAAGTAGTTTTGTGTTATTACCTATTTATGTCTTCTAACTGCAAATCAAAATCTTGAAGTTTCTTTTGATATTTCTCGGTAAAGCTACAGAACTCATTAAAAATTGAAGATTTCAAATCAGGGTATGGGCATTCCAAAGCTTTTAATTCCACTGGCAGTTCACTAAGCAGGTTCCTCCTTTCTTCTGAATAATGATCTACTATCTGAAAAATAAATTAAGTGATTGTTTTATTTAACACCAATGACAAATTGATAAACAAATTACTGTCTGCTTCACACTTACTTTAATACTCCAGTCTGAAAGATTATTTTCTAAATTCTGTTGCTCTAGGCTAAGTCTTTCAAAGACAGCTTTTAATTGTTTCTTCACAGAGTCAACCTGTTGGAACATTCAGAATAAATAGTATGCAAATTCTTGTGATTCATTCAATATGTATATTTAAATTCATAGGGATTAACCTCAAAAGCCAGTAAGTGATGAGAAATTAGGTAAGAGAATGTGCCTTTGAGGACCTGGGGAAGAGGATTCAAGTGATGCCATAACTGGGTGTGTGTTTATCAGAGGGTCTTCCAGACACATAACTCAAAACTAAGCTAGGGAGTACATTGGGGTTCTAGTCTCAGTATTCATATTTTGATTTTGTTTGTGGTTAGGCAGAGAGCTTACCAGATTGTTTGTTCTAATCACCCTTTCCTTCCCTTGCAATCTTGCCTCTAACCCCCAGCTAGGAAAAATTTTTAATATATTTTATAAATATATTAAAGCAATATAACAACACTACAGAAAACTGAAAAATAGAGCAAGAAAAAGCACCTAAAAGCCTACATCTAGTGCAACTATGAACCCAGAGTTTATGCCGTAGTCAGTCAGGGGAGATAGTCAGTAAACTAACGAAAAATACCCATGAGAATATCAGGAGGAGGTAAGTAATGTAAAAACAGGGTGAATAATAGGGAGTGACTATGGCTTCTTTCAAGTGACTATCAGAACAGGTCACTCAGAAGAGAGGACATTTAAGCAAACACCTCAAGGACAAAAAGTACCCTCAGTGAAACAGAGGAAATAGCGAGTACACAGGCCCTGAGACAGGAAGGAGCCTGATAAGTGTGAGAAGGAATATAAAGAAGGCCAGACCAGTGACAAAGTGTAGGAGGAAGAGGGTTTCAGGTAGGAGATAAGACTGAAGAAGCAGGGAGGGGCATGATGTGGGCCAGGAGGAACCCTGAGGAGATTTAGCAGGGTAATGGCTTGATCCCCATGGTAGGTCCCAGGGAGGTCCCAGAATGCAATGGGAGGAGGAGCAGGAATTAAAGCAGGGAGAAGAAGTATGAGGCCATTGTAACATTTCAGGTTCCAAATGAACAAGATTGGACAGATTTAGGAATGTTTAAGATACCAAATAGACAGAATTTGCTGTATCTTCTATTAAAATACACCCATGTTGGTTTCTTATCTCAAACTGTTCTAGTTGGGACAAAAATGAAATATAACATTATTAAAAGTAAAGTTAATATACTGACCTCTTCCAGTACATCCACTGAGTTCAACTCACTGTGTGAGTGTGAATGCTGTGTAATGTGATCCTGTCTGTATTTTAGGTCTGCTATCAATTGCTGAATAGGATTTATCACATTTTTAAGATACAAGCACCACTGTTCAGATAACTCTTGTTCTATAGTGAAACAAAATTAAATGAAGATAACACATTATTTAAAAATTTTCAGAACAGGTTCTTAGAGTGCAGATTTATTTTTGGATTATTTTAGGGAAAAAAATAGCAGTTAATAAAAGAACATGGAGTGGTCCACTTTCATTTTCAAAACACCCCTTTAAATATAAGATTAAAAAAAAAATCTCACCAAAATTCTTAAGGTCAGACAGACATTCATTGCCAATGTTCTCTTCTTTGAAAAAAGATTTTATTTCAGATTCCACTTTACACCTGAAATAGACATTACTGGGTTTTAAAAATATGGGTTTAAAAAAATAATAGTAGAATTTAATCTAATGTGGTTTTATTCACCAGTTTATTTATTCTGATCATATACTTAATTCCTAACATGAATTTGGTACTTACCTGACACAATCAGTGAACATTTGGTCTCTCCAAAATGTCCATTGAGACATTTGGTCCATACCAAAAGGTCTTTGATAGTTTATCCTAACCAAAACATCCATGGAGACTTTGATCTATGACTAAAGGTCCTTGAAATTTGATCCTGTCTAAAACATCTATGAGCATATTTGGTCCCTGCCAAATGGTCCTTGTCCTGTCAAAAAATGCTCATGCTTAGGAAATGCTGGATTCAGATAAAAATGTTTATTTCTACTTTTGGCTTACAGGAATAATACATTAAAAAGTACCATCATGATCATAGCTAAGATTTGGAAACAGTCTAAGTGCCCATCAGCAGATGAGTGGATTAAAAAAACTGTGGTACATCTACACAATGGAATATTACACTGCATTAAAAAAAAAAGGAGTTCTGAGAGAAATCAAGATGGCAGCATAGGTGAACACCTAAAATGCTGCCTTGCACAACAATTTCAAAACTACACCTAAAACACAGAACAGATATCATCCAGAACCACAGGAAAGCTGGTTGAGTGGAAATTCTACAACTAGAAGGAAAGAGAAGGGTTCATGGAGAGTCAGAGGAGCTGCAAAAAGCTGAGGTACACAGACGTGCACATGGAGAGGACGGGAGGTGGAGGGCCTAGCTGGCTTCCTCTAGCAGCAGGGAAAAGAAAAGTCCCGACTACACTGAACCTTTCTTCCAACTATACTGAACCCCAGTTCCGGGCAAGACTCATACGGGGGAGTCTGGACTGTTGTGAAAAGGGAGGAGTGCAGGGAAACTTAGGGGAGCCGAGAAAGGCAGAGGTCTGGAGGTGCGCACGAAAGTGAGCACACAGAGGGCTGACTGCTAATTGTGCCACTGGTTTTCTCTAGCGGGAGGAAGACAGAACCTCCCAACTGCACTGAAATCTAGGTCCGACTGCACTGAAACCAATTTTGGACGAGACCCTGGGGACCCAGACTCATATGGATCTCTGGAGCACACGGAAACTCAGGGGAGCCAGAAAGGCAGAGATCCGGAGGCACACAAGCGTGACTGTGCACAGAGAGGCTGCAGTGATTACTGAGGGACACTGAGACCCAGGGGCTGACGGGAAGCCAAGGCTGTCTGCTCAGTACTGAGACTCCGCCCCATCCACACATAGCACAAAGGCTTTTGCAATCTTGCAACTCTTAAGGCAGAGTCCAGCACAGAAGTTCTCCCGGCATTGACAGAGCTGATCCTCACAACCAATTGGCTTGAAGGTCAATTCCCCAGTGATACCAACAATAATCAAGACTTAACTACAACAAGGCTGTATACACAGTTCACAAAGGGGTGCACCAAGAGAGTCCACCTCAGGTAACTGGGGAGGTGGATCCTCTAGGTCAAATAGGACACCTAGCACACAAAGTTACTCTACCAACTCAGGGAACCAGTGAAACATGCTGAGACAAAGAAACAGATGACAAACGAAAGAAATGGAGGAAAACAAACAACTGGATATAGATTCAAATCCACAGTTATAAGGATTTTTAAGAATTTCCTAGAAAAAAAATGGATAAATTTAGCGAGACACAAGAGGAGATGAAAAAGAACCAACTAGAAATGAAAAAGGACCAACTAGAAATTAAACATATACTGACTGAAATAAAAAATATTATACAGAAACCTAACAGCAGACTAGAGGAACGCAAGAATCAAGTCAAAGACTTGAAATACAAAGAAGCAAAAAACACTCAAATGGAAAAGCAAAAGAAAAAAGAATAAAAAAATGTGAAGATAGTGTAAGGAGCTTATGGGACAACTTCAAAAGTACCAACATCAGAATTATGGGGGTGCTGGAAGAAGAGAGAGAGCAAGATATTGAAAACCTATTTGAAGACATAATGACTGAAAACTTCCCCCACCTGGTGAAAGCAATAGACTTACAAGTCCAGGAAGTGCACAGAACCCCAAACAAAAAGGAATCCAAAGAGGACCACACCAAGACACATCATAATCAAAATGCCAAGAGCAAAAGACAAAGAGAGAATCTTAAAAGCAGCAAGAGAAAAATAGTTAATTTCCTACAATGGAGCACCCATATGATTGTCAGCTGATTTCTCAACAGAAACTAAGCAGGCCAGAAGGGAGTGGCAAGAAATATTCAGTGATGAATAGCAAGAACCTACAGCCAAGATTACTCTACCCAGCAAAGCTATCATTCAGAATTGAAGGGCAGATAAAGAGCTTCACAGATAAGAAAAAGCTAAAGGAGTTCATCACCACCAAACCAGTATTATATAAAATGCTGAAAGGTACTCTTTAAAAAGAGGAAGAAGAAAAAGTAAAGATAAAAATTATGAACAACAAATACGTAACTATCAAGTGAATCTAAAAATCAAGTGAATTGAAAATCTGATGAACAGAATAAACTGGTGAATATAATAGAATCAGGGGCATAGAAAGGGAGTAGACTGACAATTCTCAGGGGGGAAAAATAAAGCGGGGTGCAGGGAAAGACTGGACAAAAATCATACACTTATGAATGAGGACAATGGTGGGGGGAGGTTAGGGCAGAGGGTAGGGTTGGAGAAGAGTGGAGGGGAGCTATGGAGAGAAAAAAGAGGAACAATTGTAATAATCTGAACAATAAAGATTTACAAATACCCCCCCCAAAATGGCATAAAATTAAATAGGAACAATTATAACAGTTTAATACAACAATTTTTAAAATTTTGTTTATTAGTTCCTAGCTGTTGTCTACATGTATATGTATTTTAAATGGTTGTAATTATGGTATATTTACCATTTTATATTGAGGTTTTTTGAATAATATTTTAAAGATATTTTAAAATAATTATCATGGTTACCATTTATTTAAATGGCTGCACAGTATTCCATGTTATATATGTGCCATCATGTTCTATTCACTTTTGTGGGGATTTTGTTTGAATATATAAAAAAAGGGTAGTAGTGTAGTGGTGACACTTCACTATGTTTTTTTCCATTATGTAATTTTTGTTAGAAGTACCTTTAAGATCACATTTGAAACTATTAAATGAATGATGAGTGCATAGTAGTGTAGTAAAACTAGAAATTATTTCATAATGGATTTGTTTAAACAAAAACAGAGTACTTATGAACCAGCTAGCTTAGTTTTCCTATATTTTTAGCACCTAGAAAGGCATAATAGATCATCCAATTCCAAACCAACAGAAGTGGCTTTGATCAACCTGCTACTTTGCATGTACAATTCTAGTGAACTCCATCCTGGCTTCATAGACGAATAACCCTGACTCATCAGACAAGACCAGCCCATTTCTCTTCTTCTCCTGAGTGCGCAACAAAATCCAGAAGCATTTTTATGCCTTCAAGAGCTACAAGAATCTGGGACTAGCTCGTGAATGCAGTCTAGCACTTCCTAAATTGTGGTCTATAGAACAGTAATATATGGGATGCTAGCTAGAAAAAAACGGAAAATGATGAACTAAACAAAATCAGACATGTTTCTATAGTGCAGGATTTCCCAGAAACCTGATTATACTAAAGTGCATTGAGGTTCTTTAAAAAATGTATGAAATATATGTATTTCCCTAGCATATTGGACCATGAAATTCATTAAACTCCAGAGTATCATGAAGAATATTTCTGTTTTATAGAATATTATTTAGGAAAAATGGATACAAATTGTGATGGACACAAGAACATTAAAAAAATAGTAACTCTGGAAGACAGCTCTGCCCTTTCATCATTGACAAGCCAGAATGGGTCCCAGGTGTTCATGAGTTTGCAACTATGCAGTACACACAACCTCCTCCACATTGACAGACCAGTTCAAATAAATGTTAGGCAACTTTGTGTCCAAATCTGTCAATTTAAGTGCCTCCTAATGCTATTTGGCCTTTCCTCTGGTACCACTGTCCATGATGTTACTAGAAAAAGCTTCTTGAGATTTTCTATGATCATTTGCCTAGATGATATATACTTTATATATATTTTAAACGTATGGTGAGAGAGAATCATTGATCGGCGGCCTCACAGGGATCGAGCCCACAATCCGAGCATGTGCCCTTGATTGGAATTGAACTGGGACCCTTCAGTCTGCAGGCTGACACCTTATCCACTGAGCCAAACCAGTTTCGGCTGAAGGGTGTTTTGAGCTCTCAGAATCTAATCCCAGTACAGTTCCTTCAGGATGGTGCAAAAGTTCTAGGTGTAGAATCAGTCTCTTTAGAACATTAAAATTATGCAGAGTTTCCTAGGGTAACCACTTAGTTACCATTATGGCAAATCAAGTGAAACATGGGGGTGTAAAAGGGTGTAGAGTCGGAAGCCATTTAAGCAAAAAGACATGGGTTGTAAAAGGCAGAGCAAGAGAGGAAGTTGAAGTTCTATAAATGAAACTAATAGCCAGGAGATCTGCAGAAAATTAGGGTAGCAGTTCAGGCTGAAGGCCAAAGCTTTAGTCTCCCAACAAGGAAGGAACTCAGCTGGTGCAGATAGCTTATACCTTAGACTCAGCTATTTGATTCACTTCTCACTCTTGAAAGTGTCCCAGGTGAGTGCACACAGAGGCCAGATAAGTCTCACACCTGTTAGCTAAGGAATGCATAGGAGCTGGGCTGAGACAGAGCTCTCCAGTGCCCTGAGTCACACTGTATGAAGAATGATTGATCTCAGTGTACTTTTTAGAGATTCATTTCCAGACAGCATTTAATTGTTGGTAAAACCCCTGATATCCTCTGCAAAAAGGTGATACTTTAAAATAATGCTTTAAAGCAAAATTGTGAGCAAGGGACTACATGTATTACTAACAGATATTTGGTTATAAAAGTACCCCTTCCAGGAATGATAGTAAAACTAATAAGGTGAACAAGTAAACCTTAAAATTTTTTTATTCCGAAATCCTTATTAAAATAAAAATTGTAATTCTTTATCACACAACCAATATAAATAACTTCTTTTCTGAATATCTAAACCTGCCATTCTGAAACAAAGGAGCATGAGACCCTGGGGAAGTATAAGAGGTGTAGTTTGAAAAAACATTAATTATTGAATACAATTTTATATTTAGAAATTTTATGTGACTAGTTTCTCTATACAGATTTCAAAGAATGAAAGTTCAGTAAAATCTCGTGTGTTTTTTTTTCTAGCAAGGCTAGACCAATTAGATGTGGAAGAAAAAAAAGCTGCTCAAATCCAAGTACATTGAGCATGGCGTTAAAGGCAAATGCTCCCATCCCACCTCCAAATACACTAGCTGATTTGCTGTCTGCAATTAGCTTTAACCCTCTGAACCTCAAGATTTTTATTTGTAAAATGAGGATAGCTTTGATACCTCCTCTGCAAGTATATTGCAAGGAATAAATGAAAGAAAGCATGTAAAGTAGTTAATACATATTATCCAGCACTAATTTATCCCCCCAAAAGTTAGATGACATTGTAGACCCAGAAGATAATTCTGCAGACTTAAGATTCTCAAATAAAGTCTCTCATGATGATGTGTAAGAATATTTTGCTTGTTATAAAGGTTGTTGATTTTTTAAAGGTTAAGAAACACTGATAGAGCTTAAACTCCTGATTTCCTGGTAGCTCCCAAATTCTCCACAAATCTAGCCATACTCTAAATGTCCTCCTTTTGCTATTATTTTTTAATTTCACTGAACACATTTTGAAATTAGCCTACTTTCTAGAATAGCACAGAAAATTTTCTTGAACTTCTTGTTGTCCAGTTTTCAGCCCTTAGAGGTCTCAAGACATTAAAGTTATTATTATATGAATGTTCCTCATCTTTGTGTCATGC
This sequence comes from Lasiurus cinereus, assembly GCA_011751065.1. Lineage (NCBI taxonomy): Eukaryota > Metazoa > Chordata > Mammalia > Chiroptera > Vespertilionidae > Lasiurus > Lasiurus cinereus. Next base: position 27,550,117 of record JAAGEH010000393.1, on the reverse strand, counting down.
CAAGTCAACAAAGAGAATTGCTTTCCACAATGCATTATATGTACATTATATACCTCTTCTATGTAGCTCCAGAACAACACAGTAAAAGAATAAAAAACAGCCAAGATTAAAACCATTCATGCCCTAATCAGTTTGGCTCAGTGAATAGAGCAACGGCCTGCAGACTCCCAGGTTTGATTCCAGTCAAGGGCATATACCTTGGTTGCAGCATTGATCCCCATTAAAGGTTGTGCAAGAGGCAGCTGATCAATGTTTCTTTCTCATCAATGTTTCTAACTCTCTATCCCTCTTTCTTTCTATCTGTAAAAAATCAATGAAATTTATTATTTTAAAAAAAGTTCACTAGGGTCTTCCTTTACATTTGAACTTGCATCAGTGAGCAGCCACCTCCTGATGGATTTCCTTTTTGTCATGTTTCACTTCATGCAAATTTTCCCCAAAAAATCTTCTGATGAGCCCAAACTTTCTCTCCACAATAAGTGACCTTTTGAGGTATAAGTCTTATAAGATAGTAGCAGTATGGTGACAAAATCTATATAGTTTTCTTTTTCTGTGTGTAAAATTACATAATGATGTAAAACCATTTCTAGTCATGAGCCTTTTACTTCACATATAGAAATCTCATGTGAAATAAAAAACTCCTATTAATAGAAAAGTGTCAAAAGTAAAGTTAATGGTATTTGGAAATTTGACTTAGAATAAGACCACAAAATTTACCTATTTTGAAATAAAATATACCTTTCAAAATCTACATTTTTTCCATTTATTTATTTTATTTTAAATATTTTTATTGATTTCAGAGAGGAAGGGATAGGGAGAGATAGATAGAAACATCGATGAGAGATCATTGATCAGCTGCCTCCTGCACACCCCTCACTGGGGATCAAGCCCACAATCTGGGAATGTGCCCTTGACCAGAATCGAACCTGGGACTTCTCAGTCTGCAGGTGATGCTCTGTCCACTAAGCTAAACCAGCTAGGCCAAAATCTACATTTTAGAAAGCATACTTTACAAATACTACTATCGTTAAAACTAGTATATATGCCTCTAATGGAGGGAACCATCTGCCTTCTCTTTTTGCCTTAACCTGTGGGAAGTCATTTATTTTTCAAAGATTACAATTAAGATTAAGTATAGAATCATTATTTGTTTTTTAATTCATCTTGAAGTGAACACTAGAAATAATATCAAAGGTCAGAAATCCAAATTGAATAAATCAGTCATGATGTAGCTCCATCCAGAAATCACTGAGCAACTTAAGCCCCTTAGTTGATCTGTTCATTTATTTATTGAAAACATTTATATATCTCCTATAATGTATCTACAATGAAAAAATGAATATGATGGGATGGTTGCCCTACTTACTGCTTTTGTAGATAAAGATTATCTTTTTTTCTGAAAGAAAGCAAAAGTCATTTTAATATAGTCACTGAATATCAAATTAAATTGAGGAAATGAAATTATTTTAATTTGGCTCACATTCAAACTGTAACTTTCAATTTGGTTACAATAGTTTAATTAACATGGAGGGTTACAGACCATCTAACTAAATCAGTGCAAGTGTTAGTAGTAATTCCTCTGTGTACTTACTGAGATTTACCCCAGTCCTTACCTGACTTCCATTAGCCTTTGGTGTTCCTGCCACCACAGCTGCCTGTGTTGTTTTATTAGTTGTTGTTCTTTAGATATCTTTGAAGTCTGCACTGCTTTTCTGATCTAGATTTAGAGAAACAAAAGATGAGCCATTTAAAATTCTTAAAATGTGTTTTCCATAATGGATATGTTTAATTAATCTGTATTTTCTTAATTAAATACTTACTATTTTTCAATCTTATTAGAGTATCTTTTAACACAATATTTACCTTAAAATAAGTATTATATTAAACAAAAAGCGGGGAAGTGAAAGAGAAAATGGTTTGGAATACTGACCAGTTTAAGAACTGTTTTAAGAAAGATGACGTGGTTATATTTTCCATACAAACAATAAATAACACCTAATTCATTCAGCCCCAGGACATTTTTTCCATGTATTTTCTCACCTTCTGACATACCTTCTCTGCCAGGTACCGTGAACATTATTAGGCCCATTTTACAGATGAAGACACTGATGTTCAGAGAAGTTAAAAGACTTGGCCAGGGTCATAAAGCTCATAAACATGAGAATCACACAGAACCTCAGTGTCTGAATTGGTTTTTATCTGATCCTTCAGCAAAGGATGAAAAAAGTCATTGGATAAATGGTTAGGAGGCCTGGCTATATGATCTTGAACATGCAATTTTAATCTTTCAACTCCATGACTTTGCAAATAATTTTTTAAATATTTATTTGAAGATACATGAAATGGCAAAAATTTATATACATTAAAATCCATATTTTTTAAATTGAAAATTTCCCCAAATTTTATGACTTTAAAAAAGGTAGCATAGAATTAGCACTGGGGTTTATGTTGACAAGTTCTGTCAGGCCGGGGTTTGTTTGCCCTAAGATCCATTCTTGGCCATCTCTCAGATCTGCTCCACATCACAGAGTAGCCTGTGCTCCTCAAACACTCCTATCAGCTGCTTCCTGGTGGGTTCAGCCAAAGGGAGACACTAGCAGTGGGAGATCTAAGGGAAAGAGGACAGGAGAAGCCAAAAGATGACTGTTCCTACCTCTCTATTCTCACAGGGGTCTCTCGAAGCAGCTCCATCTTCTCCATTTGTTCCAACTTTTCTTGACAGTTTTATTACAGCTCCAGCTCTCTCTGGGTAGTTAAGCTCCATTCATGAGATGTGGTATAGCCTTGCTTTTGTTTTTGAATTTATTGGGGTGATATTGGTTCACATGTCCCTTTGACTTAGGCATGGCATGATTTCCTGCTGTTTTAATCTCATTACTTCAGGGTCTTGTTTGGCTTCTCAGCTCTATCAACTGGGTAACCATTTCCTGAATTAAATACTCTTTTACTCAGTAAAAACCTCCTCAAGTGGTGTCTGTTTTAGGTTAGACTCTGACCAATACTCATGTGTATTTCCAACTTGTGTATTTCATATTAATACTTTTAAATACCTATAAATATGCTACTCATATCAAAAACTTGATGAAATATGCATATTTTATATTTTCTATGCTGTTAGTAGCCTAAAAGCTTTCACAGAGCAATACTTAAAATGTAAAAACTTCAGAAGAAAAGACCTAAAAAGACTCCATAATGCATGCTATTTCTAACTGTGATTCACTGATTGCTTTAACCTTGAGTTTATCTTTCTGCTATTCTGGTTACTGATTCAAAATTAGGCCTGTAACAAAACAAAATAACCCCAACATTCCTTTTAAAAAACTCAAAGTCACATCTTTTCTTCAGAAGGTCTTAAGAGTGCTACAATCATGAAATTTAGAAGTACATTCAAATAACAGGACAGCACCAGAATACATTCAGAATCTCTATTTTATCTACACACAAAAAAGTACATAGTGACACCATGTATTTCTAAAAAATGACACTCTTCTAAATTCATTCCAACTATTTGTCTTCTATTGTCTCTAAAGTTTGTTGCAGCAGACACAACTTTTAAAATTAGATTTCTTTGACATATTTGGTCCATATTTGTTTATGTTGTATAAAAAGTTAAAACATATTGGTTAAAGTTGTAGACACATTTTTATAGCTTAAAAAAAATTAATACTGTTGCCTTTGGGCCCAGGGAAAGACAAATTAAGTAGACTATAAACATCAAAATAAAGTTACTTTTTTCACTAGACACTTCCAATATCTTGCATAACATTCTAATTTATTTATTTATTTATTTTTGTAAATTTACTTATTGACTTCACTTCTATCCCCAAGTCAAAAATTAAGAAAAATAAAGTCTTAAAAAAGCGAAAAGTTTTAAGGTTGTATCTTAATCAATATAGAGATTTTTCAGGTTATTCCAATTCATGTTGCTGGGCAATGAGCCATATGAAATCAATATTTAAGGTGGGTGATGATTTATGCAGAATGCTAATGAATTTAAAAGAACAAATATAATAAATTCATAAAAGAATCAGAAACTAGGATTCCTTATGGACTTCATTAGGATGATCCAAGGTAGTAAAACTTAATCAGGCACCTTGACATGCCATAAAAGCCCTTTACGCCAGATGGCCCATCTTTAAATATAAATAACAATAACTGGTAGAGTATTTAAGTGTTGGTTACATATGTGTAAATATTTGTCAAAATTCATTGAGATGTACATTTAAGATTTGTATACTTTATTATATGTGAGTTATACCTTAATAGAGAATAGTTAAATAAATCAAAAGAAAAAACAATTATATACACTAAGTTGCAATTTCACATCTATCAGGTTGGCAAAACTTCAAATGTCTAACAAACCACTCTTTGAGGTTATAGGAAAACATTCTCTCTCTTCAGTTGCTAATGGAAATACAAATGATGCAAACCCACCCCCCAAGGGAATTTGGAACTGTATAACAAGATTTCATGTGGATTTACCTTAACTTACAGAAATCTACCTGAAAAGTATCTTAGTAAAAATATAAAAAGATAAATGAACAGAGCTGTTCATTCACTGAAGCACTATTTGTAAGAGAAAGACTGGCACACAAAAATTCTATCAGTAAGTACTCTTGCTAAAGTAAATGAAACCTGAATCTGATCAAATCTCTTCATATAACTATCAATTTACTGGAAATGCAAGAGACAGAAAAACATGTTAAATGACACCACCAGGATGTAACCAGCACAATCCAGACTGTGAAAAACTATAAAAAACAAACAATACAATTTATTCAAGAGCCTGAGCTGGCTTGGCTCAGTTGCTAGAGCATCAGCCTGTGGACTGAAGAGTCCTGGGTTCGATTTTGGTCAAATGCACATGCTCAGGTTGTGGGCTCGAACCTCAGTGTAGGGTGTGGAGGAGGCAGCTGATCAATGACTCTCATCATTGATGATTTTTCTATCTCTCCCTCTCCCTTCCTCTCAAAGATCAATAAAAAATATTTTTAAAAATATTTATTATTCAAGAAATAAATTACAGCTGGTGGCTTGAGGTATCGGTGGGAAGAGCCATTACGGGAGCTGGAACTGCCAGTGAGCGCCTGCTGCGGAGCAGGGCCCAGTCTGGAAAACAGGAGATTAATCCTGATTAAGATGACAACCTCCCAAAAGCACTTTGTGGCAGAGCCCATGGCCGGGGTCGGTGAAGTCCTGGGCCAGAAGCTGGAGGAAAGGGGCTTTGACAAGGCTTACGTGGTCCTTGGCCAGTTTCTGGTGCTAAAGAAAGATGAAGACCTCTTCCGGGAATAGCTAAAGGACACATGGGGTGCCAATGCCAAGCAGTCCCGGGACTGCTTTGGGTGCCTTCAAAGAGTGGTGTGAAGCCTTCTTGTGATGATCTCTGGGGAGCCCCCAGTCCCTAACACCAGCCTTGAGTCTCCAGAGTTTGCAGCTGAGTGGGGGCTCCTCCCTTGTCCTCTACAAAGGAAGCGATTGCGGTCTGCTCACCACCAATGTCCTCCGGGTCTTTGGGGGAGTTCTCTCCTCTCATCATTACAACTTTTTTGGAATTCTCACTCTTGCATGCAGCTCCCTTCTCTTTGCCCTGCCAGTTTCAGGTCAATATATCAGCTTTTCTGAGTGGATTTCTGGCCCCTACCCTCACCCCAGGTCTGTTTAACGACATTTGTCTTCTCTTGGCAAAATAGTCACTGTCCATATAAAGTTTTTTAAATCAATAAAGTCAGTGGCCTTCCAAAAAAAGAAAAAAAAGAAAAAAATTACAAGGACACAAGAGGAAGAAGGAGAAAAAAATAAAAATAAATTTCAATATAAGGTTGTTATTTAGAAAGTGCTTCAACTAAAGTTTAAGAAAAAATTGGAGAAAAATCAGGGAAATGTAACATTGAGTGGAAGTTTGATATTATTAAGAAATTTTTGTCATTTTTAATGGTAATGCTGTTAACATTATGTTACCTGAGATTTGCCTCAAAATAATCTGTCATGGGAGAAATGGTGGGTGGGAGTAAAGAAGAAACAATGGCCAAGAGTTGATCACAGTTCAAGCTGGATAATGTTACATTGGAGATTAATGACACCATTCATTCTAATTTTACATATGCTAACAATTCTCCATAAAATAACATTTATAAAAAAACAGTACATGGAGACTTGAATTGGACATTTTTATTAAGCAAATAAGTTCTAATAAAAATAATCATAAAGATCTCTTTTATACTTAAAATAGGAATGAACAGTTAACCTGTAATGTATCACAATTTAGTCTCCGTTTTCAGCCCAAATCTATAAGTTCAACCTCAGACTTTGAAAGACTCGGTGACTCAATATCCACATCTCTTATCTGGCATCCTAGAATTTATGCATGATCTCTTACATGGTGATTATTATATAGGTGACCATCACATCTAATCATTATAACAATACCAGTAATATAATCCAGGCAAGTCTTCTGAATTTATTGTTAATTAATAATAATTTTTATTAATCTTTAAAAATAGTTAAGAATCCTAAATGTAACTTAAAGCAAAAAACGTACTTATGTGCTTTAAATGTTAACATTCTATCATTCACTTTTAAGTATATTTACATTTAATATTTCTAGAATAGTGTTCTAATAATTAGTAATGATTGTTAAAGCTGCTAATTTCATGTGTAGAAAAATGAGCACATTTAATTAGTCAAATATGGAACTTTTAGAAAAATAAAATAGTCTTCTTGAGACAACATATATTTTATAAAAATTCAAATAATATAAGAAAGAATAACAGAGATGACATATCCATAATTTTAGTTGGTGTAGACTATTTGGCACATTAGCATTCATAACATTAAAAAGTTAAACTCTGAATTGTATTTAATTTCCAGGTCTTTAATTCCATTTAATCCCTGAGTCTTTCAAGAAAAAAATCATAATTGGGAATTGACCACATCTTACAAGAGTGAATTAGAAGCAAAATATTAACTCACTATCTCTAAACTGGAGAAAAGAAGATGCCACAAAGCATATATAAAAATATTTCCGAACAACAAATACACATCTGTCAACAAGTGAATCTAAAAATTAAGTG
>JAAGEH010000393.1:27507907-27542644 GCA_011751065.1 Lasiurus cinereus | reverse complement strand
ACTTGTATGCATGCTTATAAACATAACCAATGATCACAGACACTGGGAGGGAGGGGGGGTAATGGGGAGATATGTATAAAAAATTAATAAAAATTAATAAATAAAAAAAAATTGTAAGACTAAGACTAAAAATATTTCCAATACATCTTCCTTAATACAGAGATAGTAAAAAGTGAAAATTATTAAAAAAAGGAGAAAGTGTTTGAAAATGAGAGAAGTAATCTAGCAGCTGATAACACTGAGAAATTATTATAATGTCAAACTTCAAAAACCTCATTAACTATTACAAATTTTAAATACTTTTATTATTTGATAGTGACTCTGTTATCAAAGTAAAATTCACTTTGTTCACAGGAGGTCACAGTTCAATTCCTGGTCAGGGCACATGCCTGGGTTGCTGGCTCGATCCTCAGTGTGGGATGTGCAGGAGGCAGCTAATCAATGATTTTCTCTCATCATTGATATTCTAGCTCTCTCTCCCTTTCCTTCCTCTCTGAAATCAATAAAATATATTTTTTAAAAAACATAGAAATTCACTTTGTTCAAATAGATACTTTAACACTCAAACATTCCACATTCAGCCAAATTGTTATTTTTTGGTGCATGATGGATGGGTAGGTGGGTGGATGGATGAATAAAAAGATGGACAAAATAAATGTATCGATAATATTAAGACTATGTACACATATGTAAATATGTATGTGTACGTATTCCAATAGTGGCAAGGATATAGAGAAAACATTTGTGGCAGCATCTTTATTAGAACAATACTGTAATTTTAGAAAAAGCTAAAAACCATTCACACTTTTTGCTCAGATATTCCAGTCATAGGAATTTATCCTATGCAGTAGAGGATTCTAAAACATAAAAGGTATCCATGCATGAAGACATTTACTGAAACATAATTTCCAATATCATAAAATTAAATATAATCCAAATATCCCAAAATGGAGATGTAATAAGACATGTATCTTTTTATATTTGGAGTACTCATCAATCTGTTTTTGTTCAATTTCTTTTTTTGCTAGCCTTAATATCCCAATTCCAATGTCACTTCCTCAAGAAAACTTTCCCACTCAATTGGGATCAAGTCTTGTTATTATACACCAGATAGTATGTTTTTATTGGAGTTTATCCTATATAATAAAAGGGTAATATGCAAATAGACCAATGGCAGAATAACCAAACAACCAATCAAAGTGTAATATGCTAATGATATGTCAAGACTACTCAACCGCTCACTATGTCATGCACTGACCACTAGGGGGCAGATGCTCTGACCATTAGGTTAGTTTGCTGCTGGTGTCCAGCCAATTGGGACTAAGTGAGATGGGCCAGACATGCCCCGGAGCATGCCTCCTGCAGTCCCTCCTCTCGGCCCGATTGTGCACCGGTGGGGTCCTTCAGCCTGGCCTGTGCCCTCTCAGAATCCGGGACACCTCAGGGGATGTCAGAGAACCAGTTTCAGCCTGATCCCACAGGCCACTTCCCTTGGGAGAGTGCCAGATGCAGGGCTCATGGCTGGAGAGCATTGCTGAGGCAGTGCAAGCCTCTCCTGATAGGCTCCTAATTGGCTCTTGATTGGGACTGATTGGGCGAGAGCCCATGGCAGCACAGTGGGGCTGGGATGAGCGGGAGTGGCAGGTAGGAGCTGCAGGTGGCATCGGACTGTGGGTTTCGGCCCAATCCCTGCAGACTACCCAGAGATACCCCACCCATGCAGGAATTCATGCACCAGGCCCCTAGTACTTAATATAATTTTGTTTGGGGGTTTATTTGAGAAACACTTCCCTCTTCCCACTCTCCTGCAAAGAGTACATTCCATGAGAGTAGGGGCTATATTTTATTCACCAGCGTATATTCAAGGCACATGATAGTTATTTACTTGAGTAATTAAATATCATAAAATAATTAAATATTATCAAGGTTATGTGGCAAAATATTAGAGAGAAAACCAGGATTTTATGTCTATATTTATCATGGAAAAAATCAAATATGTATGTATACATTTATGTATGTATATATATATGCTGTATGTATACAGTAGGTCAGAATAGAAGTCAGAAATATAAAAATAGTTTTATTAGGATGATATTATAAAAGTGATTTTCTATGAAATTTCTTTGAATGTCCTGATAACATTAAATTATCTTAAAGTTATATTTCAACCAAACAAATAATGCTCTACTTTTTAAGTGGTATTCTTAGAAGAGATATAACTCATGGATATATAGTAATTTCTTTAGCATAGGATATCAACTGTGTTTAAGATTCATAACAGTTGCCCTTTTAAAATATCTTAACAATAAAAAGCCATGCAAATCAATGTGACAGAAAAATATTAAATACAAATGAAAATTTGTGAATTACCAGATTTTTTAGGCAACAACACAATTTATAATGCAATGCTTTGCATGATGTACTCTGTTATTTTATACAAGAGGGAAACATATTGCAGGGTAATCTTAAACGATACATGGTCCTAAAATACTGTGCACAATCACTTGCACATAAACCCCTTTCAAATCTAGTCCAGATTCACCTTTTCTTAGGTCAGAGCAAAAATGGGCATTCTAGAAAAGAGGCACCAAGGACATATTTGAATAGTGTTGCAGAAGGAGCCTTAAATCAGAGGATAATTCATGGCTGGCATTTACTCGCAATTTTTATTTTTCTGACTAAGATAGAAATTGTGAAAAGCTAATGAAATAGCAATCTTACTAAAAAATAAAGTTGAATTCAGACTTCATAAATTGTTATGAACATTAAGTGAGTATAGAATGTAAAGTGCATAGCACAGTGTCAGAGAACATTCAATAAAGGTTAGCAGCTATTCACTATTATTAATAGAATATTCTAAATACTATTTAAAATGTTATTTATTTTCACATTTACATTTAAATATTTTACTTCCCAGCAATTCAGTTTTATAAAACTAGAAAAATACCCACACACAACTTCTAACCTTTAGCTCTGTGGAGGCAGCAGCTAATTTTTTTGCTTCAGTTAATGTGTGCAGTTGCTGATAGTCTACTGGCTTATACTTAATGCTTCTCATTCCATTTTTCATACGGAATACCAGATTATCTGTTTTCCATCAAAATATAAAATGAGAAAGAAATAATATCATGTTATTGGACATCAAAATACAGTTATAGCAGTATGCTGACTATAGGTCTTATTTTAAGTATTTTAAAGTAAATACAAGAAATAATATACTATACATTCATAGTATATTTGAACCTACATCTATAGAAACTTAAAATATATTAGCAGTATATTCCTTGCATAAAATTACTTCTAAATGGCTATCAAAGAAATACTTACATTTAAATTAGTATAGTGATAATATTTTAAAGTATAATGCCAAGATACAAAGAGTGACTACTTTTTTAATTTAAAAAATGTTAGGCAGCAACTATAAGTATTTAAGTATCACATTATTATGAATCAAATAAATAGATGTTTTAAAGTTATAGCTGTATTTCTTAGAAAAACAAAAAAATATATCAATTCAATTTGAAAAAAGGTTGAAAATAAAAGCTAAAAAATGTAATAGGCCAAATAAAACCTATGAATGGATAGAGTGGGGCACTGTCCTAGTCGCTCCATCTGCTCCGCAGCCTTGCAGGCCATACACAGATAAGCTGCGCTGCCCTGAGCTGTGGCCAGCAGAGAGTTGCAGGCACCGTGAGTCAGAGGCCTGTGCTGCAAGTGTTGGAGCAGTACCAGAAAGCCTGAGTTCAGTTCCTGCAGATGCTGGCAGAGCTGGCATCCAGACCCCAAAATATGAGACCCTGCAGAATGTGGGTGTAATGTCTTTGCTGAGGCCTATTCTTCTGGATTTGGTCCCAAAAATTCAGCCAACTGCTGCTTTGGCTCTTGGGAGACTGGCTAATTATAATGATGACCCAGCAGAAGCAGTTGTCAAGGGCAACATTATTCCAGTTTTTTGCTTCAATGGTAGAATAGAATTCTGTTCTAGATATGGCCACATCCTGCCAAAGGAACAGAGCATGCAGTTCATCTGGACCCTGCTGACTCCCACTCCATCTCAGAGTCCCCACCTTAACCTTTCAATGGACCTCAAAAACCTCAACCACTCACAGAGATAGGGTCATTAGCTATCTATCGCTCTTGCCCCTTTGCTCCCTTAAAAAGTGAATACACCTCTTTCTGCTGAAAAATAAATAATAAAAATAAAGTGATATGAAATGTTTAGATAGGCATTATCCATCCAAATACTTAGTTTAGTATATTAACTATTTTGATAAAGTAAAACATAAGTAGAGGATACTTAAGACCAAGTCACATAAAGAATAATAACCTGATTAATTCAAGAAAAAAAATTACTTTTACCTTAATTATGAATCATGGATCATGTAATGTAATTAAGACTTGTTAAGTATATCATGGATCACATGATTATAAGAAGGCTCTGAACAATTTAAGGACAAGCACAGTGAAGAAAAGCATGGTTGGAGATCATTAAAATACCCATTGTATTGAAGTAGCATAGTACTGGCACAAGAACAGGCACATAGATCAATGGAAGATAACAGAGAGGCCAGATATCAACCCACACCATTATGCTCAATTAATATTTGATAACAAAGGCAAAAGTATACAATGTAGTAAAGACAGTCTCTTTAATAAATAGTGTTGGGAAAATTGGACAGGTACATGCAAAAAAATGAAACTAGACCACCAACTTACACCATACACAAGAATAAACTCAAAATGGATAAAAGATTTAAACGTAAGTCACAAAACCATAAACATTTTAGAAGAAGCCATAGGCAGGAAAATTGCAGACATTTTTGCCTAGGGCAAGGGAAACAAAAGAAAAAATAAACAAATGGGACTAAATCAAACTAAAAACTTCTGCACCACAAAAGAAACCATGAACAACAAAAAAGGACACAGTATGGGAGAATATATTCATCAATGATACATCTCATAAGGGGTTAATTTCCAAAATATATAAAGAACTCATACAATTCAACAAAAGTAAGACAAACAATGCAATTAAAAAATGAGCAAAGGACCTGAATAGGCACTTCTCCAAAGAGAACATACAGATGGTCAATAGACATATGAGAAAATGTTCAACATCACTAATCGTCAAAGAGATGCAAATTAAAACTACAATGAGGTATCACCTCTCTCCTACCAGTATGGCTATCATCAATATATCAACAAACAACAAATGCTAGCGAGGATGTGGAGAAAAGAAAATACCTGGTACACTAGTGTGAATGCAGACTAGTCAGCCACTGTGGAAAACAGCATGAAGTTTCCTCAAAATATTAAAAATGAAAATGCCTTCTTAAGAAACCCAAAATACCAATCAGAAATAATATATACACACTGATGTTTGTTCATAACAGTGTTATTTACAATAGCTAAGATCTGGAAACAGCCCAAGTGCCCATCAGTAGGTGAGTGGACAAAAAAGCTGTGGTACATTTTCACAAGGAAATATTATGTGGTTGTGAAAAACAAACAAACAAACAAAAAACTAACTCTTACCTTTGCAACAGTATGGATGAAGCTGGAGATTTATTATACTAAGTGAAATAAACCAGTCAGAGAAGGACAATATCACATGATCTCACTTACTAGTATATGTGGAATCTAATGAACAAAATAAATTAACAAAAGAGGAGCAGAGGCATGGATACATAGAACGGACTAACAGATCTCACAGGGTGTTAGGGAGGACTGGAAGAGATTAAGCAAGGAACATATATGCATATATGCATAGCCCATGTACACAGACAGTAATGCAGTGAAGACTTGGGGTGGAGCAAGGGCCAGGTAGATGAGGGTATGATGGGAGGGCAGGGGGAATAAGGGGACACCTGTAATAGTATCACCAATAAAAAAAAATATTTTTTTAACACTCATTGTAAGGGAACTAAAGAAACCTTCAATTTGACTCCAAAAATTAGCTTTCCATAATTAAAATTTAAAAAAATAACCTTCCAACTTTATATCATGCATAATAAATCCACCATGAATCATAAAACAGACATGGAAATAAAAAATAAATACCTGAGTTATCTTTTTCCTGAATTGTCATGAATGGTCGGTCTCTTTTATTCATGCTTTCCATATCTGTCAAGAAAACAAGCAAGAGACAGCTAAATTTTACAATGTGATTTTTTAAAACAATTTTAAAGATGCATTAATTGTAGTGTTTTTTAAAATAAGGCCCAGGACTAGGTGCGCTTTATTAAATTTTTCTTATCCTTGCTCTTAGAAGCCTCCTTCCATTCGTTTTTTTTCCCCCTCTTGCCTTTCCTGTGTGTGTTCTCCCAATCTCTAACTTCTTAATTCCCCCCTCTTAGATTGTGCCAGTGACCTATAAATATTTTGTAATTAAAAAATTATGTGTTTTCCTTTGAATTCCTGGGAGGAAAGAAACTACATAAATTAAAGAATAAAGCAGCTATACAAATTACTCTCTACTTCGATTAAGCAATATTGCACTTGTTGTGGACTTGGCATATGCCATCCACTTCTATAAAACACCTGATGTCCGGCTATCACCTCCTTCAGCTGCAGAGTCCCAAGACATACCATTGCTGGGGCAGTCTACACCTAATGAATGAGCAAGACCCAGCAGTGGACCAAATGTGGACCACTCTGGTTTGCAATATATGTTCCAAAGTTCCTTGCAGGGTTGCCCCAGACTTTGTTGAACCTGCATTGAAATTTATTTTTTCATCTTTTCTATTTTTCTTCCTCCATCTTCGTTTCACAAGTTTGGTTCCCCGGATAAATATCTAGACCCGCAAATTCTGCCTCAGCATCTCCTTCCTGAGAAAGTATCTACTAAATTGAACTGAGTATCTCTAGGGCATCAGACCAATCAAGTGGTTCTCTAAGTAACACTACCAATTTTTCACAAATTTTTCCATATATACCAGGTTGAATTGTAACCCACCTCTCTATTCTTTTGATATTGTTTCTGTTAAAGGTGTTTTTTGTTAAAGATGAATTGTCAACTAATATGTAACCTGTGAATAAGCAGCATATTTGTGTAAGAGTTTAGGAATTAGCTTTGGGGAGGAAGCTGACTCTAGCAACCTAAGGTTCTGACTCCAAGAGCCTTGCTGACTCTCAACTATAAAAACCAGACTTGTGTTTGACTAGTTTCAAGATAATCATAGGAATGGACTGTGCTGACTTACACGAAGAGAACTTTCAATCTCTTCCCCCTGATTTCTTTTTTCTATTTCCTCTCTCTCCATCCTAATAAAATTCCCTGCCTGCACTGTGATGTTAAAATGGTATTTGGATGGGAGTCTGCCATCTTCTCAAGCTGCTCAGGCACTTGAATAAACCATCTTTCCTTGCACCAGTACTTGTCTTTCAAAGTGGCGGGCCGCCAAACCTGAGTTCGGTATCAGTACTACCCATGTCTAGTGGCCTTTGCAGTAGCCTAAGTCTTCCTAAATGGAAGGAAAAGTAGCACAAGTCCATGACTTTTAGAAACTCTGCCAAGTTACCAAAAATCATGGTAACCAACATCCCACCAACTTTAGGAATGTATGGATAAGCTCCAGTGTGTAATTCTATAGGGCCTCTGGTCAACGGATTCTGTTTTCAAGCTTTTAATAACATTGCCAACTAGTCTTGTTTCTACTCACAGCCACATCCTATTCATTAAGATTCTTATTCTTTTCAGAAAGTATTGCATATCCAATCTGCCCATCTACACTGTCTCAAGTCACCATCACCTTCAGCCAGGATGACAGAAGTTTCACTTTGTACTCTTACAGTCCATTCTCCACACAGCAGCCCAAGTAACCTCTTAACATTCTAATCTGATCTTGCTTGAATTCCTTCAATGGTTTGTCATCAACCTTTAGAATAGTATCCAAACTTCTTCTAATGGCTTTGCCTTATCTCATTCACACATTCCAACCACATTGTTCTTACTATTTCTCATATACTAAGTTCATTCTGCATCGAGTCTTTCCCACTTTGCCTTAAAGATGTTTCCTTCATTTTTTTCCTGGTTGGTTCTTTCTCAGCCTTCAGTGTGACCAACATGTCACCACCTCAGAAAGACCTAAAGAGATTTCTCTATTTAAATAAGAGAGGATCTCTAGTTCTCTCTCATCCTATTCTTTCATTCTCATAATAATGTGTACTAGTCTTCATATTTGCATGTTTACTTATTTGATGTCTGTCTCTATCCATAGACATGTGCCCCATGTTTGTCTTATTTCTGATTATAGTCCCAGTGCATAGCACACTAGATTAAATACTCAATAAATATTATGTAAGGAAAGGTAGCTGGTGGTAACCAGTCCCTCACAAGAACTGTAATAACAATTCCTAAATCTATACTATGGTCTCTCTCTATCAATAACATTTCAATTTTTAAAAATCTGCTTTGTTAGCATCACCTACAGAGTGCAGTAGCAAATTTAAATGCCCGGATCCATCAGGTAAGTTAAGTGAGGGAAGTGATAAGGTACAAAACCATAGGGAGTGGCAGAAAACATGGAAAATGAAGAGTATTTCATTCCTAAAAATAATCAAATACATTTAAAAAAAAAAACACAAAAAACACAGGTACTAGGCAAATAAAGTAAGTCTCCAAAACAAATATATGCTGTTCCCAGCAGCCAGCTCTCTGGCCTACTGCATCTCACTTCTAGTTTTCACTTCATTCTCCCACCCATAACTTATCTAAGTTTGTCATCTCCATTGAGGAGGGCATTCATCAGTACTATAATTGATTAGTTTTAGTATTTCCTTATTGGGAAGCTTAGTCTCTATGTATTTTAGGACTCATTTTTCTTGGGATTTAGCTTGAGATTGAGGCTGTGAAATAAAATGGGGTTTTGCAGATTTCCTTTTGGTTACCCTAGGTCTAATCCTGCTTAATTTCCTCCTCTTGGTTTTCAGAGGAAAATTATGAAGCCCACACAATGTTTCTCACCATTTCTACATAGTTCAAATTTAATTATGACTATATAATCTTATGAGATAGAATATATGGCAACACAGCTGCAATCAATAAATAGGAACTGTCAAGAAGACCATCCCCCCACCAGATTTATGGCTTCAAACCAGCCAGATCAGCTTCATCCAACATGGCAATTTATTTCACCTAAGGGTAACCCCAAGCCTCATTATACACTAGTTTTAATATATTGGCATGCTAAATGACACATCCTTTGCCATTATGATCAGAAACAAAAAGCCAATAGAAGGACACAAAATGGTGACCAAGTTCCTCTAAGAAACCTCCACCCCTTTCCCAGGAAGCTCCTGAGTAGTCCCCTCTTTATTGAACACCCTACCCCCCACAACTCTATTTATTTATTTATTTATTTATTTATTTATTTATTTATTTATTTATTTTTAAATATATTTTATTGATTCTTCACAGAGAGGAAGGGAGAGATATAGAAAGTTAGAAACATCAATGAGAGAGAGACATCGATCAGCCGCCTCCTACATGCCCCCTACTGGGGATGTGCCCGCAACCAATGTACGTGCCCTTGACCGGAATCGAACCTGGAACCTTTCAGTCCACAGACCGACGCTCTATCACTGAGACAAACCGGTTTCGGCCTGCAACCCTCTTTAAATGAAACTCATTAAAAAAAACTAATTCTGATAAACGGGTCTACTCTGTCTGTGGAGTAGCCCATTCTCTGTCTAATGGCCTCACTAATAAACTCACTTTCACTTTAAACTCTATGTGGGCTCTATTTTTAATTCTTTCCTTTGTGAAGCTAGAATCCACAGTGGGACATGAACCCGTTAGTCCCCAAACCCCCGGAATACCTGCACCATTTACACTGGAAGACTGGAAATCAAAATTGCAAAACTAATCTGTCTTCATGAATTTGAAACCTAGTTTGTTTTTCAACTATATAGAAGGCCAAGTAGAAAAATGTCTTGACCTACATTTCTTAATATTTACATATAAATCATAAATAATTACTACTCATCTTTCAAGAATGTTGAGGGCTGCTAAAATAATTATTAAACTGGGATATTATAAAACTGATTTAAGTGTAGTGTTTATTTATCAGGGAATTAAATAGACATTCAGATTTAGAATTTGAAAAGTTCATATATAATCTACTTATTCTAACAAATGGCCAGTTATTAAAATAGTCTTAGATGTAAAGTGTGGTATTGGGAATAGAGTAAAAAATAATGTAATAACAAATATTGTAATAATTGTATATGGTGCCAGATGGGTACTAGACTTACTGCGTGACCACTTTGTCAGTTATACACATGTCTAATCACTATTGAAAACCTAAAACTAATATAATACTTTTTAAGTATGTTTTTATTGATATTAGAGAGAGAGAGAGAGAGGAAGGCAAAAAGAGAGAGAAAGAGAAACATCAATTTGTTGCCTTCTGCATGTCCCCTAGTGTGGATCAAGCCTGAAACCCAGGCATGTACCCGGACTGGGAATCGAACTTGCCACCTCTTGGTACACAGGATAACAACCAACCAACTGCTTCACACTGGCCAGGCACTAATGTAATATTGTATGTCAATTGTAATTGAAAAATAATTTAATTTTTTAAAATGTTCTCAAAATGTTCACAAAAGAAATAATTTACATAGTCTAGCTTCTTATTTTAACATTTGAGATGATTGAGGCCCAGAAAATTGATCAAAATCACAGAGAACTTCAAGCCCAAAATTTCATATTCATAATATAAATATATCTAAAAATGAAGGTTCATTTCATAATCAAAATGGTGCCCTAAGTCAATCTGAACTGAAATTGATGGTTAGCAAACTTGACCCAAACTGAAGTTTTTCCTATTTAATGTGAACACACATATGTTTGTGTAAAAGTATTAATGTATTTAGTATGGGATGTTGCCCAAGCACCACCAGTTTTAAGTAATAAGTTCTACATCAGATTTCTAAACATCTTAAAAATTCAAAATACATCTGGCCTCACAGACTACAGATAAGAAATTTGAAACTATATTAAGATATTCTCTGATTCCCTAACAAGCATATGTCATCTAGGTCATTTCAATTTCATGCTTACTAGTGAGAAATTCAAAGTGGCTACTTCAGCCTCTAGTTAAAATGCTTTTGGTGAGTAATGGCTGCTTGAACAGAATTTTCCATGTTCAATAATTTAAGAGCACTTAGTTTCAGAAATTATTCCATGTTCACATTGTGTGACATTTTAGAATTGCTTATGAGTGTTATCAAAATGTTAAACCTTTACATCTACTCAATTAATGAAAATATTTAAAAATAATATGTTATGGGAAATTACTTATAGTGTAGAAAGCACATTTGATATATAATTTAATGATAGCTTTGCAGTAGCTAAAAGGTTGAACAACATTTTAATGTAAAGTTAATTTTTAAAAATTTATTAGAGAGTCTAAACTTCAAAAAAAAAAAAAGACCTCAGCTAGTCTCCTCCAGGTAGCTAAGCAATCAGAAGTTTAGAGATGAGGGGAAAAATAGCAAAGAGATCATTTATATAATGAGGTAATCTTTACAGTATTAAAATCTACATTCTTCTCTTTCTTAAGAAAATCCCTTTTAATACAAGAAGAAAAGATCAGTTGTACTTAGACTTAAAAATGCATAACATGTGGACAGTTTGTTACTCTAAACTGCTTAACTGTGTAGATATATAGATTAGCCAGTCACCTTCTGAGGATGTTTTCAAAGCTGATGGGGACTCTGCCAGGCCAAAAGTGTGGGAACAATACAATCGGAAAAAATAGTTTGGATATAGCATCAAATTGTAATTTTTCATTTTAAAAATCTCAAGATATTTTAAATGTTAATTCAAATATTACAGCCAAAGTCTAACTTAAGCAGTATTTTTCCAACATGCAAAATTCTCTTTTAGATTTTAAGCAGAACAGCATACATTATTTCCATTATGAGACATTACAGTTATCACAAAGTAAAATGATTATCCTGGAAAAACTAACACAACCTAACTGTACAGAAAACTGTAAGGTAAAATTAAAATGTCCATCTCTATTTAGTCCTTATACCTCAATTGTGTTTCTTCTTTTTAATAAATCTCTATTGTTAAAAGTATTACATATGTCCCTTTTTTCTTCCCATTGTCCTCTTCCCCCTTCAATCTCCCCCCACCTTCTCCATCTACTGTCTGTGTCCTTGAGGGGAGCAGGGATGGGGGTGGGGGGTGGGGAAGAGATCAACCAAAGAAAAGCCATTTCTTTAACAAGATCCTTTCTCTTTTCAATTTGTCCACTTCCTTCCTTAATCATTAAGCCCTTAGGACATCATATTCTGGTCAGCATCAAACTATCTTAAGAACAAAGCCTCAGGTCAGTTGACCACAGAAGCAGAGTTTAATAAAACTAAAGATAACAGATTGACTTCAGGTGTGTTTCAGCCCCAGGCCCAGAAAACCAATTAAGGACCACACCCTCATGAAACCAGACAGAACAATACTATGGCTGACATTTGGAACTGATACAATGTTCACTTACTCCCTACCCAGAACCTAACACATCAGTAAAGCCCACAACCCCAATTCCTTTAGCCAACGGGATTAATGATTTCCCCCTAAATAACCCATCCACTGGGAGCCATCCAGGAGCCAGGTCTTCCAGCATGAGCTTACTTGTGAATCTGGGCTTGGCGCCATTTCCTCAACCAATAAACCTTTACTTTCTTGTCTTCAAAGTCCTCTTTGCATTTGTCTGGGCTTTGATATGTGCAGGCAAACTCATCCCTTTAGTCTGATAAGTCTTAGCCCTGGTAGTCATTTTCAATGTTTTATTTTATATTCTTTCAAAGATTTTTTTATGCATACACAATTACATGTGTATATCCAATTTTTATACAAATATAATCATTATATATACATACAGTTCTATAAGTTGCTTTTCATTTAATGACTTGATTATCTATACAGGCAATGCACCTATAAGTTTTTTTGTGTGTGTTTTTTTAAATATATTTTATTGATTTGTTACAGAGAGGAAGGGAGAGGGATAGAGAGTTAAACATCAATAGGTGAGAAACCGATCAGCTGCCTCTTGCATACCTCCCACTGGGGATATGCCCGCAACCAAGGTACATGCCCTTGACCAGAATTGAATCTGAGACCCTTCAGTCCGCAGGCTGACGCTCTATCCACTGAGCCAAACCGGTTAGGGCGCACCTAGAAGTTTTTGAGGGACTTCAAAGTTCCATAGAGTGGAGACTCTCATGCTCTTACTCCCCACTATGTTCTCAAAGTTATTTTAATCATTTCAAAAGCCTTAGAGAAATGCATATATGCCTAGTTTAAAAGAAGCACATAGTGCCCTAACTGGTTTGGCTCAGTGGATAGAGGGTCGGACTGCAGACTGAAGGGTCCCAGGTTTGATTCTGGTCAAGGGCATGTACCTTGGTTGTGGACACATCCCCAGTAGGAAGTGTGCAGGAGGCAGCTGATCAGTATTTCTCTCATCGATGTTTCTAACTATCCTTCTCCCTTCCTCTCTGTAAAAAAATCATTAAAATATATATGTTTTTTAAAAGTATATAGTGTAAAAAAGGGTGTGTGTGTTACAGGCCTGGGCGTGGGGGATTTTACAATATTCTTTTATCTGATTTTCTGGCCTGAACATCACACAAGTGCCTGGTTTAATTATGCCATATAGGGTCTGAGGCTTCGGATGTGGGCATCTTTGGAGAGCCATTGTTCTGCCTACCACAAGCATTATGCATTCTACAAATGGTTTGGGAATCTATACAAACAATTTGGAGGATATGAATTATATGATACCCCTCAACTAATGAAGAAGTTAAATGTAAAAGAGATCACAAGGAAGAAGGCAAGCTTCTTACTTCAAGTCCAGGTATGTAGGATGAGAAGTTGGATTCCCAAATTGGGTCAGAAGAAGGTTGACAAAGTCTTCAGTTTAAGCACACCTAAAATGGCAAGTCAAGTCAGAAGGACACATTCTCATGTACTCTAGAAAGGAAAAAAGGCTAAAAAATAGACAAATAGAACAAGTTGCAGGTTAGGTTCAAAGAGGACTTTATATATAATGACATATTCACATTTTTATAAAAGGAATGTATCTATATATATATAAAGCCTAAGCGACCAAATAACCAGTCACTATGATGCACACTGACCACCAGGGGACATATGCTCAACGCACAGGATCGGGCTCACTTCTGTCTGGATCAGGCCTGTGGGAATCAGGCTGAAACTGACTATTTGACATCCCCTGAGGGATTCCAGATTGCAAGAGGATGCAGGCCATGCCAAGGGACCCCACTGGTGCATGAATCCGTGCACCAGGCCACTAGTATATGTATATTTATATAATTAAGAGTAATAAATATTATTCTCAAGTGCCTCAAAAACTCAAATATTTGTGATCTACCAAATGGTTTCCCACTGCTTTTTAGGACAAAGTTGAAACTTGGCATGGAATGACAAGGATCTTTTAAATTTAGCCCTATCCTGTTTGGTCCCTTCCTTACCCATTACCTCATATGCATGTTACACTCCAACATTTTAAAACCTTTTGCAGGTTCCTAAATACACAATGCCTGTGGTAGGCAGATCAATGTCTCTCCAAAGATGTCTACATCCTGGTCCTCAGAACCAGTGACTATGTTATATTACATTGAAAAGGAGAATTAAAATTGCAGCCAGCTAATCAGTTGACTTTATCCATGGAGATTACCCGGGATTACCCATGTGGATCCAATGTAATAACCAGGAATCTTATGAGAGGAAGACAGGAGGGTCACAGTCAGAGGAAGTAGGATGACAGAAACAGAGAGAAGGAAGATTTGAAGATGCTACTCTGCTGGCTTTAAAGTTGAAGGAACCAGACGATGACCCACAAAATTCAGGCAACTTTTCGAAGCTAGAAAAGGTAAGGAAATAAATTTTCCCTCAGAGCCTCCAGAAAATGCATCCTAGCTCAAACCTTGATTGTAATCAATGAGCCCTATTTCTGATGTCTGACCTCCAGGATTATGAGATAATAAATTTCTGTTGTTTAAGCCACTAAGTGTGTGGTCATTTGTTACTGAGCAATAGGAAACTAGCAATGCTCTGTCACACCTCCCTGCCTCTGTACATGCTATTATTATCTATGCTTGCAATGTCTTTCCCTGTTCTTGTCTCTCAGGCCAGTGCCTCCTTATTTTTTCGTTCCCATTTTATGTATCATACTGGAGCTGCTTTTAATCTAGATTGAGATGATTTTTCTCTTCTCTTGCATGAATATTTACTTTGTGTATATCCCTACTGATGCAGTTATTCATTTATTCCAAAGGTTATTGAACATCTATCGTACACTAGACAAGGGATATAGATTTGTTCAGGCTCTGCAGAGAGGCCTGTCCTGGCTATCTCATCTGAAGTAACCCCCTCCTTCTACCATTAATCATTCTTCATCTCCTTAATTTAATTTTTTTTCTTCATAGCACTTTTCACTAAGTGACATTATATTATGTAATCATTAGTTTGTTTATTGTTCCCTTCTACCGCTAGGATGTATGCTCCACAAACACAAGGCCTTAGTGATCTTCTCTATTTCTCCAGAGTGCCTAAAATCATGCCTGACATATATTAGACACTTAATATATACATGCTGAAAAAGCATCTAGTGATTGCATTACAGATTACAGTCCTGTCTCTACGGCTTGCTAGTATTAAAGACAAACACAAAGTTTTCATCGTCTCTTCTTCAATTTTTAAAATCTAGGCTGGATTGTTTGAGATGAAAATGATTATCAAGAACAAACTCTAAACCAAAATGGGCAGTGGATTGATGTGCATGTCAAGAAGTAAGGAAGGAGAAACAATCCCATTTTATCTTGGTGAGTTTCAGTACTGACCATAAGCTCATGTTAACTGCAGCTGAATGTGCCCCTTGACCAGCAAATGATTAAGCTGCCAGTCACAGCACACAACCCCCTACATGCAGAAACCTGAGCAATGACTGCATTTATTAGAAATCTAAGGCTCTATATGCCATCTTACTTTTCCAAAGGTTGAAGGGTAAAAAGGACATTCTTTGCATAATAGACACATAATCTGTCTTTGCTCCAACATATACTGAGTGAAAAAGGCAAGTTTCTCTATGATATGTACCTTATGATAACATTACATAAACATGCACAGACACAAAACAATATATGTATATTATAGACATACACACTTATACTCTACAAAGGGAAAAAGTCTAAAGGATATACAAACAGACCAAACTGGATAGGATACTGCAATTAGAGGGTAGTTTCAAAGGGAATTTTAGCATTAACTGTAATGAAATCTTTGCATTTTTATAAAGAGAGTATATATGTGTATATAATTAAGAGTAATAAACATTAGTCCAAAAGGACTCATGTCTAAATAATTATATTAGCTATCATAGGATTAAAGCAGTTACACTAGAAATGAAAAATGATTACCCAGTGGGTTCAGCTAGTGAGAGCCCCAGAGCCTGGTCACCCAGTCACACCAATTTCTGAACCTGCCGAGTACTTCTGGAGCACCCTGACCTTACCAAGTTGCAACAATTTTGTGAAGCCTAGCCTAAAATATCCAGTTAACTTTATTTTTAATTTGGAATATAATCAAAGAATATTTATGCAAATTTGTTGTGCCTTGTATATTTCTTCTGAAATCTTTAACAAAATTATTCAAAACAGTACTTTTTCTTCTGATTAATAGTCACAAATGCATTGCTTTTTCTGTTAAGTACAAGCTTGTTCATTGAAACAAAACTGTCGCCATCAAGGCAACAAGTAAAGTTGTAGAGTTCAACAATTAAATGGAATTTTGATGTGCTTTTCACTATTATTGCTGTGGAAATTATAGCATCTGAAGTTTAAAACTGTGGCAGACACAGCTAGCTGCTAATATCTGTCCTCTCTTATTTTCTTCCTAACAGAGTCCAATTTTGTTCAGGGTTAGAACACTGGCCTTCCTTGATACCTCTGAGACTCTCAGTGACATGTGACACAGTTAAGGCCAATGAGATATAAGCAGAGGGCTTCTGGGAATTTGGAAACAAGATTTGCTTTTTCATATGGGTTCTACCCTTTTTCCCTGTCCGTTCTCTTTCTTCCTGTCTCAAAAGTGAATGTGAAACTAGACATAGGTAGGCTGTCTATTACTATATAGTGAGTATCAGGATGAAAGATACATACTATGGCAGAGAGGAAAGCCAAAGGAGTTGGGGCACTGATGATATTGAGAATCTGCTGGGTCCTGGCCTTGTAGCTTAATTGCTTAACATGTTATCCTGATATGCCAAGTTTCCAGGTGTCTTTTGTTTATCTTTTTGTTTGTTGTTGTTAAATCTCACTGGAGGATTTTTAAAAATTTATTTTTAGAGAGAGTGAAAGGGAGGCAGAGAGAAACATTGAAGAGGGAGAAACACATTGATTGTTTGCCTCCTGAATGCTAGGGCAATATTGCAGGTTTGATCCCTGATCTGAACACATACAAGAATTAACCAATGAATGCATACATAAGTAGATTAGCATCTCTCTCTTTCTCTCTTTCTATAGAACATTATATGAGACCAAAAAAATAGATTTGTTTAAAATGTAATTGAAATCAAAGCACAACCTCAAAAAGTAAGGTATTCCTTAATTCTACAGTAGTGTTTGACTTTAGAATAAGGTTACCAAAGACTGAATTTCAACTCCATCCATCATAAACTGGAACTCTCAGCAAATTACTTACTAAATGGTAGATGAGACCAAAGAACTGTAAAGATGCCAACTATTCCAAATTGATTTGTACAATATCAAATGAAATCCCAGAAGATTTTTTCTGCATATTAAAATTGGCAAGCTAATTAAAAAACGTGTACAGAAATACAAGGGACAAAGAATAGCCAAGGGAATCTTAGAAGAGAACAGAGCTGGAGGATTTACAGAACCATATATCAAAATCCATTATGAAGGTACAGTAATTAAGATAGTGTGTTATCAATTCAAGGATAGATAAAAAGGCCAACCAACAGTATAGAGAGTCAGGAAACAGATTCATGCACATCTGATGACCTGACTTATGACCAAGCCAAACACACTGCTGGGCAGTGTGCAATGACAGTCTTCAAGGAATGGTCCTGAGTAAGGTGGATGTCCATATGGAAAAAAGGAATCTTGACCCCCTCTCTCTCAACATTCAAAAATATCAATTCGGCTTTCAGAAGACAATATACTATAAGAACATAGTCATGACCTTGGAGTTGACAAAAATGTCTTAAACAGTTCACACACAAAAATGCTAATCATAAATGGAAAATATGCTGTTAGGAAATACTAAAATCAAGAACACCTATTCATCCAAATATATCATTAAGGGAATGAAAAGGCAACTCAAGAGGTGGAAACATTTATTATATATTAATGAATTTGTATCCAGAATATAGATACTTTAAATACATACAATTTGATAAGGAAAATGCAGACAACCCAATAGAAAATGGGACAGAAGATATGACTAGATACTCCATTAAAAAAAAGAATACCCAAATGGCCAATAAACATATAAAAAGGCATCATCTTTATTTAATCCACCTTAAACCCAAAATGCAGTACTGCCATATACACATCAGGGTGGCTAATATACAAAAGAAAATACCAAATGTAGTAAGAAGGTGGACCAACCAGAACATACATACACTGCTGGTGCAAGCAGAAATTGATACAATATCTTTAGAAAACTAATTGGCAGTTTAGCTCTATGACCTGGCCAATCTACTTTTACTTATACCCAACAGAAATGTGCACAAAATGTATGCATATACACATATATGTAAAATAGTATATGTATGTATACATATCATTATATGTACAGTATAAATATATTCATAGCAGCACTATTCTTAGTAGCCTCAAATTAGAAACCACCCAAATGCATATCAGTGGGTGAATAAATAAATTGTGGTGTATTAACAAATTTACTCTTTGGCTTTTGCCATAGGAGATGAGGCTGTGTGAGATGGAGAGGGTAGTGAAATATTTGTGAACATTAGTACTTTTTCAGGTCAATAAAATGATACTGCTGGTTTTGTCCCAAGGGAAGGGTTCATAAGGAAAGGGTACATAAACATTAGGCATTTTTCTTCTCTGAAGTATGAATTAACTTAATTGTTCTAAGACTTGTAATTACTAGTGGAGATTAATCTGACATGGTGACAAAGCTGACAAACTTGATGAGAGGCACTCAACTAATTTTAAAATCAAATCTGAACATTCCTAATGACAACACAATGTACTTTACACACAAAAAGCGTACCATAAATTAATATCATAGAATACTGTTAAATGAACATGTAGATCATATAGAAATCATAAAATAAGATACAAAAGAAATGCACTGGTGTGGCTCAGTGGTTGAGCATCAACCTATGAACCAGAAGGTCACAGTTTGATTCCCAGTCAGGGCACATCCCTAGGTTGCAGGCTCCATCCTCTGGATGGGGTGTGCAGGAGGCAGCCAATCAATGATTCTCTCTGATCAATGACTTTTCTCTCTCTCCCTCCCTCTTCCTTTCTCTCTGAAATCAATAAAAATGTTTTTTAAAAATAAGATACAAAAGAGGAATAATTCTTAATTTTATAAGTGTGTATATATAGAAACATATACATGGATATTTAATCAATTATTAAAAAGCTATACACCACGATGCTACAGTAATGTGAATAGAACAATTTTTATTTTCTTCATTTTCTCTGCATTTTATATATGTGCAGAAGATTTGAAGAAAAAATTGTTTTAAAAATATTTCAATTATTTTTAAATTGAAACATTAACAGACAGACTTACAGAGGAAGTTGCTACCCTAATTCACCAGCAATGATAAATACTTGAGGAAGTCTTTCCTACAAACAAGGATATTCTGCTGCATACAAGAAAACTATCAACAACAAGAGATTAACATTGATAATATTACTATTAACTAATCCTCAGACCCCATTTGCCAATTGTTCCAATAATGTCTTTTATAGAAAAAAAGCTCCTATTAACCCAAATATATCATTAAGGAATGAAAAGGCAACTCAAGCACTGCATTTACTACCCTGTTTTCCTGAAAGTAAGACACCCCCCGAAAATAAGACCTACTTCCAGTTTTGCCTCTTGCTGTAATATAAGGCATCACCCAAAAATAAGACCTCCCCAGTAATAAGGCCTCCTCCGAACATAAGGCCTCCCCAGAATATAAGGCCCCCGAAGCTACCGTAAGGTGTCTGACTCCTGATTTAAAGAGACCTTGCACTGCCTGAACAGCTCTGACTGCGATGCGGCCAATTAGTGAGCTGATTTGTGATGACAACTACTACTATACCATATAAAGGTAATAAATTTCCTTTTTTTTTGTTTGTTCAACAATAAATGTGTACTGTATTCTTCTTCATGGAAAAATAAGGCATCCTCTGAAAATAAGACCTAGCGCATCTTTGGGAGCAAAATTTAATATAAGGCACTGTATTATTTTTGGGGAAACAGGGTAGTAGCTGTCATGTCTCTGGTCTCCTTCAGTCTGAAATTACTATTCAAACCTTGACTTTCGTGATCTTGATACTTTTGAAAATTATAGGCCTGCTTTAGCTGGTTTGACTCAGTGGGTAGAGTGTTGGCCTGCAGACTGAAGGCTCCCAGGTTCGATTTCAGTCAAAGGCACATGCCTGCATTACAGGCTCAATCCCCAGTAAGGGGCATGCAGGAGGCAGCCAAAAATGATTCTCTCTCATTGATGTTTCTATCTCTCTCTCCCTTCCTCTCTGAAATCAATAAAAATATATTTAAAAAAAAAAAAGAAAATTATAGGTCAGTTATTTTGTGGAAGGCCCTTCAACTTGAATTTATCTGATGTTTCTTAAAGATTATGCATCTTTGACAGGACTACCATAGAAGTGATTTGTGTTCTTTTTGTAGCCTACCCTGATTTCTATTTGTCCATTACTGATGATACTCACTTTAAACAATTTAGGCAGTATCGGCCAAGTTCCTCCACTATAGAGTTACTTTTTTGTTCACTTGTAATTAAGTATTTTGTGGACAGTTACTTTGAAGTGTTATATAGGTCCCATTTTTTATTAAACATGTATTTACCTATGTTAATTTTGATGCTCAAATTATGCCCGATTTGGTCAGTGGAAACTGCTTCAAGCTGTCTTCTGAGTCCATACATGTAAAAAACACACACCATTTATTAACTCACAGTTCTGTAGGTTAGAAGTTTAGTAAGGCATGACTCGATTTTATTGCTCAAGTTATTAATGCAGGTTAGTAAAAGATAGGAAATTTCCTTAGCAAGTGGAATAGGGAAACAGACAGATAGCTAATTCAAACTGGCCAAGGAGATACCAAAATGGTAGCATAGGTAAACACCTAAATTGCTGCCTCACACAACAATTTCAAAACTTCAATTAAAAGATGAAACAAACACCATCCAGAGCCACAGGAAAGTTGGCTGAGTGGAAATTCTATAACTAAAAGGAAAGAGAAAATACATTGAGACTCAGAGGAGCTGCAAAAGGCTGAGGTGTGGAGACATCCGCACAGGGAGAGAACTGGTGGCTAAGTGCATGGCTGGCTTTCTCAAGCAGGAGGGAGATGGAAGCTCCTGACTATGCTGAACTCCAATTCCAGAAGAGAGTCTGGGAACCCAGACTCATTTGGGGGGAATCTGGACTATCAGGTAAAGAAAAAACCACACTGAGACTCAGGGGAGCTGTGGAAGGCAGAAGTCCAGAGGTGCACCAGCGCAAGGAAGATTGACTGCTGAGTGCCTGGCTGGCTTTCTCAAGTGGGTGGGAGATGGAAGCTCCCAGCTATGCTGAACTCCAGTTCTGGGCAGGACGCTGGGAACCCAGACTCATTCGGAGAAAAACTGGACTGTCTGGCAGCGGGTGAAACTCCAGGGCAGCTTTCTCTCAGAGGTGCTTGTAGAGATTACCAAGTGACACTGAGATCCAGGGGCCTCACAGGGCAGGGCTGATGGGAAGCCAAGACTGTCTGCTCTGCCCTGAGACTCCACCCCATCCAAGTTTAGCACAGAGGCTTTTGCAACTTTGTAAGTCTTGTCTCATAAGGTTGTCTCCAGCACAGTTCTCCCAGTGTAGACACAGCTGATCCTCACAGCCAATTGGCCTGGAGGTCAATTCCTCCCAGTGATACCCACAACAACCAAGACTTAACCACAACAAGGCTGTGCACACAGCCCACAAAGGGGTGCACCAAGAGTGTCCACCTGAGGTATCTGGGGAGGCTGAGCCACTGGGCCCTATAAGACACCCAGCACACAAAGCTACTCTACCAGCTCATGGAAGAAGTGAAAATGCGGAGACAAATGAAAGAAATGGAGGAAAGCAAATGATTGTATATAAAGTTCAAAATCACGGTTATAACGGGTTTTTTTTTAAGAATTTCCTAGAAAAGGCTGATAAATTTAGCAAGACCTTCAAGGATATGAAAAAGGACCAACTAGAAATTAAACATATACTGACTGAAATAAAAAATATTATACAGAGACTTAAAAACAGACTACAGAACCACAAGAATCAAGTGAAAGATTTGAAATACAAAGAAGCAAAAAATACTCAACCAGAAAAGCAAAAAGAAAAAAGAAGAATTTAAAAACTTGAAGATAGTGTAAGGAGCCTCTGGGACAACCTCAAGCATACCAACATCTGAATTATGTGATTGCCAGAAGAAGAGAGAGAGCAAGATACTGAAATCTTATTTGAGGAAATAATGACCGAAAACTTCCCTCACCTGGTGAAAGAAATAGGCTTACAAGTCCAGGAAGCACACAGAACTATAAACAAAAGGAATCCAAAGAGGACCACAACAAGATACATCATAATTAAAATGTCAAGAGCAAAAGACAGAGAGAATATTAAAAGCAGCAATAGAAATATTCAAAGTGATGAATAGCAAGAACCTACAACCAAGATTACTCTATCCAGCAAAGCTATCATTCAGAATTGAAGGGCAGATAAAGAGCTTCACAGATAAAAAAAAAAAAAAAAGCTAAAGGAGTTCAACACCAAACCAATATTGTATGAAATGCTGAAAGGTATTCTTTAAGAAGAGGAAGGAGAAGAAAAAGGTAAAGATAAAAATTATGAACAACAAATATATATCTATCAACAAGTAAATCTAGAAATCAAGTGAATTAAAAATCTGATGAACAGAATCAACTAGTGAATATAATAGAATCAGGGGCATAGAAAGGGAGTGGACTGCCAATTCTCAGGGGGAAAGGGGTGAGGGGTGTGCAGGGAGAGTCTGGACAAAAATCATACACCTATGGATGAGGACAGTGGAGGGGAGGTAAGGGCAGAGGGTGGAATGAGAACTGGGTGAAGGGGAGCTATGGGGTGGTGGAAAAGAGTAACAATTGTAATAATCTGAACAATAAAGATTTATTAAATTTAAAAAAGAAAAATCTGGCCTCACCAAGCACCCTGACTCACCTACCTCTTCTCCCTTACACGACCACTCCCTTCAGCATTAAGCCATCACGACAATGAGGTTCTGATCAGCCTCTTAGGAACAAAGCCTGAACTACAGAGACGGAGTTTCCACCAAACAGGAGATAAAATCTAGGTCTCAGTTGTGTTTCAGCTCCAGGTCCAGAAAAGCGGCAAAACCAGACAAAGCAATGCCATAGGTGCCTCAGGACCAGATGCAATGACCAACAACCCCCTAACCTAGTGTCCACCAATCAGTAGAGACCAGACCAAGTCCTTCACCCTATACATTCATTTTGATAAATCAGCATATTGAAAGAGCAAACTGGGAAAACTGATAAATTTTGAGATTCTTCTGAGACCTCCCCTAAAATTACAGCCTTTAGAAAACAGATAAAAGATTCGTAGGTAGGTAGGTAGGTAGATAGATAAATAGATAGATAGATAGATCACCATGCACACTAATATTTCCAACTGCAGTACAACAATATAAAGCTCATTCTTGTTTTCTCCTTGTGGGTATTTATAACTCTTATTCCAACAGTAAGAAACCTCGCTCCTGTTAACCTTGATATCTTTTATTTGATCAACTTCCCATATATAACCAATCTTCCATTTCCGATACCTCCCTTCTTTTGCACTAATGTTTTTCTCATCCATCTTGCATGCTAACAACCCACAGCAGGTGCCCCACCCCCACCACCATATGAGCTCCAACATACTATGAAAGACTATACCCTTCCAAATGGACTCCTTCTTCACTCTGACTCCTGATTCTGCCCTCAGAGCTACTGCATGGATATGTCTTCCCCTCCAGTTCAGTTTCAAAATCTTATGTCAGGCTTCCCCTCCATATATATTGACAGTCCTCTCACCCTGCCTGGACTCTGATGCGCTGCACTGGGTTATCCCCATTCAGAGATGCAGCGACCCCACTTCACTGAAATTCGGACACCTACATCAGACTCCCCATCTGCATGGATGCAGTCCTTATCCTGGTTGGTCTCTGACACCAGAGCAGGTCAACCCACCCAAATGAATGCCCTCTCCCCACCTTTTGGGCTCCGATACCGTGCTCTGGCCCATTGTGGTTACCTCCTTTCCCAGTGTAGAAACCAGTCTTGTTCTGCCTCATGTAAAGGCTTTAGGACTTCAGAAAGATAAGAGAAAGAAGAAGAAATTGGTTAGAGGGAACATTGCCTTCTTAAATAGCTAATGTACCTCAACAGAAAATCTCTACTTTGTTGCTATTGTGATTTAACAGTCTTCTATTGACAACTTTAAAAATATTTTATATATAAATTAATTTCCTCCATAGTAGTCATACTCTTAAAATAAGGACCAGTCAACCATTATGTTTGTATTGCCTTATTTACAATAGTAAAACAACAACAACAACTGGGAATAACTCAAATGTCTATAAACAGATGAATGGACAAATACTGATATATTCTAAGATAGTAAAAAAAAAAACCCACATATATCATTGATGAATCTCAAAGTAATTATGCAACATAAAGGAAATCAGAATAAAAAGAGCAAACATTCTAGTCATATAAATCCTAAAAAATACAAAGGTATCTATATTAATGGAAAATATTGAGAAACAATATATTAAAATGTATACTTTGCCACTTAGTTGAGCATGTGGCACTATTGTCATAAATTCACATGCACAAAAATGGGCACCAAAATTGTATGAATATGTATACATGTATACATATATGTATATATTCCCTTAAAGATTGTGTTTGAAATAGAAACATAAGGTATTTTAATTCTCAGAGAGAACTTACAACTCTCCTACCATATATTGGAAATCTCCAGTGTGAGAATAACTTATGTTGTATATATTTTTTCATTCTCTCTACAACTTGAAGTAATATAAGACAAAACTAAATTGTTCTTAAGTGAATTTGATCTTAGTTTAAATAGGCAGGTCTTTCTAAATTATTCTAAATAAGAAGAATCTGGAACACAAAAGTTTATTTATGATGGAA
The DNA here is from genome assembly GCA_011751065.1 of Lasiurus cinereus. NCBI lineage: Eukaryota > Metazoa > Chordata > Mammalia > Chiroptera > Vespertilionidae > Lasiurus > Lasiurus cinereus. The sequence goes on along the minus strand of JAAGEH010000393.1, from coordinate 27,517,169 downwards.
TTGATGTTAATCAACTGTAGAACATGAGACGTTTATGATAAAATTAATTGAGCTAATCCTCAATCAATTCCAATTTTCAACCTACATTCTCTTAAGTACTAGATCATGATTCTTTTAAAAGCAATTATCCACAGTTTTATAAACTAATTAAACTAAAACTTCATTTTTTTCTCACATTAAAATATTTTCACCATAAAACTAAGTGAAAAATGCTCTGTGGGATCACTCCGCTCCATTTTATTTAGATCCATCCTGCTCTCTAACTAACTTAAATTTTAAAATGTATTTTCAGGACAAGTTATTTACATTTTGTAAATTCAACACCAAAATTTAAGTGAAAGAGTGAAGATGAAATGACCTGCTCTAAAAATGGGCTGGTGCCTCCTTTCCTCATGGTCAAACGTGTCATTGTGAAACCTGACTCAGGCAGACTCTGCTGTGGCTAGTGAAGAAGGAGCCTTAATTGACTCTCCCAAAAGAGAAAGAAAAGACTGTATTGATAATTCTCATGTTTCAATATATATGTACCTTTTCACTAATCAAGGTCATTTCTTAGTACTTATTTCAGAGAAAATTCTAGTTGTTTGATGATTGAAGGTGTCCCACTTTTCAAAAGAAGTTATTTTAAGAAGTCCTACTCTATTTACATGCTGCTTGGGAGTACAGTAGATATAAAATAACTGCCTTTTGTCCTTAAGTGAAAACCTTTTAAAAGCACCAGGAAATTTTAATACAGCTATAGTTTATATAGTCTTAAAACTTACACATTATATGCCTCAATTCCTCCTACAGAAAACTGGAAGGGGATTCCTGGGTGGAGTCCTCAGTCAAGACAAGAGGATAAAGGGAATAAAAGTCATATTAAGCACAAGGAACAGAAAATCCAAGGGCCAAATATAGCAGGAAGAGATTACGAATAGGGGAAGACCAGGGCCAGGAGATCCAAGATCAGAATGAGGAAAATGGTGCTGAGGGAAAGCAGATAGGGACACAACCAACCAGAAGGGTAAGAAAAGAGTGATGGGATTGCAAATAAATTGCTTAGAGTGAAAATGTTTCAAATACTTTTCAAAAGCCAAACTCTTTGTAAACAAAATTCCTTCTCCCAGATTTTTAACTTAGGACCAAAGAAAGCTTCAAGTCAATCTTACTCAGTAACTAAAGTTCTAAGATACAAAGCTTAGCAGCTGTCATAAACCCTGTTTCCCACTGAAAGAGAGCAGGCCTTCAGTAAGCATACATGAAACTGACATGCTGAGGGAGGGAGGTAAGAAATTTTTCTGAGGCCTACACTGAATCCTACCCTTTCCTTGGCTTCATTTATTCCACCTTAGATATTCCTGAGCCAATAATCATACATATGCAATTTATATACTTTTGCATTGTAACTAAGGCTGAAAATATCCTCAGAAAGTAATTCATTGTTTGTAAATCCCCTCAGCATGTCTGCAGAGCGCCAAGGTTCCCTGGATCAGAAATGGAAAGCCACTGCCCTAAGTAATAGCTATTATATGAGACTTGTCTTTATGTGCAGACAGGGCTGTAATGGGGGCTGGTGTCAGGGATAAACTTACACATACTTTATTCATTCAGTTCACATACATTTACTGGATTCCTCTTATGTGCTAGGCCTGGGGACTACAACAGTGGATGAAAGAGACATGTTCCTTGCTTTTCTGGTGCTTACTGTCTAATAGCCTGATATACTCATTGGCAATAAATTACAGAAGGCAAGCTCTCCTTGTTATTGATGGTTGCTATTTTTTCATAATAACACAATAAAAAAATATTAATGCTCAAAATGAATATTCCATGTTTATCATGAACATTTAATTAAAAGATCAATATTATTTGTGCAATGTCTACATTATTAGTCCTAAGAAATACTCGGTTAGTTTATGACCACCATATAATATTTGAGAACATTTAATTAAGATGACATAGATAAGCTAAACATATGCTAGCAAAGTAATGAGGCTTTATTTTATATTACTTGTTACTGAAATTGTTTTGCTCCTTTAAACAAGAAGAAAGGTATCATTCTTTACATTTGAAAATACAAGTTGTTAGCTCATAGCAGTTTTCCATAGCAGTTAATTTATTATTTATGAATAGAAATGATTAAAGGATCCCTCTATTAGGAACCCAGAACTTCCAAGCATAATACTTAAGTAGTAAAACAACTTAGTCCTACGGTGGATTTTTGGTGCAGTTATCATGACATGAATTTGAAAAGACTTTTGCCACAATATTGAAGGATGAGGTCTGGACTTGCAGGGTTGTGTAAGTAAAATTATAAGCATTTATCAGAAAATACCTTTGGGCTTTGATCACACTGGAGATAAATAAAATCATTCAAGAATTTAGGTCAACATTTCAAGTTTCCACAGTACCAGAGGCACCAGTGGAAGGTGTGAGAGGACAAGAGCAGGATGAGAATCCGAGCAATGAGGTGCCATTTTAGGGTGAAATCACAAGGAGAAGGATCTCAAATTCTTCCATTTAACTGGCAGTCTCCCTTTCCTGTGAGACAGGAAGTGATGACCTCACCAGATATATTTACACTCTAAGGTCATAATTCCACTACATCTGCTCAGACATAAATCTACTTCCTGCATCTGAGTCACCTGATTTTTATCTTGGTTCTCCACCTCTAGTTGGAGGTTGGACTAGGTACCAGCTTAAGCTAGGAAAATGACTCAGGTATCTTGACAGAGTACTCCCCTTTCTGTACTGGTTCTTCCATGGATTTATTCACTCACTCAATATTTACCGAGTATATATTCTATGTTCCAGTCTACTAGGTGCTGAGCTACAAGAATGAAGAAGACAGTCTCTATCTTACAACAGTGTCAAAACTCATGGTAATAGTCTCTCAACTTTATTACACACTCCTAATTATTTTTATAAGTTTTGTCAATAATTGATATTTACTATTTGCAAATTTTAATACTATTATTGTATTCCTTTCATCTAATATCTCAGGGGTCCCAGAAACCAAACACTGTGGACAGGAAACCAGAAGGCTGGTCAACCTTAATTGCTCTGAAAGGTCAGAGCTAATCACTCACTGTTTAGTTGGAACATTGTTAGCTGAAGCAGCCTCTACCTGTTAGTTTCATGTAAACTTCTGTTCTGGTAATTTTCTGCCTAAAGGCTATGGATGTGTCCCAAAGTCTTAATAAGAGGGAGAAAAAGGCCAGAGCAAGTGGTAGTCCTTTTCACTAGAGGAAGGCTCCCATCTGGCCCCCCAATATTGCCAAATTAATACTCTTCTAGTTTCTCTTTTCATTTGCATGAGGCCTCCTCCAGAACCCAAACCCTGAACGGGAACCCTGAACCATGCGGGATGTGGAAAGTGGCTCCCACACAGGGCAAAATAAAATTCCAGGATAATGTTTCTAAATAGCAATAGTTGATGTAAATCTATATTTTAAACTATCTTAATCACTTTAAATCTTCTATAAAATGCAATCAGACTGCTACTGTGACTGTTTTCACCTATAATGAGTCTGATGGCAGGTCCACTACATGTTATAGCCCACAGACACATTTCACACTGCAGCTGACGAAGTCCTCATAGATCACTCTGGCTTGTTCTTGTCATATGTTGTGGCCATATTACCATGTCATCTAGAATCCAGGAATCTTTGTAGGAATACATTTAAGGAACTTGTCTATTTTTTAAAGGTTAGTTTTCGTATTAAAAATTATTTCCATAATTTGTAAATCCTCTTAAAAACCACATAAAATTAAGTACATTTCACAGTATGCTGGATATGGGCAAATGAGTGAGATGCAACTTGGTGTAATGAGGGACTAGGTGAAGGTAGCTGGTTGGATCCATGCATTGAAAATGGAAAAAGCTTACTTTGTTTCCCTAGATTTGAAATAAATATAAATAGAAGAGCTCACACTGCCTTCCTACACTTCCTGCATGGGACCAACCTGCATGCCACCTGGAGGAATAGTAGTCTATACAGTGAAACAAAGATTCTGGCATCTGCAATACGGGAGCACAAAGGGCAGATAGCCTCATTTTGCTTGAGGCAGAAGACTTAAGTGAAGAGAGGTGGAAGTAGGTGAGGCTTAAAGAATCATGGTGGTTTCATCATGGATAGGGAGAAAGAAGGCCTTAGAAGACACAGCTGTTGGAAGATGGCGGCATAGGTAAACACCTATACTGCTGCCTCGCACAACAATTTCAAAACTACAACTAAAAGACAGAATGGACATCATCCAGAACCACAGGAAAGCTGGCTGAGTGGAAGTTCTACAACTAGAGGGAAAGAGAGGGGCTCACGGAGACCCAGAGGAGCTGCAAAAAGCTGAGGTACGGAGACACGCGCTGAGAGAGCGGGTGCCGGAGTACCTGGCTGGCTTTCTCTGGCGGGAGGGAAACGGAGACTCCCAACGGCATTGAACCCCTTATCTTACGACACTAAACCCCAGATCCAGCCGAGACTCATACGGGGGGAGTTTGGACTGTGAAAAGGGAGAAGTGCACGGAAATTTAGGGGAGTCGCAAAGGATCGGAGGTCTGGTCGCGCACGGCACCACGCAGAGGACGGATTGCAGATTGTGCCGCTGGCTTTCGCGAGTGGGCGGGAGACAGACCCTCTGAACTGTGCCACTTCTGAGTCCACTGAGCCCCTGTTTTGGGCGAAACCCTGGGGACCTAGACTCGTGTGGTCCTGGTTCGCAGGAGAGCTGGAAAGGCAGCGGTTAGAGGCACTGCGGGTGCGCGCGCACAAGGACCGCTCCAGCCATTACCCAGTTATGTGAGACTCAGGGGCCGTGGAGGGCGGGGCCGACTGGAAGGCAAGGCGGTCCCGTAAGCCCTGAAACTCCACCCCTCCCAAGCTCAACAGAGGCTTCTGCGGCTGATTCCAGCACAGAAGTTTCCCCGGCACAGTGAAAATGCTGAGACAAGGGAAGGGATTACAAGCAAAAGAAATGGAGGAAAAAAAACGACTGGATATAGAGTTCAAAACCACACTTATAAGGTTTTGCAAGAATATGCTAGAAAAGATGGATAAATTTAGTGAGACCCAAGAGGAGATGATAAATACACTGACTGAAATAAAAACTATTATGCAGAGTACTAACAGCAGACTAGAGAAAGGCAAGGATCAAGTCAAAAATTTGAAATATAAAGAAGCAGAAAACATTCAACTGGAAAAGCAAGAAGAGAAAAGAATCCAAAAATGTGAAGATAATGTAAGGAGCCTCTGGGACAGCTTCAAGCGTACCAACATCAGAATTGTGGGGGTGCCAGAAGAAGAGAGAGAGCAAGATACTGAAAACCTGTTTAAAGAAATAATGACTGAAAACTTCCCACATCTGGTAAAAGAAATAGACTTAAAAGTCGAGGAAGCACACAGAACCCCAAAGAAAAGGAACCCAAAGAGGACTACACCAAGACACATCATAATTAAAATGCCAAGAGCAAAAGAGAAAGAGAGAATATTAAAAGCAGCAAGAGAAAAACAGTTCATTACCTACAAGGGAGCACCCATACGACTGGCAGCTGATTTCTCAACAGAAACGATGCAGGCCAGACGGGAGTGGCAAGAAGTATTCAACGTGATGAACAACAAGAACCTACAACCAAGAATAATCTATCCAGCAAAGCTATCATTCAGAATTGAAGGGCAGATAAAGATCTTCACAGAGAAGAAAAAGCTAAAGGAGTTCAACTCCAAACCAGTATTATATGAAATGCTGAAAGGTACCCTTTTAGAAGAGGAAGAAGAAAAAGGTAAAATACAAAAAATTATGAACAACAAATACACATCTATCAACAAGTGAATCTAAAAATTAAGTGAATTAAAAATCTGATCAACAGAATAAACTGGTGAATATAATAGAATCAGGAGCACAGAAAGGGAGTAGACTGATAATTCTCAGGAGGACAAAAATCATAAAGCATCAAACAGACTGTGAAATTATAGCAGAAAGATTAAAGTTAGGTGAGGTAAATAAGTGATCAATCAAAGGACTTGTATGCATGCTTATAAATATAACCAATGATCACAGACACTGGGGGGTCGGGGTACGCCTGGGAGGGAGGGGGGCAATGGGGAGATATGTAAAAAAATTAATAAAAATTAATTTAAAAAAAAAGAAGAAGACACAGCTGTTGAAGTCAGGGGGAGTCACAAGAGCAGGATATATTTGCAAGAGCACAAGCAAGCAATTCTGGTGGCTGCAGGTTAGGTCAGCCTTAGCTATTGACAGGGAAGTAATGGATGAAAAGAGGATTGACAGGAATTGGCTGGCACCAAGAACACTGATGGCTTCAATTTAGAAAAGGGCAGCCAGAATTAAATAAATTAGTTGACAAGAGAGCAGATCACAGAGGTGGATAGATTTTCAAAGAGAAATCATTGAGGAACATGTCATATTAAAAGACACTGATGTTGCAGAGAAACCAAGATGGTGTCATAGGTAAACACCTAAACTGCTGCCTCGCACAACAATTTCAAAACTACAACTAAAAGACAGAACAGACATCATCCAGAACCACAGGAAAGCTGGCTGAGTGGAAATTCTACAACTAGAAGGAAAGAGAAAAGCACACTGAGACATAGAGTAGCTGCAGGAGGCAGACATACAGTGGCGCACACCCGGAGAGGACTGGTGGCTTAGTGAGTGGCTGGCTTTCTCAAGCAGGAAGGAGACAGAAGCTCCCAACTGCACTGAACTCCAGTTCTGGGTGAGACCCTGAGGACCCAGACTCATTCGAGGGAATCTGGACTGTCAGGTAAAGAGAAAAGCACACTGAGACTCAGGGGAGCCACAGAAAGCAGAGGTCCCAAGACATGCGAGCACAGAGAGGACTGACTGCTAAGTACGTGGCTGGCTTTCTCAAGCAGGAGGGAGATGGAAGCTCCCAACTGCACTGAACTCCAGTTCCCGGTGAGACTCTGGGACCCAGAATCATTTGGGGAAAAAACTGAACTGTCTAGCAGCAGATGAAACTCGAGGGTGGCTTTCTCTCAGAGGTGATTGCAGTGATTACCGAGGGACACTGAGACTCAGTGGACGCATAGGGCAGGGCTGACTGGAAGGCAAGGCTGTCTGTTCCGCTCTGAGACTCCACTCCATCCAGGCTGAGCACAAAGGCTTTTGCAATTTTGCAAGTCTTGTCTCATAAGGGTGTCTCCAGCACAGAAGTTCTCCAAACGAAGGCACAGCTGAATCTCACAGCTGATTGACCCGGAGATCAATTCCTCCCAGTGATACCAACAACAATCAAGACAACTACAACAGGGCTGTGCACACAGTGCACAAAGAGGTGCACCAAGAATGTCTACCTCAGGTAACTGGGGAGGCTGAGCCACTGGGCCCTGTAAGACACCTAGCACACAAAGGTACTCTACCAACTCAAGGAAGCAGTGAAAATGTGGAGACAAAGAAACAGATCACAAATGAAAGAAATGGAGGAAAGCAAACGACTGGATATAGAAATCAAAACCAAGGTTATAACCTTTTTCAAGAATTTCCTAGAAAGAGTTGATAAATTTTGCGAGACCCTTGAGGATTTGAAAAAGGACCAACTAGAAATTAAACATATACTGACTGAAATAAAAAATATTATACAGAGATGTAACAGTAGACTATAGGGCCACAAGAATCAAGTCAAAGATTTGAAATACAAAGAAGCAAAAAACACTCAACCAGAAAAGCAAAAAGAAAGAAAAATTAAAAAAAATTGAAGATAGTATAAGGAGCCTCTGGGACAACCTCAAGTATACCAACATCTGAATTATGTGATTGCCAGAAGAAGAGAGAGAGCAAGATACTGAAAACCCATTTGAAGAAATAATGACTGAAAACTTCCCCCACCTGGTGGAAGAATTAGACTTACAAGTCCAGGAAGCACACAGAACCACAAACAAAAAGAATCCAAAGAGGACCACACCAAGACACATCATAATTAAAATGCTAAGAGCAAAAGAGAAAGAGAGAATACTAGAGAAAAGCAGCAAGAGAAAAACGGTTAATTACCTACAAGGAAACACCCATATGACTGTCAGCTGATTTCTCAACAGAAACTATGCAGGCCAGACTGGAATGGCAAGAAATATTCAAAGTGATGAATAGCAAGAACCTACAACCAAAATTACTCTACCTAGAAAAGCTATCATTCAGAATTGAAGGGCAGATAAAGAGCTTCACAGATAAGAAAAAGCTAAAGGAGTTCATCAACACCAAACCAATATTGTATGAAATGCTGAAAGGTATTCTTTAAGAAGAGGAAGAAGAAAAAGGTAAAGATAAAAATTATGAACAGCAAATACATATCTATAAACAGTAAATCTAAAAATCAAGTGATTTAGAAATCTGATGAACAGAATAAACTGGTGGATATAATAGAATCAGGGGCATAGGAAGAGAGTGGACTGGCAATTTTCATGTGGAAGGGTTGTGAGGGGTGCAGGGAGAGACTGGACAAAAATCGTATACCTATGGATGAAGACATTGGGAGGGGAGATAAGGGAAGAAGGTAGGGTGAGAACCGGGTGGAGGGGAGCTATGGAGGGACAAAAGAAGAACAATTGTAATAATTTGAACAATAAAGATTTATTAAATTTTTTAAAAAAGACACTGATGTAGAGCAGATTTCTTGGCAACTAAATTAATGTTTTTTATCTCCATGAATATCACAGAGAATAGAGCAGTTACCCATAAAGGCCTTTCCCAGTATCTGATGTTTCTGGTTTAAACCAATAAAATAATTACATAACAAATTAGATTTTAAAGTATCTGATAACCATTTTGTCTTGCATGGCCACAGAGCTTTCTGAACTCCTAGCTATTGATATTCCTCTTTGTAGCCTTCCTCCTCTTCAATATTGCTCACAAACACTGGAGACTGAGCAGTGAGAGCTGTGTAGGTACAAGGAGCCAAGGCTGTATTATGGAGTCCTAGCCCACTTACTACTCTTATTATATCAAATCATCACATTGTACACTTATATACCTTACAATTTTATTTCACAGTTATGCTTCAATAAAGCTGGAGAAAAAAACACTATTCGGCTACTCTTGGAAAATTCAAACTTTTGCAGAAAGATAATATTCTGTATTTGAGGTACTACAACAATTACATTTACAAATAATTAGGGAACTGTTTTGAGGATCTCAAGTTGCATCTGAACCACTATAAGAAAATAAAATTTTTTTCATAACTAGCGGTGTCCAAAATGAAAGAAAAGGGGAAGACATTAAAACTATTCTGAAATCGCCAAAGAGT
>JAAGEH010000393.1:27404756-27507807 GCA_011751065.1 Lasiurus cinereus | reverse complement strand
AGAGAGAGAGAGAGAGAGAGAGAGAGAGAGAGAGAGAGAGAGAGAGAGAGATGTTACAAGGAAGCATGAGCAAATTCTAAAAGGGTTGGCACATTAAACATTAAGGGGCTGTTTTAGGCAAAGCTGTGTAATAATTAACAATCAGTATGAAGGCTTGGCAGGTGTCAGAGAACTCAGCATTGAATCACCCTGAATTCTTCCAATTCTGCTTATTTTCTCTTGTGGAAGGGAAAATTTGGGGGGAACAACACACTCCTTGGGGATAAGGAGAGGAAGACCAAGTAGGACTTTGCAAGTCAGCCCTTCCACTGCCCCCTTCCATGTGCCCTCTAAACTCAGGAGGACCCCTCTCCTTGAGGTAATTCGTGATGTTACCAGGGAAGCAGTAAAACTTCCCCACCTTGTTCATACCACACCTCGACAACTAAGAATGTCTTCATTCACTCTGTTTTCATAACAAAACTCTTATTTGTTCTCCTTCTATAATGAGTTATTATTTAAAAAAAAAAAAGATTTAAATACTTAAAAAAATCCATCAGAATCCTATTCCTTAGAGACAGCCATTTGGTGGTTATTTTTTCAGCTTCCTTTACTTTTTCAAAAAAATCTTTTTGTTATTAATCCTCACATGAGGATTTTTTTTTTCAGAGAAAATGTAAAGAAGTGAGGAAGTGAGGGGGAGAAAGAGCAAGAGAGAGAAAGAGGGGGAGAGAGAAATTGCCTCCTCCAAAAGCCCCAACTGGCAGAGGGAGTTGGGGGGAAAGTGAACTTACAACCTAGGTATGTGCCCTTGATTGAAGCCTTTGGTGAGCAGGCAGATACTCTAACCACTGAGCTACCAGCCAGAGCAAAGGCTGCATTCTTGTAGTGTAAATAGAACGGACAAAAAGCACCAAGCAATAATAATAATATGGCCTCATTCATTTGAGGGGTTAGCTCTATACAAAAAGTAAAGTAGCTAACAGACTTGTGTGTCCCCTCTCCTGCTTCTGAGGCATCCAGAAGGCTGCCTATTCTAAGTTCCACCATCCATCTCTCCACCTGAATGGTGACCCATACTTCAGAATGGCCTGTTTCTCTGTCCTGCTGTCCCAGGAAAATTCTCATGATGTCAGGTAGTTGTTTAAAGAATGTACTCTGATTAACTCCATGTTAACATGTAAATGAACATAAGGCTGCTTAGGGCCGGGACCTTCCCATTAGTGTACTTGTTCACGCAAAAGTATCTCTGAAGGCTAGAGTTTCAGGTTGGGTGCTAGAGTGAAATGGAAGAATTTTCTATCTTGTGCAGAGATCATTTTGATTTGAGAAATTATCTCCCACAAAAACCTAAAATCACAATGTGGAAAGTCTGTCTCGGCTTAGTACTTGAGTTCTAATGCTGAGCTCCCAGCAATAGCACACTGTGAAGGCAGGCGAGCTGGGCAGCAAGACCCAGGGCTTCGGGATAATGCACATGCAGATGCAAACCCATCTTGCCCCTTCTTAGAGGAGCACCTTTCTTTGTCCAAATGTTGTTGCTGTTGTTATTTAACTTCTCAAACCTCTTTCCTCACCTGTTAAACAGGGTTGCTATGGGACTAAAATGAATGAAATACAGTGGTACCTTGAGATACGAGTTTAATTCGTTCCGTAACCTTGAGGCGTGGGAAACTATGAGACGCTCGAGTCGTGGTAAACTGGTGGATCGTGTGCAGCCAGCTGATCCGCTTGATTACTCCTATCTCAAATGTTGCTCGTATTTCAAAGCAAAAATCGCTCGCTCGATGGCTTGTATCTCAAAAATCTCGTATGTTAGGGCACTCATATCTCGAGGTACCACTGTAGTTGATTTAAAGTGCTTGGCACACAATAGTACTCAAGAATAGGAGTTACTATCATTTTTGTTATTTCTTTCTATCCTTGTACCATATATGTGTGTGTGTGTATATATATATACATATATGTGTATATATATATATATGTATATATATATATATATATGCAAATTAGGCCAGCACTCCATAATGGGTCATGATCAGACAGGAGGAAGTTGCCTGTACAAGTGAGGCCTAGAGTGGAAACAGAGATAGAGGCAGGGGGGCCAGCCCAAGCTGGCATGGCAGCTCGAGCAGCCCCGAAGCAGAAATAGGCAGGGGAGCTCGGGGACACGGTGAGTCAGGCTTGGGTCCTGGCCCCCCACAGTACTGGTCCAGCTTCCCGCAGTGCTGGCCTGTGCTGTTCAAGTCAGGTTCAGGTCCCCGCTCCCTACGGGGTGCCTCCTTGCGCAATTTCAATCACATGCCGGGCCTCTAGTATTTAATAAACTGGAATTTTCCCAGTCGTCTGTTAAACAATGGTAATTGGAGTAGAGAAGGATGGTCCTGCTGACTCCTGGCCAATGGGGAACAATACATCTCCATGCAATGTTACCATTCACTGAGATGCTTAGAATGTTATACATTTTTTACCCCAAGGGAGGATACAAACCAGGTCAAATTTGGTCCCCCAAACATAATTACTTTAACCTTTACAGTGTTTAGTTTTATTGAGTTCATTGGCAGCCTTTAATAACCAGGAAATACGACATAAAATACTTATTTCCATCATCTTTTCAAAAGTTCATGTTTCTAAAGCTTATTCCCTTATGAGAATAATGGGTGGAGTAAATAGCAGCTAGTTTTTTTTAGCTAGGGTATATGTTCTTCAGTAAGCCACAGTCCTCATCTTGCCTTATTTTACCCCAACACAGAGGAAGCATGTCAGGTGCCATTGATTATGCAGCCTGCACTGTTGCCTTGCTAACTATGGGCTCTCTTACTAATTTTCATTTCCGGCTCTTACGGGAATTTGAGTTAGTGACCTCTGCCAAAGAGCTAATGAATAGATTTCGTAATACCACCTAGCACTGTAGTCAGGTTCTGAAGTCAGATCATCTGGGTTTGAAGACTGATTCTCCAGATTCTCGTTTTGTGACCCCAGGCAAGTTACTCCTCTCAGAGTCTCAGAGTCTCTCACAGCTGCAAGAGTATTAATTGAGTCATCTCACATGGTCATGATGAGGGTTAAATAATGCAATGCACCTTAAGAACTTTTCATCCTACCTGCCTGTAAAAAGGGGCAATAAATGTCAACTACTACAATGACAAAATTGAGAGGACAACAACGATGATGATGATGATGATGATGATGATTGCTGCTACTGCCACTATCACAAGTATTACTAGTAGTAGCACCGCCATAAATACTGCTAGTTAGTGGAGAAGGATAAAAACACTTCGGGGCTTTCTTCATCCTCATGTCTGCTTTCTCAAAGAAATTGAAACTCATTCAGAAAGTCCTAGGTAACTTGGAGTCTTTCTAAAGTGGGAAGACCATTTTCTATCCACCATTGCGCATGAGCAAAATGAGAGAGCTCCTAACCTCATTCGAGCCCAGGTGAAGAAGGCAAGGATCGGACTCAAAATCCCAGTAAAAAATTTGTTTTGGACAAGCCAACCCAGCAGAGAGAATCAGAGTGGGGAGAAGATAGAACCTCTAAAGCCTGGAAATTAGACAACTTCTGAGGGGCAAGGAAGGTATCCAAAAGTTGCTGCTGACCCCAGGAAAACAAGACTTTCCTTTGGGGAATGAGGTATTGAGATAGAGCAAGGGAGGAAAAGGTGAGAATTCTGGAAGAGTGATTGCAGAGAGGAAATACAGTGCAACCCGTGGCCACAGCAGACAAGCTCTGACCTCAGCTAGGGAGCCAAAGACAGGATTGGAAAAGAAGGGAGACCATGCAGACAGGGAGAAGCCCTTCATGTGTGACGGCATAGTTCTGAAACTATTTCTCCTTAGGGTTCCACACAGGGGAGAAAAACAACTGGGGTGTGCCCCAAATGTACCTAACAGCCCCAAGGCAGGCTTTATGTCATGAACACAACTAACATCTATCTTTAAACAAAGTATTTCCAGGTTTATCATTTGATCCCAAGCTAGCTATATGAAGTGGTATTCTCTGATTTTAAGATGAATGGCAGAGAAAGGGATTAAGTCAGTTGCTTAAAGGCACAAAACCAGGAAATAGTGACTATTCCTAGAGCTTAACTCTTCTGAAACCAATTATTATGCACTGCTCACTGTACCTTCAGAAATTGCATTTTGTTCATCAAGTGGTTTTCAGGTTTGTTTTTTCCTTCATAATTGTTCTTGGCTGCTTAAGGAAGTTTTGTTTTGTTGTTTGTTTTTAATGCAGATATGCTTTGGCTGAATACAGAAGGTAAAAAAAAAAAAAAAAAGATTTTTAAAGCCTGAACCAGCATATCTAAAGAGATGAGTTTCTCTGTGGTGTCAGGCATTGACTGAGTCAACAGTCCCAGCTATAGATCAGATTTCCCACGCTAGCCCCCAGATCACTAGAATTTGAGTTGGGGGTTATATGTGGCAAAATTTTGATAAAAGATACATAGTAACTTTATCCAAAATATCTTCATCCCCTTCCCACCTCCCATGAATGAATCTTGTATTATTCTACTAGGAATGAAGGATTATAGTCAAGAAGAGAATGAAAAGTGTTAGAAAAATGTAACTCAAAGGAATATTCTCTTCCAGGATTTGAAATTTGCCTGTTTAGATAGTATAAGTTAGTATAACTTTGCCAAGAACTTTTCATTTAATACACGCTTCCAACACTGATTAGAAAGTAAAATGAACTCTCTCAAACTAGAGTACTACTTTTTTTTTTTTTTAAAGGAAGGGCCCTTGGAGTTCGGGATTGAGGAAGGTAATGGTAACAGCCTGGAGGGAAGAGGAGGGGAAGGGGAAAGGCACAGGAGTGCTCCTAGGAGAGAGAGTCCACTCCTACCTTTTTAAAATAGATCCTATGATTTTTGCTTTAAGAGAGTTTTCCAGAGCTGAGAATAGAACCTGTCTCTAAGGTTCCCAGTCCAGTGAACTAAAGAATGTAGCTTCCTCATTTCTAAAGGTCTGTTTTAAAATGAACAAATCTTAACACTTCATCAAGCTAAGAAACAAAAGGAAAGAAATAGTCTCTTTGGCCAGGAAGAAGCTGAGATAGGTTTGAAGTTCCCTGTAAGGCTGCCAAGCTAAACAGAATCCATTTATTTATTTATTTATTTATTTATTTATTTATTTATTTATTATTTATTTACTTACTTACTTACTTACTTATTTATTTATTTTAATCAAACAAAACCCACCACAAAGCTTTTCTTTTTCCTGACCCAAAGTCTGCATTTCGAAGTCACACAGACAAAATGCCTCTCAAATCCAATAATATTCAATAGGTTCACAGGAAATGTTGTTGTTTCATAAGATAGAGATTTAAGGATCCAGTGTGTAAGTTTGTAAGACTGGGCTTTCAAACAAGATGTGCATGAGCCCACAGATGCACACATACATATTCACAGACCACACTTACCTATACCTTCCTGCAGAGGAACAAAGGTACTCATTTCAACCACTGAGGGAAAGCACTTGTGACACATATTTATGACATCAACCACTAAAGTATATGTGTTTTAGCTCTACTGACCTTTACGTGAACTAAGCAATAAAGCTGTTCACAAACCGGACAGAGAGCAGTTTTTCGAAAGTGGTAGAGTGTATCACTGTCCCTAACGCATCCATCAAATTAAACAATTAAAATGGCACCTGGTAAAAAAATTTAAAAGCCATTTAACATAATACTGCTAAGATGACTAGGCCTATCTAAAAAAAAATCATTTGCCAAAGCATTTATTAAAAAGGAATAAAAACTTAGCCCAACTGGTGTGGCTCAGTGGTTGAACGTCAACATATGAACCAGGAGGTCACATTCAATTCCCAGTCAGGGCACCTGCCTAAAATAAAATAAAATAAAATAAGAAATAAAGAGCTTCCTAGACAAGAAAAAGCTAAAGGACTTTGTTACCATGGCACCAGTATTATAAGAAAGGTTAAAGGGCCTGCTTTAATAATAATAAGAAGAAAAGAACAGAAGAAAGGAACATAGTTAAAAAGATAAAATGGTAATAAATAATATCTACCAATAATCACTTTAAATGTAAATGGCTAAGTGCTCCAATCAAAAAATATAGCTAAATGGATAAGAAAATAAGACCCATATATGCTATCTATAAGAGACTCACCTTAGAATGAAAGATACACACACACTAAAAGTAAAGGCATGGAAAAAGATATCTCATGAAATGCAAATTTTAAAAAGCTGAGATAGTAATACTTATATTTACAGTAAAAGACAAAGATGGACCCTACATAATGATAAAGAAAGCAGTCTATTTATCCACCCAACATAGAAATATCTAAATATGTAAAGCAATTTTTGATAGACATAAAGAGAGAGATTGACAGTAATATAGTTAGAATAGGGGATTTTAACATCCTATTGACATTAATAGATTTTTCAGCAGAAAATCAAGAAGGAAATGGTAGCCTTGAATGACACACTAGATCAGGTGGATTTAATTTCTATCTTTAGACTATTTTACCCCAAAGCATGAGAATATACATTTAAAATATATATATTATTGATTTTTTTACAGAGAGAAAAGGAGAGGGATAGAGAGTTAGAAACATTGATGAGAGCGAAACGTCCATCAGCCACCTCCTGCACACCTCCTATTGGGGATGTACCCACAACTAAGGTACATGCCCTTTACCAGAATTGAAACTGGGACCTTTTAGTCCATAGGCCAATGCTCTATCCACTGAGCCAAACCAGTTAGGGCAAAATATAAATTCTTAATCATACAACTTAACAAAAGGAAGATAAACAACCCAATCAAAAATGGGCGACAGACTTAAATAGATACTTTTCAAAAGAAGACATAAGGAAGGCCAAGAGACATATGAAAACATGCTCAAAGTCACTAATCATCTGAGAGATTTGAATCAAAACAACATTGAGGTACCATTTCACACCTGTCAGAATGGCAATCATCAACAAATCAACAGCCAAAACCGGTTTGGCTCAGTGGATAGAGCGTCAGCTTGCGGACTGAAAGGTCCCAGGTTCGATTCCGGTTGGGGGCATGTACCTTGCTTGCGGGCACATCTCCACAGTGGGGCGTGCAGGAGGCAGCTGATCGAGGTCTCTCTCTCATCGATGTTTCTGACTTTCTATCTCTCTCCCTTCCTCTCTGTAAAGAATCAATAAAACATATTTAAAAAACAAACAAACAAACAAAAAAATCAACAAACTGCAAATGCTGATGAGGATAAAGACAAAAAGGAACCCTCATGCCCTGCTGGTGGGAATGCAGACTGGTGAAGCCACTGTGGAGAACACTATGGTGTTTCCTCATAAAATTAAAAATGGAACTCCCATTTGACCCAGTGACCCACTTCTAGGAATATATCCCAAGAATCTAGAAACACCAACAAGAAAGGATATATGCACCCCTATATTCATAGCAGCACAATTTACCATAGCTAAGATTTGGAAACAACCTAAGTGCCCATCAGCAGGTAAGTGGCTTAAAAAACTGTAGTTCATCTGCACAATGGAATACTATGCTGCAATAAAAAAGAAGTTCTTACTATTTGCAACAGCATGGATAGAACTGGAGAGTGTTATGCTAAGTGAAATAAACCAGTCAGAGAAAGATAAACATCTCATGATCTCACTCATTTATGGAATATAATGAACAACATAAACTGATGAACAAAAACAGATCCAGAGACAGAGAAGTATCGATCAGACAGTCAAACCTCAGAGGTAAGGTAGGGGAGGGTGGGGATAAAAAGGAGATATCAACCAAAGGACTTGTATGCATGCATATAAGCCTAACCAATAGACACTGACACCAGGGGGTTGAGGGCATGAGTGGTGGTGTTGGGGGGGAGGGGCAATGGGATGGTAAGGATACATATGTAATACCTTACTCAATTAAAAAAAAAAAGAAAATAAAAGAATATACATTATTTTCAAGTACACATGGAACGTTTTCTAAAACAGACCACATGGTAGGACACAAAACAGTCTCAATAAATTTAAGAAGACTAATATTATATCAAGCATCTTCTCTGACCATAATGGTATGAAACTAGAAATCATGCACAAGAAAATAACTTAAAAATACATAATGACATGGAGACTAAATAACATGTTACTAAATAATGAATGGTTAAACAATAAGATCAAAGGATAAGTGAAAGATACAGTGAAACAAATGAAAATGAAAATACAACAACCCAAAATCTATGGAACACAGTGAAAGCAGTTCTAATAGGGTAATTCATAACATTACAGGCCTGTCTCAAGAACAAGAGAATCTTAAGTAAACAATCTAAGTTTACATTAAAGGAACTAGAAAAAGAACAACAAATAAAGACCAAAGTGAGTAGAAAGAAGAAAATAATAAGACATTGAAGAAATAATTGAAATAGAGTCTAAAAGAAATCAATGAAACCAAGAACTAATTTTTTGAAAAGAAAACAAGATTGACAAACTCTTAACCCACTCATCAGGAAAAAAAAGTGAGAGGGCCCAAATAAATAAAATCAGAAATGAAAGAGGACAAGTAACTATTGACATCACAGAAATACAAAGGATTGTTAAGAAAATATTACAAACAATTATATGTCAACAAATTAGACAATCTGGAAGAAATATATAAATTCATAGAAACATACAATATTCTAAAACTGAATCAGGAAGTATCAAGAGTATCTGAATAGACAAATTAAATTAGTGGAAATTGAAATAGTAATTAAAAAAACAACCTGCCCCAAAATAAAAGTTCTGGGCCAGATGGCTTCACAGGTGAATTTAAACAAACGTTCAAAGAAGAACTAACACCTATCTTTCTCAAACTCTTCCAAAAAATTCAAGAGGAGGGAAGACTCCCAGGCTCATTTTATGAGGCCAGAATTACCCTAATTCCAAAACCAGAGAAAGACACTACAAAGAAAAAAAATTATAGGCCAATAATTCTGATGAACATAGATGCTAAAATTCTCAAGAAAATATTAGCAAACCAGATCCAGCAGTACATTAAAAAGATCATACAGCATAATCAAGTGGAATTTATTTTAGGGATGCAAGGTGGGTACAATTACCACAACTCAATAAATGCAATACACCACATAAACAAAATTAAAAATAAAAATCACACAAGCATATTAAAAAATGCATAAAAAGCACTTGAAAAAAACCAGCACCCATTTATGATTAAAAAAAAAAAAACTCAGCAAAATGGGAATAGAAAATGTGCCTAATGTGATAAAGGCCATAGATGACAAGCCCACAGCCAACATCTACTTAATAAGCAAAAACTACAAGTGTTTCCCTTAAGATAAAAACAAAACAAAACAAAACACACACACAGGGATGTTCACTTTCACCACTCTTATTCAAGATAGTGCTGAAAGTCCTAACCACAGCAATCAGACAAGAACAGTAAATAAATGGACCCAAATGGGAAAGAAAGAAGTAAAACTATCAAAATTAGCAGATGACGTGATACTGTATATAACGCTTCAAGCTATTAGAACTGATAAACAAATTTAGTAAAGTACCAGAATATAAAATAAATATCCAGAAATGGATATTATTTTTGTACACATTAAATGAAGTATCAAAAAGAAAAACTAAGAAAACAATCCCATTCACAATTGCTTCACCAAAAATAAAATGCCTAGGCCTTGTCAGGTGGTTCTTTTGGTTGCAGTGTCATCCCATACACCAAAGGGTTGTGAGTTCCATTCCTGGTAGAGTGAGTACAGAAGCAATCAATCAATGTTTCTCTCTCTCTCTCTCTCTCTCTCTCTCTCTCTCTCTCTCTCTCTCTCTCTCTCTTTCTCTCACAGTGGTTCTCAACCATCCTAATGCCACGACCCTTTAATACAGTTCCTCATGTTGTGGTGACCCCCAACCATAAAATTATTCTCATTGCTATTTCATAGCTGTAATTTTGCTACTGTTATGAATCGTATGTAAACATCTATGTTTTAGGCTGTAGGTTGTGATCCACAGGTTGAGAACTACTGCTGTAGAGCCTAAATTTATATGGGACCACAAAATACCCTGAATAGCCACAACAATCTTGAGAAAGAACAAAGTTGGAGAAATAATGTTACCTGATATCAAACTATACTATAAAGCCATGGTAATCAAAATAGCATTATTCTGGCATAAAAACAAGCATATAGATCAATGGAATAGAACAGAGGGCCCAGAAGTAAGTCTATACTTTTATGGTCAATTAATATTTAAAAAAGGAATAATTAAATAAAAATTAAATTAATAATAAGACATCTAGAAAAAGAACCCAAATAGTTGGAAATTAAACAAAAAAATTGACTAAGGAAGCAATAGCACACAATTGGGAAAAAAAATAGTCTATTCAATAAGTAGCTTTGGGAATATTGGACAGATACATGCAAAAAAATGAAATTAGATTAACTTCTTATACCATCACAAGAATAAACTCAAATGGATGAATTACCTCAGTGTTAGATTTGAAACCATAAAAATCTTAGAGGATAACATAGACAGTAAAAAGACATTTCTCATAGTAAAATTTTTATATATATATACCTCCTTAAGGAAGGGAAACAAAAGAAAAATAAATAAATTTTACTCCAAACTAAAAAATTTTTGCACAGCAAAGGAAACCATAAACAAAATGAAAAATCAACCCACTGAATGGGAGAACATATTTGCCAATGATATATTTGATAAGGGGTTAACATCTAAAACTTACAAAGAATCTATAAAACAACACCAAAAAAAAAATCCATTTAAAAAGTGGCCAAATTACCTGAATAGATACTTCTCCAAAGAGGACATACAGATCACCAATGGATATATGAAAAGATGGTCAACATCACTAATCATCAGAAATGTAAATTATATATGACATGCTGAAAGGTATTCTTTAAGAAGAGGAAGAAGAAAATGGTAAAAGTAAAAATTATGAACAACAAATACATATCTATCAACAAGTGAATCTAAAAACCAAGTGAATTGAAAATCTAATGAACAGAATAAACTGGTGAATATAATAGAATTAGGGGCATAGAAAGGGAGTGGACTGATAATTCTCAGGGGGAAAGAGTTGAGGGGGGCGTGCAGGGAGAGACTGGACAAAAATCATACACCTATGGATGAGGACAATGTGGGGGTCAGGGCAGAGGGTGGGATGGGAGCCACGTTGAGGGGAGATGTGGGGGGGGGGAAAGAAGAACAATTGTAATAATTTGAACAATAAAGATGTATTAAAATAATAAATAAATAAATAAACAAACAAACAAACAAACAAATAAATAAATAAATAAATGTAAATTAAAACCACTTCACACCTGTCAGGAAATCAACAAACAACAAGTATTAGGAAGGATGTGGGAAAAGGAACACTGGTGTACTGAGGTGGGAGGGCAGACTGCAACCATCTTAAAAAACAGTTTGGAGGTTTTTTAAAAAATTAGAATTGGAACTACCTTATGACCCTGCAATTAAACTCTGGGAATATACCTGAAGAAACCCAAAACAGTAATCCAAAAGAATATATGCACCCCTATGTTAGTTGCAGCGTTATTTAAAATAGCCAAGACTTGGAAGCAGCCCAAGTGTCCCCGAATATATGATTTAAAAAAAAAAAAAAGCTGTGGTGCACATACACAATGAAATACTCCTCTGTCATAAAAGAACAGAAAATCTTACCCTTTGAGACAGCATGGATGGACCTGGAGAGCATAATGGTAAATGAAATAAGCCAGTCAGAGAAAGATAAGTACCACATGATTTCACTCATACATAAAATCTAATGAACAAAATAAAGTAACAAATAAAATAGAAACAGACTCAGAAAAAGAATAGAGGGGTGGGGGTTGTGGGACTGAGTGAAAATGGTGAAGGGATTAAGCAAAAAAATATAAAATAAAATCTCATAGACACAGACAACAGCATAGTGATTACCAGAGGGAAGGAGCGGGAGGAGGTAGAAGCCTATATAATTTTATTATCCAATGTCACCCAATAAATTCAATTAAAAATCAACTATGAACTTTATTAGTCATGATAGATGTTATTTCATAGTTTTAAGTGAAGAAAATGAGCCAGCCTTAAATAATACACAGATACAAATAAAGACACAACTCCTATATAACCCACAAGATCTTATTACTCAGAGTTACACAAAATTTGAAAAGTAGATAGAAACAGAAAACAAAGCTAAAGAAAATATTGAAAATATGTGCAAATATTTTCAACTTATTTACATGAACAAAATGTATTAGATATTTAATTAACTATCATTAAACATTAAAGAACAGTTCATTAAGATTGAATCATGATTTTCAAATTCCCCAAACAAGTTAATGACTTCCATATTTACATATTTCATATTCTGGTACAGTAGACATAATAGGAATAATTTATAAGAATTGTAAGTATCAGATAGTTTGTTGGATATTATATAGAAGAATGGCTAGGATTCATAAATATATGTACATTTGAAACATATATGAACCTTGCGAGTGTGCCTGAATATATAGGATATCCCAAAAAGTATATACACACACATTAAATAATTATAAAGGCAGTGTTTAGTAAAGTACATTTTATTTTCAAAATTGAGCTATCAGCTGTTTAAGTGTGTATACATGTATAGAGAAATATGGTGACTTGTGAAATTATTGTTATGGTTATTTTTGAAAACATAAAAGTGATAACTGGTTTATATATGTGAAAGCAATCTGGCTGGAACATTGGCTCCTGATTGATTGCCAGGGTGGTTCTGTGATGTGGCTGCCCGCTGCACCATCACTTTCTTCCCCCTTGAGCTCTCATGTGCACCACCCTCACACCAGCCTGCTTTGCCACCTTTCTAATCCAGTTCACATTTACTCGGGTAGTTTAAAAACAAAATATTGTAGACGCGCTGGCTTATAAGAGATCTGAAAAGTCTTGAGAGACCTAAAAGCTCTCCTTATCTGTTCTACTGCCTAAAGCCTAAGCAGAAATTCAGTTGTAACAGGGCTGACATACAGGGTTGGGCAGAGAGTTCACTACACAAGTTGGTCTGGCAATAGAGAGAAACAGAAGCTGAAATCTCAACTGTGCCCTGGTTTCCAAGCTATGTGCCCTGGTGTAGGGCTGAATCTGCCTGTTTGTCATTCATACAAAAGTGTCCTGTGGGCTAGTGGGTCATACTTGGACATACAGGTAAGAGACCAGCCACTTTGTATTCTCTGATTCTCTTCTCCTTGCTATGAGGCCTAAAACACTATATACTATACACTTCCAGGAAGTCATTTTAAAGTACCACACATGAGATTATATCCTAATAGGTACATTACATTGCCAGTATATTCTGTGAGGCCTGTTTTGTCTAGATTAATACAAGTCTTTTTCTCTATTTTTCTGTTTCACTTCTCTCTCTCCCTTTCACTCTTATCTCATCTCCACTCAATATTTCTCTCTTACTCTCCCACCCTGACCCGATCCCTAAGACCTTGAAGAAAACAAAATTCTTTCTGCCAGAGTGTTTGGTACAATGCTCAAATTTGGGTTGAAACAGGTTCTCCCCTCCCCCCCTCCCTCAGCCATCTGCCACCCAAGCTGTTTGCATCCTCACTGAATTTCCATCTCTAAAACTAGGGAGGAATAAAGGGCTATGCTTCCAGCTTCCTCTGAATTCTCCCGTGACTCCAGTCTGCCCTACGTTTGGCATTGCTGGCCTCTGGTCACCTCAGTTCCTTCCCTAGGCATTATTCTCCCATCACATTTCTATCAGAAATCATCTGGTCTAAGATACCTGTTTCTCTATTCCACAAACTGTCAACTTCTTGCTCTTCCCATAAATAACACCCTCAAACCCACAGCAGTACATGAGATTTTTAAAAATACAAGTACATATTAAGCAAAACAAGTACCATGACAATATATGTCCTATTTAACTGGAAAGAGAGATGCATGCAGTCAGGAAAATGGCAGTTACTAAATTTTGGGCGGTAGGGCATCTGAGAAAAAAATACATTAGAGGTAAAGACATTTAGGTATAAAAAAAATTAAAAATAAACTAGACCCCAATTGAAAATATATCTTAAAATGGTCCATGGTTGGGTTCCATTATTATATGTCAGGGTTAGTAAAAAAAATGTAATGATATGCAAATTTTTTGTGTGTTCATTTTCCTGGGAAGAGATTACACATATTTCATCAACTTCTCAGAGGGAAACTGTGACCTAAATAAGCTTAAAATATTGAATGAGTATCAGTGATGGAAATATATTAAAAAAAACTTCACTCCAAGTAATAAATAAAACTGTCTAATATTTAGCCTATTTTAAATACAATTATTAACTTCTATGTGGAAATATTAAAATGGTCTCATCATTGATGGGAGTATATGAGAGGTCCAGGTAAATTTTTAAAGCCCCATTCAAATCACTTCATACACAACTGAAAAAATGTGAAGATATTCTTTAAAGTATCATTTCCTAAACTCTGATGATGTGAATTACTTTCAGTGCTTTATACTTAAACAATAATGAGTCCTAGGCCCTAACAAAATTTAGAGGGGGTGGGGGAGGCCAAGGAAGTTTTCATTGCTTTTTTGTTTCAAGATTTTATTTTTTTAAGAGCAATGTATGTTCAGAGAAAAATTAAGAGGAAGATAGAGATTTCCCATATACCCCTTACTCCCACACATGCAAACAAACAAGCCTCCCCCATTATCAAGATTCCCCACCAGAGTGGTACATTCTTTACAATTGATGAACCTATATTGATACATCATTATCATCCAAGGTCTACAGTTTACATTACAGTGTACTCTTGGTCTTGAACAGTCCATGGATTTTGACAAATGTATAATGGCATGTATCCCCCATTGTAGTACTGAACAGTGTAGATTCATTGACCCCTAAATCATCTGTGCTCCCCCTATTCATCTTTTTACTCTGCAATATTCTTAAAGAAGTGTCTCAGATGATTCTTATCAATAGGAAGCATTTTATGGAAAATTTCCAAAGTTGTAATTAATTGATGTCCTTGTTTATCACATGAAGACAAATGGACAAACAGAAGGAAAGCCAGAAACCTATGGCCTAGTATTTTAAAAGTATCATTTATTTAAAGCTAGATTCCTTTCCTTGTAAAATTTTGAATACAAATGATTAATAAATAAAAACAGTTGAAAATATTTTTACCTTTGTAGCAATATAATAGGAACTAGTTAATTTCAAAATTCATATATAACTAGATACAAAGGGTTGTTGTTTTTTTAACCTAATTTTTCCAAACCAGGTACTAGAATACACTTATTGAAAATATCTGGAGATCACCAAGCATGTAAGTCTAGGAATTTGATGAAGTATCATGTCTAAAGTATTAAGAAATTATTAAAGGAATTTTAGCATAAAAAACAAAACATTAAAAGGAACAGCAGGGGGCCTAGTATTCTCTTTCAAACACATTAAACTAACAGTTTTTTCATCAAAATGATGCTTTTCTAATGTTCTAAACCACCCCAGGGAGATTATTTATAATGACCACTCTAATGGGCTTGCCCAGCTAGTTTACTCCACAGTGCCAACTTTAATAAAAACATACTAAGAGGACATTTCTTTCTAATTTTAAACATTTAATTTTTCAAATTAATGTAATCAATTCAATTTGACAAATATTTGTTTAGTATCTACTGCAAGCGTGGCTGTAGGCTAGCTGCTAAAGATAAAGCAATGTAGTAAGGCACAATTCCTATCCTCAAGAAGCTATTCTGGTAATGAGGTTGGGTGCCATTGCCAAACAGATATGAGTTTGAATCTTAGCTTTACCACTTAATCACAATGGTCCTTGAGCAATGTATTAAATTTCTCACAAACTTGGCTTATTTGCCTATAAAATTAAAATAAAGGTACCTACCACCTGGGGATAGGAAAGGAGGAGGGGAGAAGCTATCCTATTTTTAGATATTTAGAATTTTTTTCTTATGCTTTTGAAAATTTTGGGTAAACTAAATTTTGGCAAACTTATTCTGTAAGAGGTCAGATAATAAATATTTTAAGCTTTGTGGACAATACAGTCTCTTTTGTAATTACTGAATTCCATTGTGTAGCATGAAAGCATAGACATTATGTAACTAAAAAGCATGGTTCCAATAAAACTTTATTTATACAAACAAGCTGCTGGCCAGATTCAGCCCTAGGGCTATAGTTTGTCAACCACTGGACCAAATAATTTGTGAATTTAACCTTTCAAGTGTTTACTTAACCTTTTATTAGACTTGGCTTACTAAAAATGTTTAGACCAGGAATAGTGAAAAAAAAAAAAGATATACTAAAGAGATAGAGAATTAAAGGATAATAGAAAAAATAGGCTGTGAGACATCAAGGAAGATGTTAAAGAAGGAAACGCAGTGTCACCCGAACAGAAAATAATTTATCAATAAAGATCAAGCTGCAATGCGGTACAATCTCACACCTGTCAGAATGGCAATCATCTACAAATCAACAAACTACAAGTGCTGGTGAGGATGAGGAGAAAAAGGAACCCTCATGCACTGCTGGTGGGAACGCAGACTGGTGCAGCCACTGTGGAAAACAGTATGGAGTTTCCTCATAAAACTAAAAATGGAACTCCCATTTGATCTAGTAATCCTACTTCTAGGAATATATCCTAAGAAACTAGAAACACCAATCAGAAAGGATATATGTACCCTTATGTTCATAGCAGCACAATTTACCATAGCTAAGATTTGGAAACAGCCTAAGTGCCCATCAGCAGATGAGTGGATTAAAAAACTGTAGTACATCTACACAATGGAATACTATGCTGCAGTAAAAAAGAAGGAATTCTTACTATTTGCAATAGCCTGGATGGAACTAGAGAGCATTATGCTAAGTGAAATAAGCCAATCAGAGAAAGATAAGTATCACATGATCTCACTCATTTGTGGAATATAATGAACAACATAAACTGAGAACAAAACCAGATTCAGAGACAGAGAAGTATCAATCAGACAGTCAAACCTCAGAGGGAAGGACAGGGGGAAGGGGGAAGGTAAGGGAGAGATATCAATCAAAGGACTTGTATGCATGCATATAAGCCTAACCCAATGGACACAGTCACCAGGGGGTGAGGGCATGAGTGGGAGGGTGGGGGGCAATGGGGGAATAAGGACACATATGTAATATCTAAATCAATGAAGAAAAAAGAAAGGTCAAGCTCTTTAGAACAAGACTGAACATTTCTAAAACATTTGTGCAATAATAGCAGTAATAATATTAGACATAGAATAATACACCATGATGCAAAATTACTTTGGTAGCTCTAACTTGCTTTAAAAACTGGATGTATTGAAGAATTGGGGATAGCCCTAGCCAGTTTGGCTCAGTGATAAGAGTGTCAGCCTGTGGACTGAAGTGCCCAGAGTTCGGTTCTGGACAAGGACACATGCCGGGGTTGTGGGCTCGATCCCCAGTGGGGGTCGTGCAGGAGGCAGGTGATCAATTATTCTCTCTCATCATTGTTTCTATCTCTTTCTCTCTCTCCATTCTTCTCTGAAATCAATAAAAATATATATTTTAGAAGTTTAAAAAAAGAATTGGGCATAAAATGAAAAATGTAATGCATAATCATTTCTTAAAAATACAAATAAGCGCAATGAAAAAAATCTAATATCTCCTCAAATATTACCAACCCAAAGACACTTTTTCACTAAATAATTTCTAAATGTGTTAAAAAGGCTCATTCTTCAAAGGATCCTTCTGCAGCTTGCAGCAGCTGAGCCTCATGCATCCAATTCACTCCCTGAGTTCACCTCTTAGATTGCTGAACCTGCTCCAGTGGGGCTCACTGCAGTGCTCAATGGCCGAGTCATCACACTGGAATGGTATGTGCCAGGCATGTGTGAAGATCACCCCCCTGACTCCTCTCCACAGTTTGAAGAGGTAGGCTCTGTTCATTGCATCCATGTTAGAAATGAGGACTCAGTGGCAGAAGCACAGTATGAACCCAGGAATTCTTTCTCCATCATCCATGCTCTAAATCTCTAGCGTATTTCCTAAGGAAAAATAAGTACATATACATCTTATCATATAACCATGCAGCCAGGGGTAAATAAAATATAAAAAGTATGAATGTCTCTGCCACTCCTGAAAACATAATAGAAACAATGCCACCATTTTCAATGGTTTGGTGAGTAACTCCTGTTTATTGACTTTCGGTAATAAGTTTGAGTCCATCTTTTGGTTTCTAAGGGCTGCAGTTTAACCATTCAGGTGTCAGAACAGTTGGTGGTTCTGCACTTTTTGGAGGACCAAGACACATTGAGAAGATGACAAAAGCCAACACACTTTCCCCAGAGGAATGCACATGAGCGCATCGCTCCCATCTCCTTCCAGAAAACCATTGACTGGAGCAGAGTTGATGGAAAGTCATGGCTGCTGTTCCCTGTATCTATGGCTGTGCTCACAGCAAAACCACACTTTCCCTGGGGCTGCTCAAAGCCAGTAACAAAACATGCCAGTGCCTTTCTACCCAACACAAGATCCCTCCAACTGCAACTTTTGTTTGGAGACTCTCCCCACCCCCTATCCCAGCCCAACAGCTTGGCTGAGACTTTTTGGAAACTGTACTGCAGTTTGAGACATTCAACCCAATCCTTCCTTTCCTTTCTCCCTCTGCATATGAAAGATCTGCATTCTAATCTCCTTCCACCTATTCCTGTTCCCTCTCTTTTATCCTCCATAGGCATTTCCCCATAAATTGATTTTGCCTAATCGTATTTTATGTCTGTTTCTTGGGGACCTGGGATGATACTCACAAGCATGTAAAATGTTATATACCTTTTCAGAGAGTTAATATTAATAGGACCTTACAGCCCATTTGTGAATCTCTTGAAGTGTAAGAACACCAGGTTAAGAACCTCTGCAGATGGTACAATGCAAGTCAAATGAAAGATAAATACTAAGTCAATATTTGCATTATTCTGCTCTTATTTAGAATTTAGCCAATGAACTAAAAAACACATATAATCCCAAAGTAAAACAATTAACTATACTTAAATACTGATTAAATTATGGAAAATTGTTACTTTTTAACAATCTAATGGAAAAAAAGGAGAACCACAGAAACAGCATAAAAAAATCTTTTTAATGTTTTCTTAAAAACTGATTTTCTGCAAAGAGCATGGAACCCTATAATACTGAAGCCTGAAGTCAAAACCTGGCTTGTCTGGGCTTGCTGAGATATCTCCTATAAGTCACTTTACCTTTCTGGACTAAAATCACCTTGTCTCTAAAAGGAAGGAGTTGAACTAGGTAATTTCTAAGGAAACTTTCACTTCTTAAGATTGTATGATAATCTATGTCTCTCTCTGATGCATAATTAATAAATAGCACCAGGGAGATAAAATTAATTCTAAGGCAAATAGAATAATATGAATAATGCTATATTCAGAAGAAATGGATGGTAACTATAATTTTATTTGAAGTCCTTAAGATTTGGCTCCTGACTCCTTTTTCCAGCCTTACAAACTGTTGCAGTGGAACCTTCCTTTTCCTGGTTCCTCCAAAAGTCATTCCTGCCTCTAGGGCTGTTGTATCTGCTTGGAAAGTAGTCTGGCAGCTTTTCAAGTGGCTTTTTCCTTCCCATAATTCAGGTCTTAGTTCAAATGTCACCTCGACCAAAATACCTCATATGACCTTTCTGTCCAAAATAACCGTGCCCCTTTGCCCAATGATTGATTGATTGATTGATTGATTTTGCAGCAGAGCAAGCAATAATTTATTGATCACAGAAAAACAAGGAAGGGCATAGAAGAAGTAATAGGAGAGCATAGCCTGGGCTGCTTTGGCTCACTGGGAAGTCCAAGAAAAGAGGACCTTGGAGAGAAGTTCAGTTGGGCTAGCCTAGGATGAACTGCCATTCCCCACTGTTCCCCTGGTTATAAGTCTTATGGGGTCTCTTAGAGTTTAGGGAATACATTCCTGTGGGGAAGGGAATGGAATGGGCATGCTCCTCAGGAGGATAGTGTGCCTTCCCAACCTTCTTTATCAGAATGCCTTTTTTCTATCAGCAGTTATCACAATTTCATTGTTTCATTGTCTATTTTCCCCATTAGAACAGAATATCTACTGTGCAAACATTTCATCTGTCTGCTTGACCATTATATTCCCTAGAATAGTGGTCAGCAAATTCATTAGACAACAGAGCCAAATATCAACAGTACAACGATTGAAATTTCTTTTGAGAGTCAAATTTTTTAAACTTAAACTTCTTCAAATGCCACTTTTTCAAAATAGACTCGCCCAGGCTGTGGTATCTTGTGGAAGAGCCACACTGAAGGGGCCAAAGAGCCGCATGTAGCTTGCGAGCCGCAGTTTGCTAACCATGGCCCTAGAATGATACCTAGAATATAGTAAGAACTCAATAAATGTTTGTTACATGAACAAATGGGTGAACAAATAATTATTCACATGCTAAAAACCCCCATACATTTTAAAGAGCTGGTATGGCTCAGTGGTTGAGCATCGACCTATAAACCAGGAGGTCTGGGTTTGATTCCTAGTCAGGGCACATGCCCGGGTTGTGGGCTTGATCCTCCAAGTAGGGCATTCAGGAGGCAGCCGATCAATGCTTCTCTCTCATCACTGATGTTTCTATCTCTCTCTTCCTCTCCCTTCCTCTCTAAAATCAATAAAAATATTTTTAAAAGAGTGAAAGGAATTATAAAAATCATCTCCCATCCAATTTTTATTCAGGGTTATATAGAAGCAGAATATAAACTTGGCTTTGTGTGTTGTTTTTCACAATCAGAAAAGATAATTAAAATGTGAGCCAGAAGTAGCATTAGTATTAGCTTTTGGCTGGGATTTCCCTATTGGAGGTAAGTGGAAGTGTATGTTGATCAATACCAAGATTGCGTTCTAACTAAATGAGCAAAAATACTAAGTTACTTAGCTTTTAATATTTGGAAACAAGTATCAAAATAATTCTATTGACTTCCAAAGAATTGAAAAACACAATGCTTAATGATAAAAATCATGAAATAGCTTTATGAAAATTTAATTACTATACAAAAATTATATGAGAATGAGTCATAGGTGTTTAAAGAAACAATTTTTATAAGATAATCCTTTCAGTGAATTTGATGTCATAAAGTCCATGAAACAGATAAGTTTAAAGACAATTCTCAATTTTCCATGATAGAGGTTTTGGCTCACAAAGAAGTAGCAAAAAATGTAAACGTTTTGGAGTTTCATAAATTCTGTCTCTGATCCTTACCAACTATGGCTTTGAGCAATTCACTTTGTTCTAGGCCAGTGGCTGGCAAACTGCGGCTTGCTAGCCATTTGCCGCTCTGTTGACTACTGAGTTTGCCGACCACTGTTCTAGGCATTCACTTACAATTTGTAAAATGTGATTAGTAATGTATGTTTTGCATCATTAGTAATACTGTTTTTAGAGTATCATGATACTCTAAGCACTGAATGTGGGACTAGGCACATGTGAGATAATAATGGCAACTAAGCTGGATAATGTAAGTCTGTGGTGCTTCTGGAATATGGGTGTAAGAGGGGCAATATATCAGAACTACCTCTACACACCCATTTCCCTCACCAAAAACTGGATACTATCACCTCCTTTGTGGAAATACATAATCTGTACAGTTGAAATGGACTGAAATATTTTGAAATTAGGCCTTTTTCCCATCTAGAAAGACAAGTGTGGCAAATAGCATCTGGAAGAATCTTTTAACCATCTATCTTAAAAATTAGAAATTTGACCACATAATCAAAGTTTACTTGAAATTAAATTATTCTAAGCTATTATCTTCAATACTATCAGTCTCACTTTTAAAAAGGCTATAAACTATCATTTAGGATATGTGAAATGATACACATTAGATAATAATTCATAAAGTGGTCAACAATTTCATTTAGAATCTGCCATACTCATAATCCTATAAAAACAAAAAGTCAACCATTGACTCAATTTTCACTATTCATTCAACAAATATTTATTAAAAGAGTTATTATATTTTTAAAACTGCTTTGATAAAGAATTTTAAGAGTCCCATTATCAAAAGCAAAAATTTGGAAAGGTAGTATTAAAAATAAATAATTTGCTTTTGTTTACCAATAGCTAATTCTATTTTATAGTTTAAAAGTGCTAAGAACATATTGCTTCCTTCAGATTGTTAACAAGGAAATGTTTTCATTAATTAAAATTCTTTGCTAAGAACAGCTTTTTTCCAGTGCTATTTATCAAATGGAGTATTAAATAAACAGGCCTGTTCAAAGGACAGTTACTGATATGCTTTCTTTAATGTCTGAAAGTATACCAATTATGGCATGCAAGTTCAGAATTACGGCAGAAAACAAACCAACAACAAAAACCACATTTCAAATAGATAATTTATTTGGAGAAAAAGTTGCAATACATAGTCATCCCTTCAATTTAAACGAAAGGCACACTATCCACAAATCTTGCCAGACTTTCTCTTCATCATTTTGCCCAACATTTACATCCCAGAAGGATTGAAGGGAAACAACAGGAAGTCAGGAATAGAGTATTGAGATAAAAGTCTCCCCACCCCCCCGAATTGTAAGACAACATTCTGCTCACCCAGAGCTATCCTGTGCCTCAGCTTCAGTCTTTCCTCTTCTACACTATCATTTTATGAGGACCTACATAAAAGGATGTAATGATCGCCAACATTTATTGAGCAATTACTATGAGCCAGGCACCATCTTAAAAACTTTACCTATTTTGATTCACTTAATTCTAACAATAATGTTTGGGTAACACTGCTATTTTTATTTTGCCAAACAGGAAACTAAGGTCCAAGATCATACAGCAACTCAATCGCAGAGACCAGATAAATACCTAGGCAGTAACAACACGTGCAACTAATATCTCTGTTCTATTCCCTGTCACTGAAGGGTGACAACTCATAGGTGGTGCTCCTCAACATGCATAGAAGTATAGAAGTGGAAGGACTTTTGCCATGCTTTTTTTTTTTTAATATATTTTATTGATTTTTTACAGAGAGAAAGGAAGAGAGATAGAAAGTCAGAAACATCGATGAGAGAGAGACATCGATCAGCCGCCTCCTGCACGCCCCACAGTGGAGACGTGCCCGCAAGCAAGGTACATGCCCCCGATCGGAATCGAACCCGGGACCTTTCAGTCCGCAGGCCGACGCTCTATACACTGAGCCAAACCGGTCTCGGCTTTTTTTTTTTTTTAAGTAAACAGCTGTTCCTCCTTTGTTAAGGTAACGATCATGTGCAGTGAGTTCTCAACCTTTCTAATGCCGTGACCCTTTAATACAGTTCTTCATGTTGTGGTGATCCCTAATCATAAAATTATTTTTTGTTGCTACTTCACAACTGTAATTTTGCAACTGTTATGAATTGTAATGTAAATATATGTGTTTTTGGATGGTCTTAGGCGACCCTACTAGCGGTTCTCACGACCCACAGGTTAAGAACCGCTGCTGTAGAGCCTAAGACCATTGGAAAACACAGATGTTTACATTACTATTCATAACAGTAGCAAAATTACTTTTATGAAATAGCAACGAAAATAATTTTATGGGAGGGAGAATCCAAGATGGCAGCATAAGTAAATACTTACACTGCTGCCTCGCACAACAATTTCAAAACTACAACTAAAAGAACGGACATCATCCAGAACCACAGGAAAGCTGGCTGAGTAGAAATTCTACAACTAGAAGGAAAGAGAGGGGCTCATGGAGACCCAGAGGAGCTGCAAAAAGCTGAGGTGCAGAGACTTGCACGTGGAGAGAGCAGGTGCCAGAGTGCCTGGCTGGCTTTCTCTGGCGGGAGGGGGACAGAGACTCCCAGCTGCATTTAACCCCTTATGCTATGACACTAAACCCCAGGTCCAGCCGAAACTCATACGGGGGAAGAGGGGGAATTGGGACTGTGAAAAGGGAGAAGTGCACGGAGATCTGAGAAGTGTGCGAAAGGGCGTAGGTCTGGTGGCGCGCACAGCACTGTGCGCAGAGGACCTACTGCTGGTTGTGCCACTGGCTTTTGTGAGTGGGCGGGGACAGAGCCTCCCAACTGTGCCACTTCTAGCTCCACTGAACCTCAGTTTTGAGCGAAACCCTGGGGACCCAGACTCATATGGTCCTGGAGCGCAGGGGAGCCGGAAAGGCAAAGGTCAAGAGGCACTGCACTAGCGCGCCCACAGGGACCACTCCAGAGATTACCCAGTCATGTGAGACCCAAGGGCCGTGAGGGCGGGCCAACTGGAAGACAAGGTGATCCGTTAAGCCCTGAGACTCCACCCATCCCAAGCTCAACAGAGAGGCTTTTGCAGTTTTGCAAGTCTTGTATCATAAGGCTGCATCCAACACAGAAGTTCTCCCGGCATAGTGAAAATGCCGAGACAAAGGAAGAGATCACAAACAAAAGAAATGGAGGAAAACAAATGACTGGATATAGAGTTCAAAACCACGGTTATAAGCTTTTCAAGAATATCCTAGAAAAGCTGGATAAAGTTAGTGAGACCCAAGAGAAGATGAAAAAGAACTAACTAGAGATGGAAAAGGACCAACTAGAAATTAAACATACACTGACTGAAATAAAAAATATTATACAGAGATCTAACAGTAGACTAGAGGAAGGCAAGAATTAAGTAAAAAATTTGAAAAATAATCAGAAAACACTGAACTGGATAAGCAAGAAGAAAAAAGAATCCAAAAATGTGAAGATAATGTAAGGAGCCTCTGGGACAGCTTCAAGCGTACCAACATCAGAATTGTGGGGGTGCCAGAAGAGAGAGAGCAAGATACTAAAAACCTATTTAAAGAAATAATGACTGACAACTTCCCACATCTGGTGAAAGAAATAGACTTACAAGTTCAGAAAGAACACAGAACCCCATATAAAAGGAACCCAAAGAGGACCACACCAAGACACATCATAATTAAAATACCAAGAGCAAAAGACAAAGAGAGAATATTAAAAGCAGCAAGAGAAAAACAGTTCATTACCTACATGGGAGCACCCATACGATTGTCAGCTAATTTCTCAACAGAAACAATGCAGGCCAGACGGGAGTGGCAAGAATATTCAACGTGATGAATAGTAAGAACTTACAACCAAGAATACTCTATCCAGCAAAGCTATCATTCAGAATTGAAGGGCAGATAAAGAGCTTCACAGAGAAGAAAAAGCTAAAGAGTTCATCAACTCCAAACCAGTATTATATGAAATGCTGTAAGGTACTCTTTAAGAAGAGGAAGAAGAAAAAGGTAAAGACAAAAATTATGAACAACAAATACATATCTATCAACAAGTGAATCTAAAAATTAAGTGAATTAAAAATCTGATCAACAGAATAAACTGGTGAATATAATAGATTCAGGAGCACAGAGAGGGAGTGTACTGATAATTCTCAGGGGGAAAGTGGTGAGGGGAGTGCAGGGAGAGACTGGACAAAAATCATACACCTGTGGATGAGGTCAATCGGGGGGAGGTAAGGGTAGTTGGGAGCAGGGTGGAGGGAAGATATGGAGGGGAAAAAAGAGAAACAAATGTAATAACCTGAATAATAAAGATTTAATAAAAAAAAGAATTTTATGGTTGGGGGTCACCACAACATGAGGAACTATATTAAAGGGTTGTGGCATTAGAAAGGTTGGGAAACACTGTTCTTGAGAGAAAGGGAGGCAAGATGTAAGTAGAAATTAAGTGGAGAGGCAGATCTTGGACAAAGAAAAAGGGAAAAGTCTTTTCAAAGAGAGTTTATGGAAAAATGAAAACAAAAAAGGTGGTGGAAATCAACTTAAGGACTACAGCAAAGTGATAAATATTTTTAGTAAATTTCTTTCAAAAGAAAACAAAGCCAAAGTTAAATTTTAAAAAAAGAAAATAAAGCCAAGATTTAGAATGAGGTCATGCTGTAATTCATTTTATAAATGAATTCATCTAAGCCAAGACAAAATTTTAGTCTGACTGGTGCATTTTACAGATCTGTAAGCACAGGGCCAGAGAGATTCAATACTTTGTTCAAGATTTGAAGAAGCAGGTAGCATGGGTCAGGCTATATCCTGACCCTGAGCTCACGGCTCTTTCACCAAGTGCATCAGCTTTTAAAACACAGAAGCAGTACTTAGTAGGTTTTGACTCAATTCCAAGAACATAAAAAATAACTACAGTAATTATATATTGACATTAAATACAAAATACCTGATGTTATCATCTTCTCAATAGTTAAATAAAAGGCATACATAACCATTAGAACCCCCTTGGGGGGAGGGAGAAGATAAATAAATAAATAAATAACAAATAAACAAACAAACAAACAAACAAATAAATAACATTGTAGAAGAGCAGTGTAGATAACATAGTCACTTATACATGCATATTAGTTTCCTCTATTGTTTTATCTCTATAATTGTTTTCAAATTATTATTTTAGTTTGAGAAAATTTAGTCACACATTTTTTGGCAAACAGTGAGATTTCTAAATGAGGTTAATTTTTTCTTTATTAAAAGGGACTGATATGATTGAATAGATAGAGTCTTAGGGTGATAGTTATATGATTAGTTTTAATGCTGGTTTGCAATTTCTAAGGTTTTTCACAGCTCTAAAATTCTATGACTTTAGAAATTGATAATTGAAGCAAAATTGGATTAAAATGCTAAATTTAAGTATGTTTGACAAATGAGGTTATGATATACCATTTAACATGAGCCTATGAGAAAACTGCTATATTGGTTTCAAAAAGGAGATTTTTAAGAAGTTAACAAAATGCTGATGATTATGTTATCTGTGGTAGTTCAGACTATGTTAGTTAATAAAGAAATTTTTACCTAATGTTAACAAAAAGGGAAGGAAGCAAAAGGAAAAGTAGGTAGAAAGGAAGATTGCTTTTCTGAGATAAATTCTTAGATCCTAAAGACCTCTTTGTTTGTGGTCAGATATAGATAAAGCATATTCACACTGCAAGTTCAGAAGTTTACATATTTTATATTTTTTTAAGTTTAAAGGTTAATAATTAATGTTTGTAATAATAGAGAAGTATATTAAGCCTCATTTTCATAGATGTGGGGCAAAGGCAGTGGAAAAATAAGTGGCTTTTCCAAGGTCAAATAGTAAATCATTAAAAGCCTAAGATTTTGAAATCAGGTTTTCTACCGACCATAAACCACACATCAATTCTGTGTGAGTAGAATATTTTTCCTTTCTCTTATTCTCTACTTTACAGCAATTTCCTTGGCCTTCTTTGTATTGTATATTTGTTATTTATATCTCATTTTACATAATTCGGATGCATCAAAAAATATTCTTCTCAATATCAGTCAACATTTCACTGACTTCTCTGAAGTTGGATCACGATGATGTGTCTGTGATGATGTTAGAGATTCAAAGATGACTTATTGAAAGTAAATGATCTACATGATCTCCAAGACAAAAAAAGAAAAGAAAAGAAAAGAAAAAGAAAAAGATCAGAATTTGGTCTTCCAAAGACTTAATCTTACTACCTGGGGTAGACAAGAAGATAAAAACTTAAAAAAAAAAAATAACAAAAACAAACCAAAACAAGAAAGAAAAAGTGTATATTTAATTAAAAGGTATTGTATAACCAAGGTCTCCAAACATTCTCAGTTACATACTGCTATTACTAAACATTCTTGAGCACACACTTCTAAAATTATAAATTCTTTAAGTATAATATTGTGTTAACATTATGCAATTATAAAACACAAAAATCCATATGAACGTAATGTTGATAATTTGAATAAATTTTAGTGAGTGTTAAGTGCTGGAAAATGTTGCATTACCTTGAAAAACTTGGTTTTAATACCTGATCATAGAAGAATTCAAAGTCTTAAGTTTGGATTATTTTTATACTTGAGTATAAGAACTATAATGCTAACATAAAGGATGTCCCAAAAAATGTATACACACTTTGAATAATTATTAATTCCAATGAGTTAAATCTGAAAAGAAACATCAATTGAATTATAAAAAAATGTATGTGGCCAGAGCCAGTTTGGCTCAGTGGGTAGGGTGTCGGCTTGTGGATTGAAGGGTCCCAAGTTCGATTTCGGTCAAGGGCATGTACCTTGCTTGCAGGCACATCCCCAGTGGAGGGCATGCAGGAGACAGCTGATCGATGTCTCTCTCTCATTGATGTTTCTAGCTCTCTATCCCTCTCCCTTCCTCTCTGTAAAAAATCAATAATAATAATAGAAAATGGATGTGTAGCCTAGCCAGTCTGATTCAGTGGTTGAGCATTGACCTATGAACCAGGAGATCATGGTTCGATTCCCAGTCAGGGCACATGTCCAGGTTGTGGGCTCAATTCCCCAGATGGGGGTATGCATGAGATAGCCAATAAATGATTCTCTCTCATCACTGATGTTTCTATCTCTCCCTCTCTCTTCCTCTCTGAAATCAATAAAAATAATATTTTTTAAAAATGTATGTATATACATTTGTTGGGGACAGCATATAGTTACCACAAAAAAAGATATGCAAGTAGTGCAAAATTGGCTTCATGCACTCAATTATGATACTCAAATTTCAATTCCATTCACTAATTACCAAAGGGTTGTAGTTTAGTCTTTTTTCCTAGTCAATTTCGATTTCCCTGCTAAATTTTCCTTTAATGTTTAACAAATGAGGTCTAAATCCACTGAAATGCCATTACGAAGATTTTCAATCATGTTAGACAATAGTTTCCAAATTAAAATAAAAACAAAACAAAACACAAAGTGACTGAGTACTCATATATGAGTTTTAAGATGATGTACTTGTTATTTTTTATTTTTATTTTTAATAGCCTTATTGAGATCTAATTTACATTCTGTGGAAATATGTTCATTGTTAAGAGTACAATGCAATTAGTTACTTGTAAAATTTATAAAAATGAACTGCGCAACCATCACCATCATTCTTTCCATCACATGAAAAACTTCTATCAAAACCATTTGCATCCAATATTCCCCTCCCAGCCCAAGGTAATTACTGATTTGCTATCTGCCTCTATAGTTTTTTCCCTTTTGGAAGTGTTATACAAATGGCACTATGCAAACTGTGTCCTTTTGTGGCTAGCTTTTTTTCCTATTGGTATTTTGTAGCATGTATGGGTTATTCATTTATTGTTGAATATTATTCCATTGTGCCACAATCATTAGTTGGTGGACATTTGAATTATTTCTATTTTTTTTCTTTTTAAATTCTCACCCAATTATATTTTTTCCATTGATTTTTAGAGAGAATGGAAGAGAGAGAAAGATATCGATGTGAAAGAAACACGTCGATTGGTCACCTCCTGCACAAGCCCCAAACCAGGGCCCAGCTGGGAAGAGCCTGCAACAAAGGTACATATTCTTGATATGAATCAAACCCAGACTCTTTCATTCTGCAGGCCAATGTCTATCCACTGAGACAAACAGACTAGGGCCTAGTTTTTTCTTATTATGAAATAATACTCTTATTATTCAAATAGAAGTCTTTGTGTGGACATGTTTTAATTCCTTACTAAATTACTAAAAGTAGAATTGCTGGGTCATAGGGTAAGTTTGTTTCTATATTTTTAAGAAACTATCAGTTTTTCAAAGTGGATATACCAATCATCAATGTATTAGATTTCCACTTTCCCCACATTTTTGTTATTGCTTGGTATTATCAATCTTTTGCTTATATCCATTCATTCTAGTGGTTGTATAGTAGTATTGTATTGTGATTTTAATGATCATTTCCCTAATGATTAATCAGTTGAGCATCTTTTCATGGGTTTATTAATCATGTGCATAACTTTTGGTGAAATATCTATTCAAATATTTTGCACACTTTTAATTGAGTTGCTTTCCTTCTTACTTCAATGTTTAGAAGTTCTTTATATTCTAGTTATATCCTTTATCAATTATGACTAGCAAATATTCTTTCCTAGTCTGCAACCTGTCTTTTCATTTTCTTACCATCTTTGGAAGAACAACACTTTTATTTTTTATCCACTGAGCTAAACTGGCTGGGGCAAAACTTTTATTTTTTATTAAGTCTCATTTATCAATTTCACAATGTGGTATCATATCTAAGAAATCTCTGCTTAAAGCAAAGTCACAGAGATTTTGTATTATGTTTTCTTCCAGAAGTCTTATAAATAGTTCTTAGGTCTATAATGTGTATTGAGTTAATTTTTCTGTGTTGTCTATGAGTTCATTCTTTTGCATACAGTTGTCTAGTTATCCCAGCAACATTTCTTGAAAAAACACCCCTTTCACCATTGAACTACCTTGGCATCTTGCCTCCTTTTCTATTTCATTGATCTAAATGGCTATAATTATGCTAATACTATATTAAATTATATCTCTATAATAAGTTTTAAAATTGTATATTGAAATTCCTTCTACTTTGTTGTTTTGGGGGATATTCTTATGTATGTTCATTTTAAGATTGGCTGGTCAATTTCTACAAAATGTGATTGCTGGGATTTTGATAGGGATCACATTGAATCTATAGATCAGAGGCCTTATACTTATTTTCTAAAATTTATTCCTAGATAGCACATTCTTTTTCACATTATTATGAATGGAATTGTGTTCTAAAGTACATTTTCAAATTGCTCATTCCTAGCATATAAAAATACAATTAATTTTTGTATTTTGATCCTGTATCTTGTGACTTTGCTACATTTTTTATTAGTATTACTGTTTGTTTTTAATATTTTAGGCAGCTTATTTTGGGAGGCATATTTCTTTTTTTCCTCCCTTGATTCCAGAGAGGAAGGGAGAGAGATAGAAACATCAATGATGAGAAAGAATCATTGATTGGCTGCCTCCTGCACACTCCCAGGTGGAGATCGAGCCTGTAACCCAGGAATGTGCCCTTCATGGGTACTGAACCTAGAACCCTTCAGTCCACAGGCTGAAAGGTCCCAGGTTCAATTCCGGTGAAGGGCGTTTATCCTGGTTGTGGGCACATCCCACAGGCTGATGCTCTATCCACTGAGCCAAACCGGTTTTGGCTCCAGTACATTATTAAATGAAAGAGATGAGAGTGGATATCATATTATTTTCAATCTTAGAGAGAAAGCATTCTGCCTTTTACCACAAATGCAATGTTCGATGTAGGTCTTTTTTTGCTGTTATTGTTTTTAATTTACTTATTGTTGAAAATGTTAAATATGTCCCTCTTTCACCCCCATCCATTGTTCCCCTACACCTTGCCCCCACCCCTAGATATACTTTATCACAAACTTATCCCTCCCATTTCTAATTTGTTGAACATTTTTATCATGAATAGATGTTGGATATGGTCAACTGCTTTCTTGTGTCTAGTCTCATCATTTTTTTTTATTTCCTTATTTTAAAGGAAATAAATCCATTAAACTACAAAAAGATATAGCAGTTCTTGACATCTAGTTTCTGACAAAGTAATGTGCTAGCAGATGTTCTTGGCTTGCTCACCCAATCCAACCCCAGAGAGGCACTGAAACTGTAACCAGCTCTGTAGAAGTTCTGTGGTGACAGCTGACTAGTGTATAAAGGAAATGGGGCCCCAGGAATGGAAAGGGTCGGGTTCCGTGGCTGGAGGACAGATGAGAAGAGGACTCTTGCATGTGATTGACTTTCTCTTTGCTACTGCTCTAGTTAGCGGTTTCCACCTTTATGAAGCAGACATTGAGCTTTGAAGTTAAGAAAATCATGTCTGGTCAGTGTGGCTCAGTAGTTGAGTGTGGAGCAGCCAATCGATGTTTCTATCTTTCTATCCTTCTCCCTCCCTCTCTCTCTAAAATCAATTAAAACACATTTAAAATAGAAAGGAAGGAAGGAAGGAAGGAAGGAAGGAAGGAAGGAAGGAAGGAAGGAAGGAAGGAAGGAAGGAAGGAAGGAAGGAAGGAAGGAAGGAAAGAAGGAAGGAAGGAAAGAAGGAAGGAAAGAAGGGCCCTGGCAAGTGTGAGTTGTTTGGTTGAGCAGCAGCCCATGAATGGATATGTTGCCAGTTCAATTCCTGGTCAGCACATGCCCATGTTAGGGGCTTGATCCTGGGTAGGGGGCATGCAGGAAGCACTCAATAGGTGTTTCACTCTAACAATGCAGTCTCTCTCCATAAAAATCAATAAAAATATATTAAAAAAAAGAAAATTATAAAGTAATATTTTCTGGGAGAACTTCAAAACTAGTATTTTCTGTTGTCGTTAATCCTCACCCAGGATAGTTTTTCCATTAATTTGTAGATAGAGTGTTAGGGTGAGGGAGAGGCAAAGAAACATTGACGTATGTAAGAGAGGGAGATACACAATTGGTTGCCTCCTGCACATGCTCAGACCTGGGCTGGGGATGGAGACTGCAACTGAAGTATGTACTCTTGACCAGGATCAAACCATGACCCTTCAGTCTGCAGGATGATGCTCTATCCACTGAGCCATATCAGCTAGAACTTCAAATGTAGTATTTTAAATAGCATTTAGTATATTGATCATTTGATGTTGGCTTGCCAGGTATCCTGCATCTTCTAACAGCCTTCTTTTGCTTTGAGCTGCACTCAAAGCAGGCAGCTGTATGGGCCTGTTCAGTAATTAGCACACTTTCAACATAGGTCCATTTATTAGGACAGCCACCTTAATTTCTGACAGATAATTTTGTCAGATATACAATTTTTAATTGTGAGATTTTTTTTTCTATTAACACTTTACATCCTTCACTCCCTTCTAGTTTTTGTTTTTGTTTCTAATAAATCAACTGTTAATTTTATTGTGGTTCCTTTGTTTTTCTCTTGCTGCTTCAAATTTTTTTTCTTTTTTTTATCTTTGGTCTTTCAGCAGATTATTATGTACCTAGTTGTGGCTCTCCTTATGTTTATTCTATGTAGGGTTATTGAGTTTTATGGATCTATAGGTTAAAATTTGGAAACTTTTAGGCCATTGATTGATAATTTTTTTCTTGAAAATATAGATAAAATATTACAGCAATTTGGGACAGTCTCATTTTCCTCCTGAGAGGCTTTTAAAAATTGCTGCAACTTAAACTTCATAATTTGTTTTCTCTGAGTTGTGGGGCCACTGATCACTGATGTCTTTGATAAATTTTCCTATTTTATTTTTTAGCCTGGTTCCTAAAAAATTAGTATAAATCTATAAAATAAATGTAAATTTTAACATATTCCTCTGATAACCAATGATGTGGCAAAATTATTCTACCCTAAATAGGCAAATATATTGTTCGTTTTCTCAAAGTTCTTTTCTTGCTCCTAACTTATAAGGAGAACTGAGAGTTGAAGAATATAAGGCTTTGACGTGGTAGAGTGGGGCTAAGTAAAGATCTTTTATTCAAACCAGGTTGGCAATATTTGGAATTAGATCATTCACTTTCTATTCTTTGCTTATTAGAAAATTTTAGGTTGTTGTGCTTAATAGTCCAATAAGATGGTCACAATATATATTTTCTTTTTTGTTGTAAAATATTTGCATAATACTTTAGTGAAACATTTTGATCGTAAGGAAAAGAGGCTCACAAAAGCAAACCAAGAAAAGAATGGCTTGGGGTGATTATAAGAAAAACAAATCTTACAGAATAAAACATGA
This sequence comes from Lasiurus cinereus, assembly GCA_011751065.1. Classification (NCBI taxonomy): domain Eukaryota; kingdom Metazoa; phylum Chordata; class Mammalia; order Chiroptera; family Vespertilionidae; genus Lasiurus; species Lasiurus cinereus. Next base: position 27,474,299 of record JAAGEH010000393.1, on the reverse strand, counting down.
AGTATATTCTGACTTCGTGGGGAGAATAGTAACTCAGAAACAATCAGGACCAAGACAGTTGCTCTTTCTGGCTTACTTGTTCTCTCAATTCAAAATTTCCAGAAGAAAAATCTGATGGGCACTGTTAAAGGTTATGGGTCAATGGTCAGCCATTGAATTGGCAACATTTGAATCAGGGCTCCACTGGGGCAGATACCAGGGTCAGATGCAAGATCATGAAGCATGCAGGGCTGCCTACTTCAAGGGTTATAGATATAGGTACTTGGAAACATGTCTGTTATACTTACCAGATGTTTGAAGCCTGTTTGATTTTATGAAGTTGTTGAATTCTCACGATTATACTATGTTCCAAAAGACAGAGCAACCTGAATGTTTCAGATGGAAAAAATGTCGGTAACCCTTACTTAACCTGTTTGAAAAAGCTGAGTTTCAACTGCTTTCCCGCATACACAAAATTTTATAGCCTTAGTTCTAAATGTAACTTCATGCCAAAATACATGCAACCAATCTTTATCACACTAATCCTCTCCCTCATACCCAGGTCCAGATAAAATCTGAAGCCTTTTCTCTCTTTGGAGGCTATGTGGCAAAAACTTCTCCTCAGCTCTGCCACACATTACCTCACTTTTCCACATTGAACCTCTAGCCCCATCTTTTTCTAATTATCTCCCAATATTACTGATTCCAATTTTTCATTGTTAGAGGTCAAATTCTTCCAAGGACTAAAAGAAAGGATTAATGAAAGTTAGCTTTCCTAAGCATGAGAAACACTTCAGTAGTTGAGGGGAGGATATGGTTATGACCATGCTATGTATCCTGTCCTTTAGGGAGAAAGCTCAAACACAAACATAAATGCATATCCCCTGGGGTAGAGAGGTTTAAGTGATACAATAATACACTAAAGCAGAAATCATCCTTTCTGGAGGGAAATCAAGTCAGGAAAGTCTGCAATTGTGTCAAGTAATTGTTGGTGGGCCTCTAAGGGCAGAGGAAGATTTACATATTCAGTGCTGGGCTACAGGTGGGGCACAATGGATTCTGAAATCCTGAGCATAACTTTTTTTGTTCAGCTCTAGCACCCCTTCTCGGAACCAGTTTGTTCACTGCTTTCTTTGCTTAATTTGCAACCAGCCTATGTTTTAACACTCCTTGGTCAAAGCAAACAAAATCCCACTATCAATTTATCAGTGTACTTTTGGGAGTTATTATCTTCACTGCCCTCAGCTTCTCTAAGAGACATCCTAGAATGAAAAGAGACTGTGTTTCTACTGCCCCCTTTTCCTCGCTGCCTCTGCTAATATGAAATAAGCACTGACAGTTTTCATAATCATGAATGGTTCAGGTTGACATCTTTCTGGGATGTTAACTGAAAGTTCCCTCAGATTTCTGCTGTTTACATTTGTTCTTGAGGGTAGAGCTCACCAAACTTCCTTTTTTCTAACCTTCCTAACTTGCCCTAGGCCTCTCTACCAGCCCCTCTTCCACACCTACTTCCCAGGGATTAGACCCACCCAGGCGATGCAGCCTCTAGGTAAAAGCTCCCCCTTCTGAAGAAGATCATTTGCATTCCTATAGAACCTCTGGGCAGGTGACAATGGTCTCTACCCTTCACTGGAAATCTGGAATCCAGGCACTGCAATTTGCAAGAGAAGGGCACTTTTTTTTTGTAGGAGACAATTTGGCAAAGAAATTTGGATTTTGAGGAAAAAGAGCACCATCTTCACAGATGTTTAGGTTGTTTCAAACACCAGAACACAGGGGCTAAAAGAAATAGAAGCCTGGAGAAATTTCCTTCAGACAGTTTTTAGGTGAAAGAAAATGCCAATAGATGAAGATGGATGTAGGATAGAAGGGAGGTGCTTTTAAAAAAGGTCAGGTGTTTAAGGTATAGGGGAAAGATTGTAATACATGGCCAAGGAGAAGTTATAATCAGCAAAGCAAAAAGGTGGAGGATAAGAATGACCATGTTTGAAAGCACAAGCGGAGTATGAGTGTCAAAGAGAAGGGCGGGCATCCCTTCTCAGCCAGATGCAGTGTAAAAATTGAGCCTGAGGTTTAGGAAAATTAGATTGAGGAAGCTCATGCTGGATGCTTCAATTAAGTATGAAGCAAATTTATAACTGGACAACCAAGGGGTCTGGGCTACCTGTTACTACTTGACCAATTAAGCAGAGACAGAGTTGAATTATATTTGAGCATTTATTCCAATATTGCCAGCAGCATGTGAAAGCAGCAGGTCATCCACAAAAATCTGCTCTCCACCCTATCATAAACCAGCTGCTTATGTTGGATAGAAGGACAAAGATTAAGTGGAAGTAGGGAAGTAGGAATTACAGGTGTGGGAAAGTAGGCACAGGTTAATCAGTACAAGCTATAAAGTCATGTGGGCGGCTGGGGAGAAGGGGCTCCCAGGAGGGTGGGCACCTCTGGACCAGATTACATGTACCAGGGGAAGAGCATTGTAAATAGCAGGTGCCTCCTGGACTAGATTATTTTGGCCAAAAGGTTGTAAGTCTTTCCATAATGACAGGTGGTTCTTGGAAGGAGGATGGACTGCATTCTGATGTTAGCTTCCATGTACCAGGGCCTACAATTCCCAGCCAGGTGAGAAGGTGCATTCTCTAATCAGTACAGAATCAACATGATTAACAGAGCATGATTAATATTTCTTATAATTGTAGCTGGTCCCCATATTCTATTTCTGCCCCTAACAAATTCATTTGCAGAACTGGAAGAAGACCAAGTACAACGGGGATTTAAGGATAACAGAAATAGGACGGGTTTGGGATAAGTGCCCTGGATAAGTGTCCTGGATAATCAATCACCCTACTGATAAGAAGAGGATTTTAGAGGATCAATGAAGACCTAGTCGAGGCTGAAAAGCATAAACTTTCAGTGGAACAAAAATTTTTAACTTTATTCAACAATGCTTGATAGTACAGGAGCAAGTTCAAAAGAAAGCTTTCAAATGAGCATAATGATTATGAAAAAAATAATGTTAAATGGAAACATTTTAGGGACATTACTCATGGTGGATTTTAATAACATTTTAAATTACAAACATGAAATATATGATATCAAAACACTCTTCAAACATATGACCTGACAACAACACAAAAAGAAAAGATTACTGGAGTAAAGAGATCAATTGGTTCTTGTTTTCTTCTTTCTAGGCTAGCCTAAGGCAAGAAAAAAACGAAGTTCCCCCCACCCCCCATTGGACACATCTTCCTTTCATCTAGTATTATTACATTTTTTAAAAAATCAAATCATTGATATCTTGTTTGTGTATCAGCGAATAAAAACTTAACACTTCTCTTACTAATCATTGAATAGAACTAAAATAAGAATGTACTCATCAAAGAAGCTAGTAAAAATCTATATAAAGCAAACTATTTTACTCTTAGTAAATGTTACTCTAACCTGATTCTGAAAGGAAATGAATTCTCCTCCATCTTGTCCTATAGGGCTGGGACCCCTGCCTAAAACCCCTCCCTTTTTCTGGGAGTGGCCACAGGTGTGCCAGCAATGTCTTAACTTCCCCGACCCCCACCCAAATGGACCAATGAAGCTCCAGGGACACAGCTAAGGTCCTAATTAGGCTTAACCACAGAAAGACCCCAATTCAAGTGACCAATCTCTGTAGCCTTCATCACTTTCCCAAGCCCCCTAATTATCCTACCCCATAAAACTCATTGTTTCCACCCGGTCCGCTCTCTCGCCTCGCTGCTGCGTCAGAAAGAGGCTGAGAGCCAAACCCGGGTTTGAATAAAAACTCTTTGCTTTTGCATCGGAAAAGGCTCCTTAGTGGTGGATTATTGGGGACCCCAAACTCTAGGCACAACAATTCCCTCCTTCAAAACTAGAGCTTGTGGCCCTAGCCTATTTGGATCAGTGGATAAAGCATCTTTGCTCTGCTTTCCCTCTCCTTCCTGATAAGAACCCTTGCCTACACAGAGATGTTAAGATGTTTTTTCTAGACAAGAGTCCGCCATCTTCTCAGGTCGCCAGAACTTGAATAAACCATTTTCCTTCTTACCAGCACCTATTGTACGAGTTTGTTTTTCATTGAGGACTGAAGGGTCCCAGGTTTGATTCTGGTCAAGGGTACATGCCTGGGTTGTTGGCTTGATCCTTGGTGACGGGGTATATAGGAGGCAGTTGATCAATGATTCTCTCTCATAATTGATGTTTCTATCTCTCCCTTCTCACTCCTCTATGAAATAAATAAAAATATAACAAAACAAAAAAAACTTGTGTATGGTGAAGGTGTAAGGAGAGGCAGATATAGAGTGGAGGGGATAAATGGAGAAAAAGAGAGGACTTACGTAATACTTTCAACCATAAAGGTAAATTAAAAAAAAAAAAAAAACAAATAACTAGAGCTTGCATGTTAGACTTTTTTTTAGTATAATCTACAGGGATCTGCAGTTTTAGTTCTTGTGTGAACCCAAGGAGCAGACTGACCTTATGACACCCTGTCCCAGGAATTCAGCTGGCAAACAACCAGGTGGCCCACTCATGGATGCTGACCATAAAGATCCATAATCAAAGCCTACGGGAAGATGCCCTGCACATCCTACACAGAATCTTACTCTAAGAAACAAAATAACTTCCTTTTTAAAAAAAATATATATGTTATTGATTTTTTTACAGAGAAGAAGGGAGAGGGATAGAGAGCTAGAAACATCAATGAAAGAGACATCAATCAGCTGCCTCCTGCATGCCCCTCACTGGAGATGTGCCCACAACCAAGGTACATACCCTTGACCAGAATCAAACCTGGGACCTTTCAGTCTGCAGGCTGACTCTCTACCCACTGAGCCAAACCGGTTTTGGCCAAAATAACTTTCTTAATTAAATAACATATAATGAACTATACTTCTCCACGAGTTGGGAAACAGGATGTATGCCTTAAAATAAAGGCCTGCTTAGTCATGCTTGCCTTAAACCCCTAACATCCTTTTTTGAGCATATTGTAGAAACGGGTTATTCTGGATGCTGCCTGGATCTGGGTGGCTTGATCACAAGACTTCAGATGATATTAAAAATCTATATAGGGACACGAAAAAATACTGCCTGAAGGTTCACAGCCCCTTCCCCTTAATTTCTTTGCTCTGCTTTCCCTCTCCTTCCTGATAAAAACCCTTGCCTACACAGAGATGTTAAGATGTTTTTTCTAGACAAGAGTCCGCCATCTTCTCAGGTCGCCAGAACTTGAATAAACCATTTTCCTTCTTACCAGCACCTATTGTACGAGTTTGTTTTTCATTGAGGCAGGTAGCCAACATGCATTTGTATTCATTAGTACATTAAAAGTAAGTCTTACTTATAAAAAGTTGTGTTTTGTCTATTCTCCCATAAACAAACACCAAAGGAGTCAGAAATCAAAAGCATAATAATCTAATTTCCATGATGGCAATTGAGTCACCACTCTATGGCCCCTAATAATTCCTTCCCAATTTGGGAAATGCTTAGAGGGAACACTCATATCTTCAGCTGTTTTGTTCTGCAGTCCAACCTTGCATAGGATTATCAACTAAGTTCAATTTTACTACAAGTTGTGAGAAATATATTTCTAATCAGGAACTGAATTAGTAATTCTTACCTATGTTTATACTTTACAAATACAGTGAAATTAAAAAAAAAGCTTATTATCTAACTTAAAACTCAGGACAATAATTAGAAATATATAGCTTGTACACACATTAATGTTTTTCTCTACAAGATATTTATAACTTCTATAATCCTATTAGCTTTTTCTCACAATATAGTCCTTCCAACCTGAGGGACAATAACATAAACATAGTCTTCTTACTAAAGAGATTAGTATACCATAAGAAAGAATCTAAGGATATCGGGTGGCTATATGATAGAGCAATATAATGCTTGAAAGCCTAATGTATTCATGAAGTTCCACTTTAATAGCCAGTGTCTAAATATGAAAGTTATTTACCAAAAAAATTGGTATTGACAAGTAAACACAAAGTAACTTTAAATCAAAGCTTGTTATTAAAGCACGTGATATTTGTATGTACTAATTCCACGGTTCAGTGTTATCAGGTTTAGAGATAAACTGGAAAATACCCAGAAAATAAAATCCATCAACTGTAATCTATTTCCTTTACTCTCTTGTGAAATCATTAGAAGCATGGATTTACTCTGTCATCCATGTCTTTCCTCACCTATAACCTTTTAAGGGAAAGAGCAAACACCTGTCAAGCTCATAGTGCAGAATGCACACACAGATGGGTGTTTAATAAATATCTTTCAACAGAGAGATTAAAGGTTTGCTTTGGGAAGCAGGGAACACATTATCTTAAGTGTTGAGCTGATGACATCCATTATACAATACTTTAGCCTGTTTCTTTACCGAAATATCATTCAAAGGAAATCCTTTTTGAGTATCCGTTAGGTAGGGCTATAAGTTTAAAGAGCCAAAAATTTGAGGCAAGATCAGCCCCCGAGGGAGAGTGATTGGGATGAACAAGGAAAATTCGGGAGTTTCAGTGACAGTGGGGAGCAGCGATTTAAGGGATGGAGTGCAGACTCACCTGGCGACGCAGAAACTGCACACATGTCAAGGGTCAAAGGGCATAACCCTGGGGGCTCCCCAGCCACGGGGAAAAGTGGAACACTCACTCCTAGGCTCTTACGTTCAAGTACATATTCGTCAGCTGTTCCCATTTCTGACGCCAGGGGACAAACCCTACCTTTCACAGGTGGCGCGGACAGAGAGGCAAAGCACAAGCTGCTGCAAATTTCAGAGCCAGCTCCCGGGAATCCCCCGGTACTTCTCCCCCCGATCGCCTGCCGCGCTCAAAACCACAGACCCCTTCACCCTCCTTCCACACCTTCTCCAGGCCCTCTCCCTCTTTACAGCATCGGTCTCTATGGCGACCTGAAACCGCAGTTCCCATTGGCCCGTTCAATATGAGGGCCGGGCCAATAGGCAGGGCCAGCCTTTTCTTCCCAACCAATAGGGTTGGCGGAGGCCAGGTCCGGAGACGGCGGCGTGCTGACGTTCCCGGGAGTTCGGGGCTGGCTGGGCAGGCGGGCTGGCGGCTGGGCGGGCGGCGGCGGCGGCCTCTGGGCAGCAGAGGGGGCTCCGGGGCTGAGTCTGTGTGGTTGCCGGTCGTGGAGGCGGCACCATGGGCACGGGGTAGCGGGGCAAGTTGGCCACCGCCGCCGCCGGGGGTGGTGGGAGAGCCGCTTCGGGGGAGGGGGCGGGCGGGTGGGGGAGGGAGGGGCGGGCGGACGCTCGCCCGCGGCACTTTTTTTAATTTTTTCGGGTGCCGCAGCGGCGACCCCTCGGCGCTGATGCCCCTCATCCCCGGAGCAACGACGGCCTCTGCCTAACCTAGAAAGTAAGTGTGCGGGCTCGCGGGAGGGTGCGCAGACTCCTGCCCGCGAGAACCTCTGCCCTCGCGCCCCGGCCGGGACCTGCCTGCGAGGGGTGCGGGTGCCTCCCTCCCGTTACTCAGCCCCCTCCGCCCGCCGCCGCCGCCCCGGCTTTCCTGCCCCGCCTCGCCTGCCTGCCCGCACTCGCCTGCCTGCTCCCCTCCCCCCGGCAGGCGCACAAGTTTCACCTCCATTTGCTTTTCCCGGTGATTACTCTTCTCTGGTCTCCCTCACACGGCGCGCCTGACCCCTGCCCACGTGGGCCTTTTCGGATCCGTAGCCCCCGGCCCCGAACTTGAGCAGCACGCCGCGACCTCCTGGACTTGTGCCCGGAAGGTTTCCCCGCGCCTGCCCACCTGGCACTCCGCCCTGCGCCCCCAGCACCCGGAGGCTCCCGCCTTCCCCAGCTCTCGGGGCCGTCTGTCCGTCTGTCCTGCCCCCCTCCCCTTTCTCGCACGTCTCTGCTGCCTGCGCCGTCTCGCGTGTGGCCTCAGCGTCCCGCCGCGCTCCTGCCGGTCCTGCCGACCCGGCTCTCCCCAGCGCGCCCCTCTCTCCCCGCGGCGTGCGTGCACGTTTCACCCCCCCAGCTCCCAGCCGCGAGCGAGCCGCCCCGGCTGTCCTGCGCCGCCGCTTCCTCGCCTCCCTGCCCGGAGTGAAAGCGGAGCTGCGGCACCCCGCTGGCGGCTCGGGTGTCCTTTCCCGGCGCTGGGCTGCCCGGTCGGCCCTCTTCCCTTTTTCCCTTCCCGGGGAAGCCAGGGGGTGAGCGGCGCGCCGGGATTCGGCTGTGTGCTGGCTGAGTGCGACAAACAGCGAGTCCGGGCAGTAGATGCGCCGCGGAGGCAGCGGCCACTCGGGGCGCAGCAATAGGCAGGTGTCTGTGTCCGGGTGGGGGTGGGGGACACGCACGCCACGGGCTCTTCGGCTGGCGACAGATTGTGCAGGAATGCGAGGAATGCACCAGAGGCATAGTCCACAGGGCCCGCCGCGGATGCACTAGCTAGAGCGCCTTTCCTTGCCCAGCACCCGCCGCGCAGCCAGAGGTCACCGGAGCATCTTCGAAGCTGGTGAGGTTCCCTCGACTTCTCTCCTCCCCTTGCCTCTCTCCATGCGGCAGAGGGGGCCGCGGAGGGTGAGCGCAGCAGTTTCCTTGGGCTTCAGCTTGCCTTTCGTTTGGGTTTTTGCTGCATTGGTCTCCAGGACCGTGAATTTGGGGCTTGATGGCAGTGTAGCCAAGGTTATTGATCATTGCACAAGATTCTTGGCAAGTTTGGTTTGCAAGGTTTGAATTGTGCCGGTTCTGTTTGTCCCCCCCCCCCCCCAAGGGTTTTCTGAAAACCTGCAGGAAAGGGTGCTGAAGGTTCTTAGTGTAACGAGCTTGCAAGCTTGCAGCTCTATCAAAAAATATCTGTTAATGCTCATGGACAGGGATGTAGTGCAAAAGAGATCTTGAATGCATCACTTTGCTGTCATAAGAATTGTAATTTTTTTCTCATCATACTGGGTGGTGTTTAGACCTCTTATAATACATAATGAATAGAAACAGAGAAGCAGTGTTTGGTCAGCGATGGGACAGATAGAACTGTCTGGTACAGTTAAATTCGGGGCGTGTCAGTTACCATTGAAAGTAACATGGGGACAACACAGTCATGTATATTTAAAGATGTAATTTTTTAGTTGAAGTCGCAGTTCTTTTTCTCTTTGTTACTGCGTTTGAAAAATAATATACCCCTACAACTTTAAAAATGGTAATTCATGTGTAAATTCAATACTGATTACTATACATTTTTTGTCAAATTTTATTTTATTTAAAGCAAAAAGACAAATGTATGACAGAAGATGCTTTTCTGGAATTTCCCTTAGATACTTTTCTTTTAAAAAGGAAAATAAAGGACTGTTTCTCTTTCTGAATGCAGTATATTGCTGGTTCCTGTGGTACAGTTATGGAAATGGCATCATGAAAATGAGGACAACTGGCTTTCAAAATAAATGTTTCTGGATGTTGAAAAGCATACTATGTGTGTGACACAGTTTGCTTTGGAGGTTGAGTTTACTATAAACCTCTTCATACTTGGTTATTTTGTATCTGATTCAGGAAAATAAGTTGATTGCTCAACACCTACTTTGCATGGATCAAGGGCATTGAAAAGTAGATGATCACCTTTTAGTTAAAGACCTAATGGAAAGGAGAAATAGGAAAGAAAAACACCTTTGCATTGAGAAAGGTGGTGTTTTTTGGTTGCTACATTGTTTTTCAGGTATGTCCATAGTTAAGTGTACCTTCCAATTTAGAGGTTTAACTCTAAATCAGCGATTTTCAACCAGTGTGCTGCAAGAATTTTTAAAACATGCAATACCTGAATATTTTAGTCAGGGATACTGACTGAACTCTTTTTCACTTAGATTGGGAAATTAAAAAAAAAAATGATAACAGCCAACATATAGCCTTCCAATGTGAAAGAATCAAAGTTGTACCTTTTTTTTTTTTGGTCAGATTGGCAAAAAAATACATATATTTTGGTGTGCTGTAGAGTTTTAGTAATTAGTTTATGTGTGCCATGAGAGATAAAGGTTGAAAATCGCTGCTCTAAATTATAGTTAGCAACACTATGCAGGATATTGGGAGGTGTTTGTAGATGCCAACAGGAACTATATTATGTAACAATATATTACAGCAGAGTTTAACATGTGTTTATTTGATTTTATGTGAAGATTAGAAAGTAAAAACACATTTAGTTTCTTTACTGCATTGGAAATTGAAATAACCCCTTCGAGTATATAGTTAATGTATACCTAGGATTGGCTGTGCAAGTAGTTTTACCCATTTAAATAAAGTTGGGTTTTCAGTTAGAATTATATTCTAGATGTTATACATATTTGAAGAGAGGACATTTTAGAACAGGTTCACAGTCATAAACAACAAATTGTGTTTGACCAAGTATGTTACTTCCCCATCCCCCACTGTTATGTAAGGGAAAGGTGTGGCATTTCATATTATATGTCATACTGAAGATTGCAAATAGGGGGACTAAATTAAGTTACCTTAATTCTTATCTATACTGTTTTTGGAGGGAGATGCGGGGAGTGGAGTGGGGGGGAGAGTAGGGTTGTGATTGAAAGTATGAGAGAATGTAAGTAGAAAGGGGAGCAGCTAGCATTCATCTAGGGGGAAAAATATGTTAATTGCTACATTTATAAGAATAAGCCAAATCTAATCTGTGACTAGTTCTAATATCATAATTTGAATTTAAAGAATCTACTACCAAACTCAATTTAATAAAATCTTTAACAATTGTAAGATTGGAGTATTTGGATGAAGTTTATATTAAGTCAGACATGCAATTTTCTTTCTTATTCTGTTCTATACAAATTGGAAAAGTAAATTTAATTAAAAACTTTAAATACACATAAAAAATCCAGTTATTGCCAATTTTAAAACTGGTTTCCTTGCTATTGACCAGTTATTGACTTAAATACAGAATTTTCATACCCTGGATGATGCCAATTATTTGGTAAGTCCAGCCCTTCACCTTAATAACTTAAAATACTAAGATATTTTGAAGATGCTCTATAATTTAATTTTTATTTCAATCAGGTAAATCCCTAAATTGCTTCATTCTAAAATGGACATCATACCTTCATACTTAACTAGAAGATAAAGTAGAGGTTATTCTAGGGCATAAACATTCACTGAATTATAGGTCACTGTGGGAGTTGCCATCACACCTTCAGTGTACTGGGAGATAATTACTTCTTCAATGTGTTAAATGGTTTTGTAGGGCCTTTTCTGCACTGAAGGGGGAAGAAGAATCTAAAACAAAGCACAGGTGAACTGGATATGTTTGGAAAATCCAGTAACCATTTTATCATCCAAACTGTCACTACAGATGACAGAGAGAGAAAAACCTGAAGCATATCAAAATATAAGGCCAGAGGCTTCATATCCTGCTAGTCAGCAGGTCAGTTTGATGCTCAGCAATAAGAAATAAGAGGCTTCTTTTAGGGTAAGGATTTGCCCTAAGTCACAAAGAGCAATAATTCATGTGCTTGCTAGTTTCAGTTGAGGTGTTGTAGGGCATTCGGATGTTCACATTGCTACTTTAATAATTCAGTGGAATTATGTTTTATCTTTCAGGCGCTATGTTACAATAACTAAATCGGGGATATTACATGATGGTGCACTTCAAATTAAACTTGGAATGCTGCAGACATTTCATTTGTCATTGGTCTAAGATTTTTCTTTTTATAATTTAGATTTATTTTTATTTGATAAAGCAATAAATGTCAGCTGTATTGCTGATAATTTTATTATTCATAGTCTATAATATAGTTTATTATGACTCATATGATTTATAGTAGATGATAAAACATCATTAGAGTTTGGATTTAAAATTTTTAAAATGCTATCTCTATATATAAAAGCCTAAGTGACCATTACAACCTAACGACTGGAACTCCTGGTGGACCAGTCACTGTGATGCATACTGACCACCAGGGGGCAGATGCTCAATGCAGTAGCTGACCCCTGATGGTCAGTGCACTCCCACAGCCAACCTCCTGAGGTCCCTCCCTCAGACCAGCCAATCTCCTGCAGCCCCTACCCATGGCCAGCCCTCCCATTCACCCCAATCTGGGGGCTGGCCTGCAACCTCCCAGGGCCCCTCCCCCAGCTGGCCAGCCCCCTCTTAGGCCTCGATCACTGGCCAGATTGAGGAACCCCACGCATGCACAAATTCATGCACCAGGCCTCTAGTCAAATATGTGAATTAAAATATTCAAATGTCTGGATTATTTTAAATCATGTCATTGTGAGGCATTTTTTCCTGAACTGAATAATGTCTGCTGGGTAGATGCCAATCCATGTAGGGAGATACAGACCTCACAAAGTCCAGAACTCACAAGTGAAGGGTGGGCTGGCTGGGAGTTGTGGGGGTTGAGAGAATGAGTAACTCTTTAATTTCAATAGGCAAGGCATGTTTGACTTCAGTATTAAATAGAAATTTAGTGATTTGCAAATATCCAAGGGTGTTTATCCTGATCTTCACTAATCTGGACCTCTCCCTGTCTGGCACTTACTTCCCCTTACACACACACACACACACACACACACAACACTAATGCATTTGTCTGCTTGGAGAGGCAGAGAGCCCCTTTTCAAGATGCTATTTACACAGAATACAGAATTTGGTGCCAAATACTCCAGATTGAATTTAGAGTGGATGTGGGTTTTTGTCATAAAATCATATTATATACTAGAGGCCTGGTGCACGAAACTCGTGCACAGAGGGTAGAGGGGTAGGATCAGGCCTAAACGGGCAGTCAGACATCCCTCTCAAAATTCAGGACTGCTGGCTCCCAACTGCTCATGTGCTTGCCTTCCTGGTTGCCCCAACCGCTTCTGCCTGCCAGCCTGATCACCCTCTGACCACTCCCCTGCCAGCCTGATTGATGCCTAACTGATTCCCTGCCAGCCTGTTTGCCCTTAACTGCCCTCCCCTGCTGGCCTGGTCATCCCTAACTGTTCTCCCCTGCAGGCCTGGTCCTTCCCAACTTCCCTTCTCTGCTGGCCTAGTCATCCCTAACTGCCCTCCCCTGCAGGCTTGATTGTCCCCTCCCTTGCAGGCCTGGTTTCTCCCTACTGCCCTCCCTTGCTGACCTGATCACCCGTAACTGCCCTCCCTTGCAGGCCATTTGTGATGGCCATCTTGTGTCCACATGGGGACAGGATCTTTGACCACATGGGGGCAGCCATCTTCTGTGTTGGAATGATGGTCAATCTGCCTGGTGCATGGGTGGGGGCCAGCTGGTTTGCTCTGAAGGGTGTCTCGGATCAGGGTGGGGGTTTCCTTGGGGCATGGGACGGCCTGGGCGAGGGGCCTGTGGTGGTTTGCAGGCTGGCCTCGCCCCTCAGCCACCCAAGTGGAGGCCCTGGTATTTATCTTCTACAATTGAAACTTTGTAGCCTGGAGCAGAGACAAGCCTCCTGCTCACCACTCCTTGTCCACCACAGCCATTTCTGTTGGGATTTATTTATCTTGTATAATTGAAACTTCGTAGCCTTAAGTGAAGGCCTAGGCTGGCCAGGGTGTGAGGAAAGCTTGGCGCCTGCTCTCTCCAGTTCCTGGCTGCCGCCATTTCTGGTGGAATTTATTTACCTTCTATAATTGAAACTTTGTAACTTTGAGTGGAGGCCTGGTTCAGCCATGGTGTGTGGAAAGTTTGGCTTCCTCCATCGCCGGGGAAACCCAAGCCTCCCTCCTGCTCTCTCCTGGCCACAGCCATCTTGGTTGGGGTTAATTTACACGCTCACTCCTAATTTGGTTGGTGGGCATGGCTGATGATGTAGGGGAGGTACAGTCAATTTGCATATTACTCTTTTATTAAATAGGATGAAAGTTAGGTAAAATATGTAGGTGAAATGGGACGATTAGGGTACTGTGCAGGCTTAGGGGACCTGACAAACGGAATACAGTTTTTCATAGATACCCACAACCTATTTACCAATAGACTTTTAAGATACTGGGTAGGTGTATTTGAAATTCTGGTCCACTATAAGTTGTCTCTTAAATTGCAGACATGAGAGGGAGTTGAAAAGCACACTAAGCCAGAATTAGGAGACCTGAGGTTGAACAGTATGTATGACCTTGGCAAACCATCTAGATTGGGTTATAGTTTAGCCCTTTTACTAGTAAAAATGCAGGGTTTGGGTTGCATTGATCTAAGGTACATTTCAGCTCAAAGTTCCCTAAATCCTCAAAACCTTTTTTTTTTTTAAAAAAAAAAAAAAGGTTTCCTTAGCATTCATGCATATAATCCATCCTGTCCCCCCTCCTAACCCAAATCATAGCAAAAAGAAAGTTGGGGTTCTTCTTTGAGACTTTTGAATCTCCTTCAAGATCATCTTAAATAGATTTAAAAAAAAAAATCTCATTTTAGGAAGTGAGGAAAAGAGAAAAAGCACATAATATTTTCAAGGTCTTGGCGTCCACCCTCATCCCAGTCCAAAATTAACTGATACGTTAGGCCAGGGACAGTTTTTTGGGTTGCACCTTCACACTGAGTGGAACCCTTACGTGTCGTTAAGACAGTGAAGTGTGGTGATTAGCAGCTGACTGTCATAGTTCAGTTCTGGCACTTCTATTTGCTAGATGTGTAACCTGGTAAATTATGTAATCTTTGTAGATCTTATTTGGTTACCTGTAAAACAGAATAATAAAGTATCCACCTTGTGTGTTTTTTGTGAAGACTAAATGAGTTAATATAAGTCATTACTTTATTATATTGTGGTACTTAATGATGCTTTCTGTAGCATGTACTGTATGCCAGGCACATTATTGGCTTGCTTTCTGTGATCTTAGTCAATATGATTATGAATCTAGGCAGGATATATCAGATAAGAAACAAACAATTACAAAATTATTGTGAACTTGATAGTTTGCAAGAAATTGCCTCTAAGGAAGAGCATCCAGCAAAAGAAATAAGGGCCTTTTTTTTTCTTTAATGAATTTATCGGGGTAATACTGGTTATTAAAATTATATAGGCTTCAGATTTATAATTATACTAGAGGCCTGGTGAGTGAAATTTGTACTTGGGTAGGGTCCCTAGTCCTGGCCAGTGATCAGGGCCCCATCAGGTTCCCCGCCTCCCTGCCTCCCCACCTCCTCCTTCCCTTGCTCCCTCAGAGCCCCCACTGCCACAACTGGTTGACCGCCATGTTCCACACCACTCTCTGGTGATCAATGCAGGTCTAGGCAAGCGATCGAATTCATTCTCCTGGTGGAACTCCATATTAGCATATTAGCCTTTTATATAGATAGATAGAGGGCCTTTTAAAGTAGGAAAGTTGTAACTTCTTTGTGTAGGTAATATTTAGAGGCATGCAAACACAACTCATTTGTAGGAGGTTTAATAAACTGATAGGTTTAAAAGGTGAAGACTAATAGTATACTGCAGGAGCTAGAAGTGGAAATACTTGCGAAATGTAAAACAAAATGTTTGTATGTATACAACTATTGCATTTGTAATTGTAAGTAGCAGTCATTTTATACAATATCTACAAAAGTCAATCCATGAAGGAAGTATTAGAAAGTGTTAATCATTTATGGACTAAAATGCAGCTTGTAAATTAACTCCATCAGCTGCCTTTTTTGTCCACAAGTAACCACAGCTGAAATTGGCAGAAAACTACCAAAGCAAGAAACACTGGAAGAGAAATTTGGAAGATATCTGATGTAAATCAGAAGAAATCAAGAGGCGCTAGTTCCAGTCCTGGCATCCTTTGAGCAAGTCATTTAACTCATCTGAGCTCTAGTTTCCTCATCTACTGTATAAAATGTATTCCACTACTCTTAGAACATTAGGGATTTTCATTTGATTATTTCCCCCTCTCTTATCCCCAGCAAGAATATACTGTCTTCTCCTCAAGAATTAATTACAGTTTATCCTCCATGATAAGGAGAAAAATTGAGGTTATATACCTAAAATGCTCAGCTCCTAAAAATGTGTGTTGAAGCCAGACAAACTGACTTTATGCTGGCTGAGTCAGTTGCTACCCTCTTGGATTCTTTGCGCATTTGAGGCTTAGGCCCTTGATTGAGACTAAATTTTCCAAAAAGTTAAATAGAAATAGAGGGGGATTTTAGGTGGTGGTTAAAGGGAATTAGTCTTATTAAAATGAGAAAGACTCACATATCATTTGCTTTGGTGTTTGATTTGTCCTCAAAAAAAAAAAATTAAATAACTGAGACAGTTGTTCCTCTGAAAACATGTTACTTTTTCCATGAACACTTTATGTTCATAGAATTTCGCTGATTTATATCCATTATAGGATATAGGTATGTTTTATTTAACTCTAATTTTTTGTATATAGATAACCTACCGATGTTTAGAAACTGTGGTGGATGTCAACAGGATGATGTTTTACTTGGATTAGTACTCTTGGATATGTGTGATTTTTTTTTTTTTAAGCAATTTCAAAATCCCATGAAGAGAATTTCTCCTAGATTCTGCTTTCTCCCTACAAAGGTGGGGATTGGGATAAGGATAATCCCTATAAAGTTTGCATGTGTATGTATTCACAGAGTAATTTAAAATATTGAGATTGGCTGTTTCCCTTTGCTAATGGAACAAATACATTATTTTCAAAAAGGAGAATCAATTATACTACTAATGTATGCAATATTAAGTGAATTCTCAGTGTCATAATAAAAATAAACACTTGAACAGGCTATTCAGTTTCCATACATTCATGATAATTGTAAACATGTCTGTAAAATGGAAACCCATAATAACCACTTTGCAGTAAAGTGCATCGTGTTTTCTGACACCTGTACCATGGATTGAATGGGAAACAAAGATTGATCTAGGTTGAAGTAATCTTCTTCCTTAGTACCACCTGGAGTCCAAGCCAGCAGCCAAGATAATTAGTGCATCACATATTTGCTGGAGTCCTATTTTGTATGAAATACTGTATTCTGTTTTAAATACCTCTTATTTTAAAAGATGTCATTCATTTGAGTTTGGCCAACATTCATTAATTCCTCGCTCTATATCATATTGTGCTAGACCTCATGGACAAGAAATGATTTTTTCCCCAGGGTGTTGACAGTCTGTGTTGGATTCAGTATTAAGAGTCTCCGCCTTTGGCCGAAACCGGTTTGGCTCAGTGGATAGAGCGTCGGCCTGCAGACTGAAAGGTCCCAGATTCGATTTCGGTCAGGGCATGTACCTTGGTTGTGGGCACATTCCCAGTAGGGGACGTGCAGGAGGCGGCTGATCGATGTCTCTCTCTCATCGATGTTTCTAACTCTATCCCTCTCCCTTCTTCTTTGTAAAAAATCAATAAAATATATTTTAAAAAAAAGTCTCCAACTTTGAAAAATCTGATTAATTTTTCAATCTAGTTAGGTAAGATAAGGACACAGCACTGTAAAAACATTGTCCTAGAAAACTTAAGTGTATAAATAAATATGTAAAATTGTTCTGTGTTAAAGATGAGCTGTAAAATGATTTTGTATTAACTAGGTTTTAGCTGTATGTTACTTGATACATTACCAGAATCTAGGTAAACTGTTGCATTAACTGTCAGTGAAGTTTTGGAAAAAGCCTGCATTTGAAAAAGTGTTCCTTAGCAATGAAAAGATAGTGATTTCAGAAAAGATTTTAATCATGAAATTTATTATTTTGGTTATTTTTCTTGGAATACTTTACCAGATAGCTTATGTAAAATAATTGATCACAATGAAAATGCATTCTTTATGAAGAATCTTAATTTATGCCTAAGATTTGCCATTTAAGTAAATTCTTATTTTCATTTTCATATAGCAGTACTTTGGTTTATTGTCTTTTGTGCTTTTCTTTATTTTTTATGCAATTTATGTGCCTTTGTAAGTCCAAACTCATTATTTATTATTGCAAATATTCCCTTCCATTGTTATTAACAAACAGAATAATGTTTTCAAATTTTCTTATGACATTTGCTAGAATAAATGATCTCATGGAATCATACCTTGAATCTTAGACTGGCACTGATGGGAATTTTCCACTTATTATCAATTTGTCAGTGACTAAATAAGCAACAAAGTCGGTGTTTAAAAGCACTGAAAAGGAATCAGAGAGACAAGTTGGACTTTCTCAAGAACTGCTGTGATAAACAATTCAGCTGTTAAAAGTCTGTCAGCAAATGAAAAATATGTCAGTCTGAAATTTTGGGACATTTTATTGGCAGGTGTCACTTGTTTGGCACTCTGAATACAATCCATAGAAGCAACCTTAAGTATAAAACCTCCACCAATCAGTATATTGGTTCCAAGTCCCTGTGGTCTGCTTCCCTGAACTAACTTGACAGCAGGGACTTGGTCTTTTAACATGACTTATCTTGACCTCTAGTCTTTCTAGATACCTGTAAATGAGTGAATGAGTTTTGAATTTTAATCTCAGCATACCTTTACCTACCACTCTTAGTTACATTTTTCTCTGCCTTATATGGGCCCTCCTTCCTTTTGTAAACTGCTTTTCTTAGCTTATGCAAGTTTCAGTGGAAAAACTGCATTGATAAATACCCTTGTAATATAACTTGCTAAATAAATAGCTTATCAGACTCCTTACTAAATATTAATTATCAGATTTTAAACATTGATTCTTTTCATTGCTAAGGAACACTTTTTCAAATGCAGGCTTTTTCCAAAACTTCACTGACAGTGAGAGGGTGCAGACTGAGCTGAAGGGACCCCTCCTCCCCCGAGTGCATGAATTTTTGTGTACAGAGACTCTAGTCTGTATATATAAAAGGCTAATATGCAAAGTGACCCCTCGAGAGTTTGACAGGGAGAACAGGAGTTCGATCACTAGCTATGATGTGTGCTGACCACCAGGGGGTGACATGGAACATGGCGAGTGACCAGCAGCAGTGGTGGGGCACAGAGGGAGTGAGGGAAGGAGGCTGAGGGGGTGTAAACTTGATCAACCCTGATCACCAGCCAGGCCTCGGGACCCTAACCATGCACGAATTTCATGCACCAGGCCTCTAGTAAGAAATAATACAGGTATCCTGTGTTCCTCTTACCCAGTTCACCTCAGTGGTGACATCTTGCAGAACTGTAGTGCAATATCACAACCAGGGTCTTGACATTGATATTGTCAGGATACAGAACATTTTTATCACTTGAGGTACATAGGTCATGTTGCCCATTTATAGCTATACCCCTACTTTTTATCTTCTCCTTTTCTAGCAACCATGAATTGTCCTTCATTTCTATACTTTCGTTATTTTAAGATTGTTATATAAATGAAATCATACAGAATGTAACTTTGGAGGATTTTCTTTTTCACTCAGCATAATTCTTACACATTCATCCAGGTTGTTACATGGACCACAGTTTGCTTAACTAGTCACCTATTGAAGGACATGTGACTGGTTTATGTTCAATTTATAATAATTTTCAACTTAAAAATAGAACTGCTATAAATATCAGTCTATAGGCTTTTGAGTTATCATATGTTTATGTTTCTTGGGGATAAATGTCCCGGAATGCAATTGCTAGCTTAAATTATAAATTTTTAGAGCTTTCTTTCTAAACACACTGAATTACATGAGATCTTGGTAATTTAACAGTTATTTTTATAGTTTTAGTAAATTACAGAATTTATTTTAAAAATCAAGTCTTTTTGTTACAGATACTACCTCCTGAATTTAAGTGGAATTCATGAAATGGCTTTAAAGCTTGACTTCAGGATTTGTTGTTTTTCCTATTTTGTTTTGTTTTAGACATCAAGTGTATTTAATTTCTAATAAAAACACTATATTTTAAATTTTACCTGTATATGATGTAAATAATTGTAGATAATATTCTTGAAAAACAGAGTTTATTGTGTACCATGCTAACAGGCAAAGTGGGGATGTAACATGCAGACAGTATCCTTGTTTGTATTTGGACTCGATCCAGTTGTCAGGTGGAAGTTATCAAGCACATCTGATACTTTCAAAGGCAAGGGCTTTTTCTTTCTAGAATAGAAAGCACTTCAATAAAGCACAGTTTTGTCATTCCCCCTCCCCGCTAGTTGTCTTTCTGATTTTTGCATGAGTGTTGTATACAATTTCTGCTAATGGAAAATGTTGAAATCATGTCTGCCCTAAATAAAGGCATCACGATTGATAATTGGATTTTTTTTTACCCTGAATGTCAAATATGTTGCTTTTTATAGCTTAAAATAACATCAAATCATTTATTTAATTTTATTATTATATATCTTGTTCTGTATTGCTTATGTATATCCTAATATTTTTAATGCTTTTAGCATTCTTGGTCTTCAGATATCATAGCTGAGAGGACAATTGATGGCTGCAGTCATTACTAAAATAGAGCTGTACAATAACATTCTTCTTTAATACAGCTTTTAAAGATTTGGTTCTTTCTCTATATTTGAATGATATAAACTTAGAGTCCTTTAATTTTGCAGAAATGTTATCTTCCCAACAAGTTGTATATTTCTTGAGGCTTTTTCTGTAGGTAACTAATAGGCAGCTAATATGCTCTTCTCTGTCATGAAGAGCCCATGATTTTCTTCAAGGTTAGTTACCCCTTCCATTTTAATGAAGACTTCCTTGGCCCTTTGCTCCAGATTTAAATCTTCCCTTTTGTGCTTCTTAGCACTTTAAAAATTTTATTTTTTTTATTTCAGATAGGAAGGGAGAGGGAGAGAAAGATAGAAACATCAGTGATGAGAAAAAGTCATTGATTGGCTGCCTTCTGCACTGGGGATTGAGCCCAGAACCCGGGCATGTGCCCTTGACCAGAATCAAACCTGAGACCCTTCAGTCCCCAGGCTGATGCTCTATCCACTGAGCCAAACCAGATATGGCCTTCTTAACACTTTGTACCTAACTCAGCTATAACACTTTCTGTATCTGTGTTGTCTGGCTATGTTGTGAGCCCTGCCCAGATTAGGACTGTGTCATAGCCATCATTGTAATGAATAATCAAACACTCTTTTTATAACCTTAATTTGTCCCTCTCTCCTCTAACTTTTAATGCCTTCCTGTTGTTTACCCTGCAGGATCATTTCCAATTCCTTAGCTTGCCTGCCATTTAAGGCCCTTCACAATCAAACACTAATTACTCTCTTTCCTGAACATTCCACATCAGCAAAAAGTAGTTTTTACTCACTGTTCCCTACTACCCTGCACTTGAAGTTTAAATATTCATAGCCTCTTAGACCTAGTTCAAATCCTTCCTAGTGTGTGTGTGACCTTCTCAGACCACTCTCTCTGACCAGTAGTCATCTTTCCTCTAAATCTCTTTACTTGTTCTCTGGCTTTTAATGATAAACTCTCCATGGTGATTGGTTTTTCTGTTGTTGTATTGGACTGCTAATTTCTGCTGGTTAACTTTTGTCTTCCTTCCAGCTAGATTTTAGTATCTTAAGGGAAGGGTTCTTGTCTGTACATTTTCTATGTAAAATAATTGATCACACTGAAATATTTCAAGAAGTTGCTCAGAGAGTAGTGGTTGTGTCAGCTGGGGATGTTGAGGGCAAAGTCAACTTCTAATTAGGTCATACTAAGATGTACACTCATTTGTCCTTCTTTCATTAATAGTTATTTTCTTTTGTTTATCCTTTCCTGAGGATATATTTATTAATTTTTAGAGGGAGAAGAAGAGGGAAAGAGAGAAAAAAAGGGAAACATTGATGTGAGAATGAAATATGGGTTGATTGCCTCCAGCATGCAACCCATCTGGGAATTGAATCTGCAATTTAGGTATGTATTCTGAGGAGGAGTTGAACCTGTACCCTTTTGGTGTACGGAACGACACTCCAACCAACTGAACCACCAGTTAAGTGCAATAGTTATTTTCTAAGCATCTAGTATGTGCCTATCTTTGGGATTGGGGACTTCATTTAAGATCCATTTGTCAAACAAGCTGTATTAAGTGGTGGTTTGCTTCTCTAAGTTGTTGTCTTTGATTTTTATATAGTACTGTCCCACACTGAAAAGGGTGAACTGGTTTAGAAAATGAAATTTTATCTCTTGAAATTTTTAACAGTGGAAAAAAAAATACGTTTCTGAACATATAGAGTTGTGATATCCATATGATAGCCACTGACCACATAAGCTATTTAAAGTTTTAAATTAAAAATTCAGTTTCTTATCCACATTGGCCACATATTAAGTGCTGAATAACCATGTATGGCAAATGGCTCTAGTAACAAGCAGCTACAGAATATTTCCTTTGTAAAAAGTCTTATTGGAACTGGTACAGAGAATAGCTGGGACCAATTGCAAATAATAAAATGATAGATGCCTTTGGGGTAATGATGTAAAATAACACAGTTTTCCAGTTTCCAAAGCATTATATTAATATTCACTTGGTCCTTCCAATAACTATAAAATAGGTGATATATTACCTTCATTTTATAAACAAGGAAGTTATTTAAAAAAATGATTTTGAGAGAGAGAGAGATTTGTTTTTCTGCTTAATTATGCGTTTATTGGTTTATTGTTCTATGTGCCCTGACCAGGGATCAAACCCACAACCTTGGTGTATGGGGAAGATGCTTTAACCAGCTGAGCTACCCAGCTAGAACAAGAGTCAGTAACACTTAAAAAGAATATTAAAATTGCTATAAGTGGAGCTTATGGGTCAGTTCTACATACTGAAACAAAATAGATGTTATTCAGGAGTTAGTAAATATTTGATTAATGAATTATGGAAAGTATTTGTTATATAAGAATGTGTAATATTTTTGCCTTTGCTTAAAATCTCATCAAATTTAAAAAACAACTTTGTATTGGCTTATGCTTTGAAATTTTAAATGGAAATTAGTGAATTCTAGTCAGTAATAATTTATTTCTGAGGTCCAGTACTAGGCATGTGGAGGGTGATGGAAATGAACATGGTGGGTTCCTTTTGTTTACATTTTACACTAAGGATATTACTCTTAGAAGTGATTTAATAGTAGCAGCAGTTTCTCTGAGACTTCAGAAATGCACTTACTGACTACAGAAAGGCTTGAATGTCTTCATCTGTGTAGTAACTTGGAGTTTGCCTGAGCCTTTTACTCTCCTCTGTCCAGTCTGCATGCTGAGACCTACAAGGGCAGCAAAAAGCTTATCCTCTAGAAGCTAGTATTAAAATGTCCCATGATTCTAGGGGTAAAGAAAGAAAAAGAAATGTGCTGGGCATTTTTGATTTGTAGTTTTGCTTCAGAAATGAAAATGAAAAATGCCTGAAACACATAGAAATTGGGGTATACAGAGTAAGTTAACCCATATGTGAAATATAATTCATACAAAATTATCAACTTAAAAATTAGCCTGCTGCTCTATTTGGTTTACATTTAAATAACTCACCCCTAATGCCTTGGCAGGGCCAGACCAAATGATTTTTTGGGCCTTATACAGCACGGGCCAGACTTTCCCCACCCTGCTTTAAATGAATATGTTAATTTCATGTTTTTATCATTTACTGTATAACAAAAGTCTGTGTTACAGCTTATAGTCTTATTTTCTCTGCTTTTAAGAAATTAGGTGATTGATCCTCCTCAGACGGAACACATAGACTGTATCTAGTGGGTAGGTCAGACTCAATCAGTGTAGACATTTTAGTACTGATAGAGTCAGAAGAGCTTTTTTTCACCTTTTTTGGATTCATTTTAATTTTTAGTTTTGTTCTGAACTTGTTAAAGCTTTTTGGAGTAGAGAAAGAACTGAGGAAGGGCACATTTTCACTCTGTGTTTTAGAAATTATTTGATAAGAAATATTTAAGTTTTGGCTATCTGTTGAATAAGAATGAATAATTTAAGCATGTTTAATTTTTCAGTAATCAGAAGCATTTAAATGCCTTTGTTAAGCTTAATGTGGTCACTAAAATGGAATTACTTTTCAATGACTAGTGCTTCTTTTCTTTGAAATAATGCTTAATTCAATAAATGGCAGTTAATAGAAGGAAATTATCCTGATTTCTTAACTATGAATAAGATTGAAGAAATATTAAAACAGACATTCATTCATACTATTTAGGTTGGATGCTACTGCTTCTGTCAAATCAACTAGGAGAAAAGATAAATTTTGCTTCTGGTATGTCTCCTCTCATATGCTTGATGTGCTTCTGTTACTTTAGTGATGTGTACAATTTGAAATAAAGCACAATTCTTCATGTCAGCATTTGAAGGTGGTTTCTTTTTTTTTTTTACAATGAGCAAAACGTTAGACATTTCAGTGAAAATAGCTTTCATGATCCAGAAAATATAAGCAGACAATTTAATTGTTCTTGACTATAAAAATTAAGTCCGATACTAAATTTAATTCAGGAATCTATTCATGTAGGATTTCTCCCCTTATTTTAAACAAAAATTAAATTTATATGTCTAAGCAACCTACCTTTCATTCAGAAGAAAATTCTTGCTAAGTGATTCATAGCCTGTCCTACTAACTGCCTGGTTATTATTAATCCTACTAGAGTCCTAGCCATGCAAGGAGGCATCCCGCCTCCACCTTGTGACGAGTCTTCCATGGGGGGCCGGGACCGACGCCTGACTCGCAGCATTGGCCACTATGGGAGTCAGGCTGGACTGGTGCCACGGGAGACCGGACCAGCGCAGTGAGAGGCTGGGACCTATACCTGACTCACAGCGTCCCCTGGCCCCCTTGCCTGTGTCTACTCCAGGGCCACCTGAGCCACCATGCCGGATTGGGCAGGCCCCCTGTCTCCATCTCCACTCCAGGCCTCACCCGTCGTGACCCATTACGGAGTCCTGGCCTAATTTGCTTATTACCTCTTTTATACACACACACACACACACACACACACACACACATATACATATAGATAAAAATATAGATATAGTTATATTCTTTGACTTTGTTGCTACATCCATAACCATGCTCATCTTCATCTTTAAACTTTCCTTACATTAAAACCTGCTCATTGACTATCATTTTCTCTCTTTCAACTCCAAGGCTTTGAAAATTCATTCACACTGGGTGGCTCTATAGTATTTGTTGAGAAGGGGCTTAGGCTGGCGGTCTGGCTGAAGTTTGGGACCAGGGTCTTGAAATTGTGTCTATAACAGAAAAGCTGTTTTTAAGTTAGACTGTTCCTAAAATGGTGTGACATAGGTATACTTACTGTAGTTCCCAGCTGCAATGGACTTACACATTTGTCTTAAGGAAGAAAAGGTTATTTTGTTGTTTCATTTCCTCACAGTTTAAGGCTTTTGTTCTGTAATAGAGAAGAGGGAAGGATCCAGGTAAGATTTGGGTCTTTCTCACAGTGCTGCTCTTCCTTCCCCCATGCCTCACCTAGTGGGAGACTGCCTCAGGACCTGGCCAGTCTTTCCTGTTAGCAGCTGGGGATGCCCACAGAGAAAAACATGAATGAAAATTCATCTCCTGTCTGTGGCCCTAAGGGGTTCTATGTTCTTTCGCTTGCCTACATTTAGCCTGTATCACTATAGCAAAAATTCTAGTTCATCTCTTTTAGCAGCATATAGTAGCATTTGCCCCAGGTAAGAAGTTCATCCTTGCCTCTCTTCCCTTTATTTCAGCTTAGTTGGTTATAATGTGTTTTCAGCTCTCTGATGGGTTGAAACTATTGTGAATTGGCAGGTTGTGTGGTATTTTTATTGCTGTCATCAGGGTGAAATCTCTGCTCTTCCTTACTCTTGAAAGAAATGTTATGTTCTATTATAGCTGCTTTGCAGAGGACAATCTTTCTACTAGAAATGCCAAAAACCTGGCCCTACTTTTAAATCCTTCTATTAGAGCTTTTTTAGTGTTTAATAACTTGTATGTTGTCTGCCATTAAATTGTGGACTAAAAGTCATAAACTGACTTTATTCCTCTTTTAAATCATCAGTGCCTAACAGAGTTCCTGGCACAGAATGGGTGCTCAGTTAAGTGTTTGTAGTTTGCATTTTAACTTAAGGAAGGGCATTTTTCTTAGTGTACTTAGGGGTGGCAGCCCATTCTGTCTATGTCCTGCCTGCATTCCATGGCACTCACCACCAGTTTAATAGCTTCCTAACTGCAAGCCCCTAGGACTTTGAGCCTGGAGGCTTTCCCTGCCGAGGTAATAGGTCACGTCAGAAGTGCCAAGAAGTTACTACCCCTTGAAGCAGCCCCAATCATTAACTAGAGGGAATTGGACAGGTAGTCCAACTTCTTCACCCAGAAGTCCTCAGGGGCATGACACCCATTGCTCACAGCAGTAACTGCTCATTAATGCACCTATATTGACTTCTTTTCTTGGCCTGTCTCTTGTCGACCACCTAAGTCAATTACTTGCACACAGATCCTGTCTTGAGTTCTGATTCTGGTCAATTCCAGCTCAATACAGACAATTATATTTCACATAAATATTCAGACATTTGAAGTAGTTCCAGATATTGGAAACAGTTTACAAAATCAAGGACACTTGTAGTCTTCCTTTCTTTTTTTTTTAAGAGGAGTTATAGCTTTCAACAGATTTTCAAATGGTGTTTTGCTTTGCCCTTCCCCCCCAAAGAGTTAGGATAAATTATAATAAAAGGGAACAAGTCCTTTTTAACTTAAGATATTAATGCAGTTCTTTTCTTTCCAGAGGACTGGTACACTGGATCTTTTTAGATAGGATCAGGAAACCATTGGGATATTGTAGGTGTACATGTGATCATATCTCAATAAGTGAATTTTAAAGATATTTCAGTTTATGTTACTGGCTTTCATCAGCCACATGTGGAACAGAAGTGTGTTGTGTCATATTTTATCACTCCTTTCTGTGCTTTTGAATTGAGACTCATCCTCTAAATTTTTAATTGAAATAAAATAGTGTTAGTCTTGGATTCAAGAACCACTATCTTAAATATAGGAAAATTTACTTCTTAAATAGTTTTTTTATCCTGATTATAAATGTGATCTGTACTTTTGTAGATAAATATTCAAATGCAGAGAAGCACAAAAGAAAGTAAAACCCACCTATATTTACCCACATCTAGAGGTGAGCACTGTTGGCATTTTGACGTAAATAATCAAATTCCTTTTTAAATTTATGACTGTATTAAACTTAAGCCATAGATATAATGATCATACTTTTAAAATTAATGTTTTATAAAAGGAAGGACAAGGAGAGAGAAAGAAACATTGATAAGAGAGAAACATCCATCAGCTGCTTCCTGCATGCCCCCAGCTTGTGTCCTGATCCAGAATCCAACTGGCAACCTCTCGGTGAATGGAACTGAGCTACACCAGCCAGGACATGATCACACTTATTTGAGGATAACTGTGAGGATACTGCTGATGAGGTCAATGCTTAGAGAATCAAAAACTTTTAGGCTAAGAAAGGATGTTAGCAATCACCATATGTGGTCCCTTTTTTCCTTTACAGGTGAAGAACCTGAGATCTGGCGAGGTGGTCATTCAGGTTCATAAGCATGTCTGGGTCTGGAGGCTAGGTGCTTGTGGTCATGTCTGTGTGTATCTTCAGCCTGGTCCTCTTTTGTCAGAATAGTCTTTGCAGGTCGAGTCCTTTCTTGAGGATTGCCAGATTGTTCTCTGTAGCCTTATTTTTGCTTTACTTCTGAAGACAATCAGCTTTCTGTTCCAATGGTCACCTTACTTGCGGTTACTGTGGAGTATTTATTTGGGAGGCTTGACTTCAGGTTGATTGGCAGGAAACAATGACAGGTGTGCATCCTTGTTACTGATATCATTTTTGTCATCCAGTCCCCAAGGCAGGTCTAAGTTTCGAAGCTGAGAAACAGATCTAAGTCTTGATCTGAAGCCTAAACCAGATACCGTGTTAATATCCCAAATTATTAGCCAGGTCATAAAAGATATATTGATCTTATTGAGAGTCATCTTTCTGTTATTTCATGGATTAATTTTATGTTTGATTTTAGGGTTTAGGTCATATGAGTATTTTTTAAACTTTGTATAGTAATTGCTACTTTGTGCTTTTAAATTTTAGGATGTACTAAACATGCACATGTTATGGAATCCAGATGTAGCTCCAGATTTGACATTCAAATGTTTTTAAAAAAATGAAATCAGTCTGTTTTGCATATTCAAAATGTACCTTTTTATAGAAAGTAAATATGATATATATAGTTTTTCTTAATGATGCAAATGTTCTATGTAAGATGAATTGAGCAGTTGATCTCTCAATCTTTTATTCTCATATTGTCACCAAAGCTATTCAAGTGGCCTTCTGTCTATTCTTGGATTTATTATCTTGATGAAAAGGTCTAACCCAGGAAAACCCTTCTGCTTCAAGTTAAGTAGCTGGCTTTAGTACTTGAACCATTGGTCTAGTGGTGCATTGTGATCTTGAAAAGTAAATATGAAAAGCTAAAGATACTATTAAATAAAATCTTAAGCTCTAGAAGTTGCAAAAAAGAAATTGATGAGGTGGCAGTGAGTAATGTGCTAAATAAATTTGCATCAGGATTTGTCTTTTATTGATGTACTAGTGGCCCGGTGCACAAATTTTGTGCACATGGAAAGTAAATTAATTAGAAGAAATAATTTAATATCTCTCTTCGCCCTTTCTCTATACTAGAAGTGTCAACCAAATTTACAATTAATAATGACAGATTGAAACATACGTGTGCAATTGGCGCCAGCGAGAGCTTTATATGTATCGCTATTGCACGAGTCAGCTTAGCCTTTTATGTATACAGAATAAACTCGCTTAATTAGACCTGCTTTCTGAGTTAGCTAAACTTTTTCCAGCCCATTGAAGCACCCCAACTTCTCTTTCAGGTAATTGTTAGAAACACAGCAATTAATATCAACATGAAGCAGGTTATCATTGTAGATCATGCAGTGAGAACAAAGGGTAAAATATTTAACTGCAGCAGTGTTTGATGCTATTCTGCTCAGTGAGAAAACCTGAAGTCATTTTCAAGGCCCACCGTTCCTTCTTTTTGGTCTCATCAAGTTCCTAAATTTTCTAAATCTCCATTTTCAAGCTAATGAAAAGAAGATAACCTACTCTAGGACTTAAAGAACACTTCACAGACATTTGATTAAAGTGTGAAATGTTTCCATCGTTATAAAACAAGTTGTGTTCCTGGGCTGAAGAAACTGCAAGGAGTCTAGTGGCTAGGGAGAGGAAGCTGAGCATTGCTATGCCCAGGACATCATTACCCAGAGCCACAGCAACCTTTTCCAGGCTGGCCAGGGGGGTCTTGGCAGCATTGGGGTGGTGGCAGAGCCTGTATCCCATTTGGGGGAAGATCCGTGCTGCCATTTCTCTGTAAATGGCCAGTGCGCATCACAGCAGATTCTGCGTTGAGCGTCTGCCCCCTGGAGGTCCCTGTGTGTCACAACAGCTGGTCAGAAGGGTGGAGGGACACTTAGCATATTAGCCTTTTATATTTATTGATGTATTTCAATTAGTTTGTTGTTTCAAGTATCATGTCTTAGGGCCAACTACAAAGCTAGTCAGCCACAAAGCCCAGGAGTTTGGACTTCAGTTTGGTTACACATAAATTTTTTAATGTATAAATTCACATTATCCAAATTTGTGTAGTGTTGAGACACTTTATCACAAGATTTGGCTGCAGCTTTTATAAGACTGTTCCTATCCTGAAGTTGTTGGTGACCAGAAACAAGTTCAGGATATTAACCAGGTGGTATCTATTAGTCATTATATCAAAGGAGAGCAATAAACCTGTCATCAATAATTACAGAAATCTTCACGTGCTTGCTAGGTATCTGATTTAGGAGCACTGGGAATGGCCAAATATTTAGGTCTAGAGTCTGACCTTATCTCTTGGTTTGGCTTGAGCCTCTTTCAAATCCTTAGATGCCTACGTGCATAGTGCTATGCCTGATAGGGGATACACACATGCTCAATGCATTCCATATGTTTTTAATATATAATCTGCCCCATTATGTGCACCAAGAGGAAGAAAACTTGTTGACAGCATTGGATGGTGGGTCCCCCTGTTGCAAGACCATAGGAAACTTTTTCAAAACATCAGGTCTAATAGGATTATATCAGCACCCTGGGCAAGGTACCATGCTTTCCATTAGCTAATTTAGAAAAGAATTCTGGACTTGAATTCCCTCCCTCTCCTCCAAAAATTTAAAAACAGAAAATGATCTAGGCCAACTCAGCTGGAGATACGCTTTTTGCATATAAGGGATTGGAAAGAAATCATGCCAGAGTAAATGAACTGCTTCACTGCTGCAGAAGTATCAGCTCCTGTGCCATTGAAATATTAATTATGGCCTGGTTTCTGTGAAAGCCAAGCAGCAAGGGACAGATCCTGTAGGAAACAATGAAGGCTCAATCTTATATCCAGGTTCCCTGAAAATATGCTGTCATATTCACCAACTAGGGTTAGGCTGAGGTTCAATTTCCTGGCTCAAAAAATGGATAAAGCTCCATGCCAGCTGAGCTGTAGGGATTGGCTTTTGAAGTATACAAATAAATAAGTTGATAACCATAATAATACTTCATATCTGTTACCAATAAGCCAGGGACAGAGTTTATTCTCTCAGCTCTTGTGTTCTAAAGAGAAATTCTTAGTTCAGGCAAAAACATTTTCAGTGTTCTAAAATAGACTGGCAAAGGTTTGAGATCTTAAATTTTCAGTTTTGTTTTTGAAGAGGTGGGGCTTGAAGTTTAACCTCTTGCTATCTACAAGATGTGAGGCTGTTGGAAAAAGAAGACTTTTTTAGCTGTATCCCAGATTATAAAGACATAATCATTACTTAGGTTATTTTGACTTTGTTTTTAATTAGGGAAGGATTTTTTAATATATATTTTTATTGATTTTTTACAGAGAGGAAGGGAGAGAGACAGAAAGTCAGAAACATCGATGAGAGAGAGACATCGATCAGCCGCCTCATGCACGCCCCACTGTGGAGATGTGCCTGCAAGCAAGGTACATGCCCCCAACCGGAATCGAACCTGGGACCTTTCAGTCCGCAAGCCAAGCCGACACTCTGTCCACTGAGCCAAACCGATTTCGGCTAATTAGGGAAGGATTTAAAAGAATTACTTCTGTACCTTAAAGTAATCACATTATGTTGTGTGTTTTGTTTCTTCCACTCAGTGGGTTAAAAAAAAATTTTTTTAATATATTTTACTGATTTTTTACAGAGAGGAAGGGGGAGGGATAGAGAATTAGAAACATCGATGAGAGACATAGATCAGCCGCCTCCTGCACGCCCCCCTATTGGGGATGTGCCCGCAACCAGGATACATGCCCCTGACCTGAATTGAATTTGGGACCTTTCAGTCCGCAGGCTAAAGCTCTATCCACTGAGCCAAACAGGTTTCGGCGGGTTTGAATGTTTTAAGATGAGACACTCACAAGCAGATGACATGCCATGATTTTGACTTTCAATGTTTAATAACACTTTGGACTATGCTGGCAATATATGTGGTCATTAAATTCCTGTACTAAAAGACATTCTCCCTTTATAGAGGTGATGTACTAATCAAGATAAATGCAGTACTTAGTGTGTGCCTACTGTCCACTGCTCTACTTTTGACAGTATTTTATCTTTTTCTGTCGAGTAGCTTTTAAATATTTTTTTGAATTATATAAGTTATTAGCAATGGCTTAAACCTTAATAAGCATGGTGAAGCACAAACAAAATATAAATTATCTACATTATATTTTGGTAGTTGTTCAAAACATAATTTGAACTTTTGGCCTAAGTGAAACTGATGATCACTAATGATCATAAGAGTTTGTTTAAGGTTTTTAGGTAATATTTCAAAAACAAAAGGATACCAAGAGTAATGTAACGAATACCCATGAAACTTTCCTTCGAATTTAAGAACTCTTACCAAATTTGCTTAAGGTTTCTAAAGTTGGTGTTTATCCTTTTTATTATGTTTTTATTTTTACTACATTTATATATTATTATGAACATGGGCTTTTAAATGCTGAAAATTTTGTTATTCTTGCTTCCCTGTGTCTCTTCTCTTCTCCCCATTAGAGTTAGGGCTGTCCCTAAGCCAACATTCTCCAGGAGGTTTCAATTAGTTTTTTTATTTTCCATTAGGAGTAACTTAAGTAGCATTTAGTTTTCAA
Source organism: Lasiurus cinereus (assembly GCA_011751065.1). NCBI lineage: Eukaryota > Metazoa > Chordata > Mammalia > Chiroptera > Vespertilionidae > Lasiurus > Lasiurus cinereus. The sequence continues at coordinate 27,442,365 of JAAGEH010000393.1, read as the reverse complement.
TCCTTTATACTTTCCATCAGTTTAGATATTCATTAACTAATTTTAAATGCAGCATAATTTTTAAATTTCCTTTTTAATTTTTATATTTCTATTTAAGTTTCCATAGGTAGCTTGATATTTTTGTACTTAAAATAAGACTTGAGATAACAAATTGGAAAAGAAATTCAATGAAGAACAACCATTTTAAGGGGAGAAAAACTTTATTAACTAACAACAGGTAGTAATTTTGTTCCCTGTCATGAGGACAATTGAATATTGATTACTCTTTGATGTGTTATTGGTCTTTGACTTATTGTGTGATCCAGACAAGTGATCCTTTTTTTCCAAGCCATGAAATAGAAATGTATTTCTAAAGAATTTATTATTTATCTTTTAGATTTATGCAACTTTTTTACTTCATTGTTCTTACTGCCTTATTCTTTACCCCAGTTTCTCTTTGTATCTTTCAGGAGAGACATTTCAGCCCATTTCTCACGTTTACTTGAGTAAATGTTGAAGCCCAGGGTTTTCCCATTACTTGGTTCCCCAGTTTTGTATCAGCTGTATCATCAACCTGGGCTGCCCTGGTTAAATTTTCCTTTCTCAAGATGCCTCCTTTGTCAGTTGAGAGAAGGTCAGAAAGAAAGGGACTCAGTTCTTCTTTCCAAACTTTAGCTCAGAATTGCTATTGCTTCGCATGAGAGCCAAATAGCAGACTTATCCTGTGTCTCTAGGTCAGGAAGGTATACCTGTCCTCTTCTACTCAGAAATCAGTGTCAGCTTAGTGCTCTTCTTGATTTCTATCGAATGTTTCCTTCTTAATTCTAAATAACTAGCAATCTTTAAAATTTGCAGCCTATATAGCAGCTATTTTTAACCAGGATTTTTAAAGCATGCAATGCCTGACTATTTAGTCAGGGGCATTGACCTCTTTTCCCTTAGATTATCAAAAGCAATGACAACAGCCAGCACAATAGCCATCTATTGTGAATGAATTAAAATTGTTTTTGTTATCAGATTGGCAATAAGTACATTTTTTGGGGTGCCTCACAGTTTTACTAGTTTGTGTGCCATGAGATGAAAAAATCACTGCTATATAGAATTTTTGTTTACATATAATCTCTTTTTACACAAAACCGTTTACTAAAATGGCTAGTGTACTTTAGAGAAAAACAAAACAAATATTTTAAAGCAAAATCATGTAAATAGAAAATTAACAAATATTAAAAAGCAAAACTTGAAGTGCTTTTAAAAATTAAAATTCACTTACTATAAAATTTATTCCTTTAAAGTGTATAATTTAATAGTTTTTAGAACATTTACAGAGTTGTACAATCATTAGGTGATTCCAAAAACAGTTTCATCATCTCCAAAATAAATCCAGTACCTGTTTAGCAATCATTCCCCATTTCTCTTTTCCTGCAGTTATTAGGGACTACTAATATATGTTCTCTATGGATATGCCTCTTTTGGATATTTTATCAAAACAGAATCATGAAATATGTATACTTTTGTGTCAGACCTCTTGCTTAACCTATAATGTTTTCAGGATTCATTCATATCTTGGCATGAATCAGTATTTTCTTTTTATTACTGAACTAGAGGCGAAGTGCATGAAAAATGTGCATGAGAAGGATCCCTAGGCTTGGCTGGCAGTCAAAACTGATCAGGTCCTTCCTTCCCCTTGCTGCCGGCTGTCAGCTGGGGCCTTCCTTTGTTCAGCGTTGTCCCGTGGTGGTCAGTGCATGTCATAACAAGTCATTGAACTCCCGAAGGGACACTTTGCCCATTAGCCTTTTATTATATAGGATGAAAGTCCTGGTACATGAAATTAGTGCACTGGAAGGGGGTGTCCCTCAGCCCAGCCTGTACCCTCCAATCTGGGACATACCTCTCACAATCTGGGACTGCTGGCTCCTAACCACTTACCTTCCTGATTGCCCCTAACTGCTTCTGCCTGCCAACCTGATCACCCCCTAACCACTCCCCTGCCAGCCTGATCGCCCCCAACTGCCTCTCCTCTCCTGCAGGTCTGGTTCCTCCCCAACTACTCTCCCCTGCGGGCCTGGTCGCCTCCAACTGCCCTCCCCTGCCGGCCATCTTGTAACAGTGTGGGGGTTGTCATCTTGTGATGATGTGAGGGTGGCCATATTATAGTGGCCATCTTGTGATGATGTGGCACGGCCATATTGTGGCAGCCATCTTGTGACGATGAGAGGATGTGGTGGTCAATTTGCATAATCTTTATTATATAGGGTAATATTCTATTATATGGTCATATATCACAATTTGCTAATCTGTTGATCAGCAGATTGACATTTGGGCTGTTTTCAGGTTGGCTATTAAGAAAATGCTACTATAAACATTTGTGTGTGTTTTTTTGTAGACGTATGTTTTCGGTTCTAGGTATATACCCAGGAGTGGAATTGCTGGGTCATATGATAACTTTATGTTTAACTCTTTTGAGAAACTGCCAACTGTTTCCAAAGCAGCTGCACTGTGTTTGCTTTCCCACCAACAACGTTTGAGGGTTCCAATTTTCTGTACTCATCCACACTTGGTATTGTCTGTCTTTAATTACTGCTTTTCTAGTGGGTGTAAAGTGATAACTCATTATAGTTTGATTTACATTTTCCTGATTTAGTCATTTGAGCATATTTTCATATGTTTATTGGCTATTTGTATATATTTTGGGGGAATATGTCTATTTAATTTTTTTGCTCATTTTTAATTGCTTTATTTTAAGTGATTTAATTCAAGAACTATGATAACTTTTGCAGAAAGAAAATTTTCTAGGAATGAATGTTAATGTATGAGTAAAGTACTTGACTGCCTCATAGCACATGAAAATAGCAAAACTGGTTACACAGATGAACATTATCCAGCCATCAGTATTATTTTAATGGTGCCAAATTAGTTTATAGCCTTAGTGTCAGGTATTAAAACATTAATGTTAGAGATATTTTATTCTACTTAGAGTAATATCAGTAAAGTTTATAGATTTGTTAACTGTGGTCTGTTATGCCTTAATTATCTATTTGTGCTACTATATCAACACTGGCCACATTTGGCTGTGTAATTTTAAATTTTAAGTTAATTGAAATAAAACTTAGTTCCTCAGCCATCACAGTAGTCATATTTCAAGTGCTCATTAGTAGCCACACGTGGCTAGTACCTACCTACCATATTATACAGCATTTCCATCATCACAGAAAGTCCACTTGGGTGTGCTGGTCTAGATTTATTTTATCAAAGTTTCATACTCTAAGGAAAATGTCAGTGGGATAAAAAAAAAAAAGTTTTTTTTTTAACCTGAGTTAGCTTAGAGCCTTATAATTTAAAACTAGTGACCTGATGCATGAAATTCATGCACATTAAAAGGGAATTAATTAGAGGAAATAATTTAATATTGCTATTGGCTCTTTCTCTATAATAGAAGTGTTGGAGATGAAAGAAAATTAGTAAAATGTATATGAAAATCTTCCTCCTGCTAGAGTCTAGGGCTCATCTTGGGACCCAGAGTCAAGTCCCCGCCCACCTACATGCACCTCAAAATTGCATGAGACCCAGACCTGGCCAGCCCCCTCCACCTCCCACCCACCCATTGGGCTAGATCCAGACCTGGCCAGTCCCATCTTTGTCAAGTCCTGCCAGGCAGGGGGCATAGCCTCAGGTCCCCTGGCCCAGTGCCAGGATTGGGGGTGTGGCCTGAGGTCCCCCAGACCAGGGCAGGAAGCACACCTTGAGGTCCCCGTCAAGCCCCACTGGGTGGGAGGCATGGCCTGAGGTCCCCTATCAAGCCCTGCTCGGTGGGGGGTGCGGCCTGAGGTCCCCTGTCCTGGTGCTGGAGTGGGGGAAGCATCCTGAGTTCTCCTAGCCCAGCACCAAGATTGAGGTCCCCTGTCAAGCCCTGCCAGATGGGAGGTGTGGCCTGATGTCCCCTGTCAAACTCCATAGGAGCAGGGGAGGGTGTAGTCTCAGGTCCCTGCTGATTGCTTGTTAAGGAACTTGGCCTCAGCTGTGGGTGCATCCAGCTTTGTGATGCAGTGATGGTCAGTTTACATATTCCCTATTTATTAGATAAGATAGTAACTTTAGAGTGTTGGATGGTAGCATACTTGTTCATATTCCTGTTAACATTGTCCTTCGTGTGTCTTTGAAATTTGTAGAGATCCTAACACCTCACCTCTAAAGTCATTAGCAGTGTAAAGGTTTTGTTCTTATTAGCCCCTTCAATGAGGTCAGGTTGACTTATCTCTTAATATCCTATGACCCTTCTGAAACTTTGAAATTTTACTTGCAGATAACAGAGTGAAGGGAGAGAATTGAATTCTTAAGGTTTATAGTATAGTAGTTCTTTTTTAAAAAAAATATTTTTATTGATTTCAGAGAGGAAGAAAGAGGGAGAAAGAGATTGAAACATCAGTGATGAGAGAGAGTCATTGATTAGGGCTAGTCTAGTGGTTCTTAACCTGTATACAGACCAATCGATCTTAAAAGTAGCTTTTCCCTATCCAGTGTGAAAATAGTAAATATTTGCAGATTTAGACATAAAAAATAATCATTTGACCCATGTCAAAATTACTAGTGAACAATTGTCCACTAGTGTGTTCTTAGAAAAATCAGTATTTTCAGTTGGGAAAGTAGATATACTGGAAAGTTGAGGTAAGGATTATGGGGCTATGATTTGTTTTCTTTTTTTTATTTACTTATTTTTTGTTTGTACAGTACTCATGGTAGAGCTAGTTTCTTGTCCTCAGTTCTGTGTTTTCTTAATACATTTTTCTCAAAGGTGCCTTACTTTCTGGTGCCATTCTGAGATTTCTTGATACTTGCTCTACTTTTTCCTTTCTGTGTAACAGACTGCTCTTGAGGGCATGTATTTTGTTTTTGTTTTTATTATTTGTCTTACTCTGTTCTTATATTGTTGAGGTTTGTATCCTCAGTTTGCAGTACATGATCCCTGGTCATTCATAAATTTCATGAGGCAGTAGAATTACCTGGACATTAATTAGCTCTACATAGATATTAGTAACAAAATATCTGAATGGAGCAAAAGTAGCTTTACAGTTGTGAGTATGCGAAATACAGCTTATTGTTGCAGCACTGTTGTATTACTTTTCATATGAACAACCTTCTATAAAACATAATGTTATAGAGACTGTCAATGGGGCAGGTTGAAAAGTAACATTCTGTGCAGAGAGGTGGTGTTTGAGGAACCTGCTATCTTGAAAAGCATTTTTTTTTTTTGGTATTATTTTGAAACTTGAAACTCCCTATTTAAAAAATACTATGGTTTAAATTAATTATTGTTTTCAAGTCTTGAATTTATTACCATTTATTACAACCAGTTGAATTTGTGGAATTATGTACTCAAAAATTAGGAGATAGAGAAATTAACAGATAATCTGAAACTTACTGGTTTCAATCAGAGTTCTGCAATATATTTTAAAACTGCCAATAAAATTTATTATTAATTGATTTGAGTTTTATTTGCTAATCTGTGCCAACCTGACTGATGAATCTGTAGTATGTGTGTGGACATTAAAAAATAAGCCTAATAAGAATGTGAATAGTTGCACATTTTTCAAAGCCTTTTGATATTGAGCCAACTCTGCATCTATTTACTTGCCTTTGAGAACTGAAGCATTGAGGTTCTGCTGTTCAAAGTCTACATTGCTGTCTTACCTTGGCAAATATGTTAGAGATGTTTCTAGTTCAAGGTTAGCATTTCTTATATGTTTTCTATTCTTAGGAATATCTTATTCTTTTTGTTTGCACACTCTGAACTTTGTGTGTGTGTGTGGTTGTTAATCCTCAACCAAGAATATTTTTTCATTGATTTCTAGAGAGGGTGGAAGAGAAAGAGAAAGACAGAGACAAATATCAGTGTGAGAGAAACACATCGATTAGTTGCCTCCTGCACGCACCCTGACCAGGACCTGCCCGACTAGGGAGGAGCCTCCAACCTGGGCATGTGCCCCTGACTGGAATTGAACCAGGACCCTTCAGTCCACATGCCTACACTCTATCCACTTAGCCAAACCGGCGAGAGCTGCACACACTGAATTTTCAATGACTATCTGCCAGGTCCATTTTGGATATGCATGTATATTCCTTATTCAAAGAGGACCTTACCTAATGAAACCTCTGGTGTATTTCTTGTGATAACGATGGTGACAATTGACCTGTATATCATGGACATTTTGGAAAGTTGTAATAAGCAGATTTGTCTTCATTATACTAGTAAATGGATTGTTAGCTATGGAGCTATTTTTTGAAATGTAGGTATAGGTAAGTGCAGTAAACAAAAGATTGCCCAGTTCTGTAAACACTTGTAAATTTATAATAAGCGGGATACCAGCACAGTCCCATGTGGATTTGTTAGAAGGGAGTGCTTACAATAGGAAAGTTTTGCAAGTGGAAACCAGAATAAAAGATGCTAAGATATTGTTACTGTAAACCATCTGGTCTAGCATACTCATCTCCTCTCACTGTACCTCACTCAGTTGTCCCCAAGTGCCAGCTCTTTAAAAAGGGGACCGAGAGGGGGGAGTTCCATTTGATGAGATCACTTCTGCATTAACATGACTTGGTATTGCTGTGATAAAGATTGAAAGCCTGACTGTGACCTACATGACCATGTGTGACCTGCCACCTTCTACAATAGAGCTGCCAAACTGATAGTCTAGCCAGATTTCCAGCTATTCTTAAAATAACTCATTGTTTAGTGAGCACTTACTATGTGGCCAGAAACTATTTAAGCATTGTCTGTGAATTAATTTAATCTCCACATGCCCACGAAACAGATATTATTAGTCCTATTTTACAGAAGAGAATGCACAGAAATTCTTAACAGTGAAGCATGTCACCTAGAGACACACAGCTAGGAAGTAACAGCACTAGAATTTCAGTTTAGGCCATTTAATTCTAGATCCCCTGCTTTTAAACACTCTGCTCCCTGGGATAGGCTGTCAGCATAACCAGTAATACTACTGTTCATAATTTTATGTTTATATGTAGGATTATTTGATTTAAGTATGTCTTCCCCAGAAAGACTAAACTATTACTGTTCATAATTTCATGTTTATATATAGGATTATTTGATTGAAATGTCTTCCCCAGAAGACTAAGTTGCATGAAGGATGTACAATATCTTTTTCCCTTTTATCATTGTGTTTTTAGAGTTCTTTACAACCATCTGATGGATAGTTATTGTATATTTCTTGAAAGTCATTTGCTGTGAACTATCACTGTGCTTAAACATAAGACCAGGCCCTTTTTAAGCAAAATATCTAGTCCTTTATTATCATCTGTAAAATGAAGGGGTGACATTAAAATTTCTATAATGGATTTTGGACTCTTAATACAACACAGGTGTAACTTCGTAATGGACAAAGATTTGTTTTTGTACTTTTGATTGCAAGTTTGAGAATAGGTTTTAATTAGCTTGTGTTTAGTAATACCCACCCATAATTAAAATACATCGCCCACATGTAATCTAATTAAGGTTTATGGTAATTTAATTTATTTAAAACTTATAAACAGCATTCATATTTTGTTGCAAGAATAAAATGCACATTTTTATTTTGGCCACATTGAATTTTTTATTTCTAGTTATCTCTATGTAATCATTAATAGTGGAATTAAAACTAAAAGAATTACAACAATGGAATTTGACAAGAAGAACTGGATTTTATAATATTTAATTAGTAATTATAGTAAAATTATTTTGGAGCTACTTGGCAGCTCAATTTGTAAATTCTTTTCTGATGAACTATAATTAAACTAGTTTATTTCTATTTGAATATATGTAGATATAAGAAGAAAATTTTATTAAGTTGTATGGGTTATGGAGACAATGTTAATTATGTATGATATAGGATTTTTTTCCTTTGAGGTTGTTATTAAAATAATAAATCATGGTGAATCAAGAAACTTAAACAATACAGTTGAACATTTTCTTTTGTATCAAATCTAATGGTTTTTTTGAAAGCCAGAATTCTAGTGGCAGTAAAGCTCTGGGTGATAGGACATTGAAGACTAAAGGACAAAGTTTTGGATGACTACCAAATCCATCAGGCTTGCACTTATCCAGCTTTTAGAGCAGTGTTTCGCCCTAAGTTGTGGGGTATAGAACATAATGGCCCACATTTCAAATACAGTTCTTCGCAGCCATGGCAAACTGATTTGGGAAGCAGTCCAGAAAGGTACTTGAAAGATGTACCTTTGTGTATCACCAACAACAGGTGACTGATAGTTCCTCTTGAGCATGAAGAGTTTGAGGCTGGATCAAAGACAATAGAAGATGCGAGTCCAGTGATGATTTATATAGGTTGAATAAGACTGTTTGGGCGTGGTCATTTTAGTCATAGCCGTGCATACAAAGAATGGTTATGGTCAGAAGTACCTTCCTTGTGACTTCTATATAACTTCATAGTTGTGAACCTGTTTTTAGCCCAGTGACATTCCTTATGAAATGTTACACCAACATCCTTATATAAGATCTAAATGTAAACAGGGGAGAAAGGTCAGCAAACACACAGAAGCAAGTGGCCAGAGCATGGAGTTTATCATATGATGACTCAACTTGTAGTAGTGATCTTAGCACTAGCATGTCAGTTCTGTGTGATGGTTAAAAATAATTGCAAATGTACTGAAATCTTAAGGCCCTAAACGGAATTTTTTTAACTGGCACAAAGCCTTGTTAAATGCATTTGTAGAAACCATGCAATGGTTCTCTATATTTCCTCATTTACTAGTTGTCTTCACCATAATCTTCAGAGATATGTGATATATATAATTTACACACCAGGAAACAGACTAAGAGAAACCTGTGACTTGCCAAAGACCTCACAACTGGTGCATAATAAAATCAAAATCCAAACCTTATTTTTCGATATAAGAAGGATAGGTCTCTGTTTGATTGCTCTGAGTTAATGTGGGAAATGCCATATATATAAAACACCCATGAATTTAGAATTTTGGTTTGTTTGGGTATAATGTGTATATACATGTTCAAGTTAGATTTAGATAGATTTGTGCTGAAAGAATTTGAATGTTAGAATAGTTTCTGCAGATACTGTTACACCATTTTTGATTACTGAGTAAGGATGTTTTTATCTTCTGCCAGACACAGTAATGGCTCATAGGGAGTCAGTGAGTGTCTAATGAATGGAATGAATGAATAGGAAAGGGATAAATTAATTTTGCAAGTGCTTGTATCTGTAAGAGAAGATCTCTTGGGAATAAGGATGGTAACGAAATACATTGTAAAATAAGTAGAAAACTCCTGAGATGTCCCTAGACCATAAATATAATGTTGATTTGTTTCTTCAGTTATGGAATCATTCAGTTCTGATTTCATTCCAGAGTCAGATCATATTCAATGTAGGTAGATCCTTCTTCTTCTTCTTTTTTAATATATTCTATTGAATTTTTACAGAGAGGAAGGGAAAAGGATAGAGAGTTAGAAACATCGATGAGAGAGAAACATTGATCAGCTGCCTCCTGCACACCTCCCACTGGGGATGTGCATGCAACCAAGGTAACATGCCCTTGACCAGAATTGAACCTGGGACCTTTCAGTCCGCAGGCCGATGCTCCATTCACTGAGCCACACCGGTTTGGGCAGATCCTTCTTTTTCCCCCCTATTTTCTTCCCTTTATATTCACACATTTTATCACTGCTATTTTATTAACTTATTTCTAACTGTTGTCTGTGCGATCCTATGGTAGATTTCTGTACACATGCACTACAAATCAAATTCTACATTCTCATGAAATTAAATTATTGAAAGGTTAAAGTCGGTGGGTGTGCAGGCAGGCTAAATAGCTATCTCAGACAGTGAATAAAGAATAATTGAACTTATTTAAGGTTAAGGGGATAAAGGATGGGAATTTCCAAAGGGAAGGGCTGCACAGCACTGAGCCAAAGATACTTGTTCCATACTGGCACTTAGGACAGTAAAACAAGGAAGGGCATAGTAGAAGAAGCATCAGGAAAGTCTGGGCTAGGCTTTTTCAGCTCAAAGGCCGCCTTGGAAACAGGTTCAGGGGGTAAGCCTGGAATGAGCTGCTGCTGCCCATTGCTCCCTGGTTGCAAGTGTCATGGGGTCCCTTAGAGGAGAGGGGATATGTGCTTGTGGAGGAAGGAGAAGAGGAAGGGAATGGCACAGGTATGCTCCTTAGAGGAAGAGCATGCACTGGGTCCTTTGTCCTGAGTATACTGATCTCTTTCTTGCAGGTGTAACTCTTAGGGGAGGTCTCAGGAGAGGGTCTTATTAATAAAATAGTCATCAGCTTTCCAAGGTACAGTATTCTCTTTCCAGGTCGTGGTCTCCCCTGATTGGTTGGTGCCAGGGCGTCATTAGTCAGTGTAGCTGATCCTGAGGCAACCATGATGTCACTTGTCTGGTTTTGCTGCTTTCCCGGGCTTGGAGCTGAAATACAACTGACGCCTAGGTGTTATCTTTAGGGAAGAAAAGATCGGGGGTCTAAACCACCTGACTAGCGATATGAAAGATCCGGGGTCCAAACCGCATGTCCAGTGATTTGCTTGAGGAGGATCAAGTTTCTTGTTTTCCTGGTTTTGCCCCTTGCTAGGCATCTGGGGCTTTCTGTCCTGGTGATTTTTTGTACTTGGCCCATCATCCTTGCTCCGGGGGTCTGACAACTATAAAAATATTTTTTGAGACCTGTAAGATACAGATAGGATATACACTTTAAAAATGTATGAAAACTTAATTTAACTATTGTTGAACCTACTATGCTAGGGCATCCTCTTTTTTTTTTCTTTTCTTTTTTTTTTTTTAGCACTCACTCACTAGTACATTGTCTTTGGTGGAATTCCTTCACCTTCTCCTTCTCAGCACTTTGTTTTCTTTAAAAGTGACTCTTCATTTGGTCTTACTTTGTCTACTGAGGCTTTTCTAGTCAGTGTCTTGCTGAATTTTCATATATAACATGTCTTCTTTCCTCATTTTTCTTTCCATACAACGTATATTGTTCTCCCACTTCTGAAGAATGTGAGAAGCATTCACACAAAGGATCTTCCCCAACTCTGTCTTGACTGTTAGGTAGGTATTCAGTATGTGATTCCTGACCTTCTGGAATTCATTCCCTTGAGTGTGGCCTATTTGTTGACTTCTAATGAATAGAATATTCTCTACAATTATGTGCCAGTAATGTCAATTCCAAGAATAGCACTGTTATCAATATTGAGATTCTTAATAGCTTTGTGGTGAAAGAACTTAGAATTTGCTCCTGAACCAGGAAAAGGACAAGGCCTGTGACTATTTAGAAAGAGCCGGCCAATGGGGATCTGGATACAGGAACAGGTGAGAAAGGCACTGAGCCTTCAGAAGAAAGTTTGTCTTCATTTCTGTAGATTGATTACCTTGGAGAATGTGTTACATCTCCCTGAGCCATTTTCTCGTATCTACAATAGATGGAGTTGAACTTAAGGATTTTGATAAATTTCTTTAGTTTACTTCGTCTATATTCAGAAATCTAGTATTTTGCTTTTTGATTAAGCTTCATTAAAAAAAAGTTTCTCATACTCTAGGCCTCTAATATATAAATAAATACACTAGACAACTATGAGTCCATGTACCTTACCTAGAGGGGGTGGTCTTCACAAGACCACAAGCCATTTCTCTTCTCAAAATAACATACTCAAAGAGAAGAGACAAATTCAATTCACTAGATTGACTATACCTAGTTCTGATTTTTAAGGAAAGGTCCTTTACACATAGGACAACCTAAAACTTGTGTTTACTTATTCCTATTAGGGTAGGTCACAGTGCTCTTTAAGCATTAGTTTTGGGTAGATAGTTAACTGTATCCAGTTCATCTCTTTGTGAGGCATAGACCACAGAGCTAACAGCCCTGCTCCAGAATTGCTCTACAAGGCCAAATGTCTGCCAGCTGTTTCAGTCCTGTCCATATTGTGGATATTTCCTAGCTGCTTTACTTGAACATAAAGTGTGTCAAGCCAGTAATTCTACCCAGTAAGTCTATTCTCTCTTAAAGCAAAATTAGGAACAAGAGATTATAATATAAAGAATAAGAAGCAGTTATAACATAAAGGATTTTGGCTTCATAAGAATATCTCCAAATCACTGTCCTGCAATTACTGGAAAAGGCAGTTGAAAAATTATTGCTAAAAACAGAAAAAATGTTCATGCTTTATTTGTATCCAACCAAAGTATCAGAATGTGCATATTATGCTAATAATTTCTTTATCTCAGGTTTGTCTTAAGCACATGTAAGAATCTGAGCTAGAGGATCAGTGGGCATTGTATATTTAACTTAAAATTAGTCTTATTGGGTTAGTAGTATGAAATTGGGCAAGTCTGTGTTGAATTTATAAAATGAGGATGGTCACTATTTTATAAGATCTGGACATGAACCACTAAAGTCGGTCCTTGCCAATCCCTTTGATAAGACAAAGAGATGTCCTAGTTTGGAATCCCTGTCTTGTACCACTTGGTAAATTCCCATCTAACTAATAAATACAATAGAAAGTAGACATCAGGAGAAAAACCTTCAAGCAAGCTGGAATTTCTTAACATTGTTTTGTTTGTATCGTATTTATTTTTGTGGTTAAAACCTATTTTTGGCAAGTGGTTCTAGTTTCTACTTGTGGCAGGTGTGGTAGCCAGCCTCCGAGATGGCCCCCAAAGGTGTCTGTGCAGTCCCTTCCCATACTCTGCCAGGATTGGTCTGTGTAACCAATAAAAACATGGCAAAAGTTGACAGCTTGCCACATCTGAGAGAAAGCTGTGTTAAAAAAAAAAAAAAGTTTCCATCCAGATACAGTGAAGTTACTTTTTCCTTTAGAAAACATATATTTTAAGTATGAAATTTACCATCTTAAATCTTCCAACATTATGTCACTGGATATTCATATATATGGGCTTCTCATTTAAAAAAAATATATATATTTTTTTATTTTTTACAGAGAGGAAGGGAGAGGGATAGAAAGTCAGAAATATCGATGAGAGAGAGACATCGATCAGCTGCCTCCTGCACGCCCTATACTGAAGATGTGCCCCCAACCAAGGTACATGCCCTCTACCCAAATCGAACCTGGGACCTTTCAGTTCACAGGCCAACGCTCTATCCACTGAGCCAAACCGGTTTTGGCTGAGCTTCTCATTTTTGAGTTACTCTTTACAGTAACTTCCTAGAGTTACACTTCTTAAAGTCATGAAAGCAGTTTTATTGTGGTTAGACTATCTTAATCTTTTTGAGTTTGTGTCTCTGATAAATCAGAGGTTTCTGAAGCTAAAAATTTTTTTGTTGGAGGAAAATGAGATGTGTGCCTTTATCTACACTGCATGTATTTTGTTCCCTCTTTGGAGTTGCTCTGGCATGCCTGGAATCATCTTCTACACTCTAAAATGTTTCTGGTATGTGGGGCTCAAAATTTGGTTCCCCTGACCCTCAGCCTCCTGTCTTAGCTCTTAGCTGGGTGGAGGCACAGAGTCTTTTGCTGAGAGACCCTTCCCTATCAGGTTCAAGGTTTATTAACTGTTTTTTTTTTTTCATATCAGAATATCAGAAACTATATTCTCTTCACTGCATTTAAGCCCTGTCTTATTCATGTGCCTTAGAAAATTTTCTTGCCATTTGCAATCAGCGGAAATCATTTTTAAAATTGTATTTATTAAGTAAAACAAAAGTATATATGCTGAACACATAATTATGTCTAACAAAACATTAACAAGATATGGTAGAAAAACATTAATGTAAGGGGAGTCTGGATTCCACAGGTCTCACTCTTGGGCTGATGGCTCTCAAACCTTAGCTACAGTACTCCCTGCCCCTCACTCCAACCTTCTTTGGGAAAATAACTGACAGTGTAAACCATTTTTCTTAGCTGTGGTCTTTATTAGGGAAACAATTAGGGGAAATTTTGTCCTCAAACTTCATTTTAAAATAGGAACATTAGAGATACTAGGTCAAATGTTGGATTTGTTTAAATTATTTTTAGCCAGGGTTTGTAAATCATTAATACCAGAAGTTATCTACCCAGGATTTTTAAAGGGTGAAATTGGGATACTTGTAGCCAAAATGTGTGAATGTAGCTTATGAACAGTTACTGTGCCAGCATATTGGTTGGTGCCACTGTGAACATGTTGAAGGAAGGGGATTTAGAGCGTTAGTTGTCCGGCTTTCTTTCCTGCTAGGCTTCTGGTACCTCTGTGATAACAGACATGGTTAAAAATCATATTTAAAAAACTCTTCAGAGGGAAAGCAAAACTGCTATTTACAGGGACAAACATATTTACTGGAACTTTTTTGAGAGGGTAAAGACCTACATAAATCAATTATTTTTCATAGATTTCAAAAAACCTGTAACAAATTTTCACTTCTAGTGGCTGTTCATAAAAATACCGTTGGGCTTTAAATGGTGAGAGTGGCTGATTTGTCATAGGTTGTTGAAGTCTGGAAAAGGGAAATACCAAGTCAGAATAAGCCGGTATTTTTCTGAAGGAAAAAGTGCAAATAGCGGTGTTTCCTTAGGCTTCCATGTAGGGAATTGTTTTTGACATTTGTCTAATCTGTATTGAGGAGGGCACGAGTCTCTGGATTTTAGTAGTGAACTACCCCAGAAAACTGATGAAGTGCCTTCTGTTTAGTTTCCTCACTTCACTAACATTGCTAATTTTTATTTTGTAGAAGTTTTTTAGTTGGACTTTGGGTGTAATTGTTCATACATCTCAGTTGGTGGCATTTTATTATCATTGGTCTAGGCCAAACCAATGTTTTATTTATTAGGTGTTGTTATTACCATCCCCTGCATAAGATACCCCTTCTATTACCATAGGAATTTATTCTAATGTGTGTAATGTAATTCTTTTTGTTTGTATATACTCTTGTGTAATGAATATTTTGTATTATATAAATTGTTATATAAATGACTTTGTTCTCATTTGGTTAATATTTTCACCCTCCTATATAATAAAAGCTTAATATGCAAATTGACAAATGGCAGAACAACTGGTCACTATGACGTGCACTGGCCACCAGGAGGCAGACACGCAATGCAAGAGCTGCCCCAGTCCGCAGGCCCCAAGCCAGCCAAAGTGGGTATCAGCGGGAGGGGCCCCCAGATCGCCCTGCTGGTTGCCTCACAGATCGGCCCTAATTGCTGGCCAGGCCTAAGGATCCTACGTGGGCATGAGTTTTGTGCACCGGACCTCTAGTTTATCATAAAGATTTGTCCCTGGTCCTGTGTGAATATTATCCTGTTGATTCTGACTGTAGTTGAGTATTTTGTGATGTACATTCATCCCCTTTTGCCTCTCCACTCCTTCTGATTGGGATTTAGACTACTTCCACTTCCCCACCATCACTCAGTGGATAGTATGTCCCTTGGGACCTGTGTGACAGTTTCTTTGGGAACTATGCCAGGACTAGAATTGCTGGACCTTAGACTCTGAGTACATTTAGTTTGCCAAAGCCATGCCTAACGTTCTCTAGATGGCTGTATTCTCAAACATGGCCCAGCTTCCTAATTTTTGCTAGTCTATCAGATATCAGATATTTCATTCTAATTTGTATTTCTCTGACTACTTGTGAACTTCATCATCTCTTCATCTGCTTTTTGTCTTTTTTGGGAGTATCTTCTTTTTTAGTTTTTTCCCATTTAATGTTTTGGATTCTCATCTTTCTATGTTGACTTGAGAAGTATTCTTATATACTGAATGCTAGTTCCCTATCAGAGCATTGCAAAAATCTTCTAATCTCTCATCTGTCTGTCAACTTTATCCATTGAAAAGAAATCCTTAAGTGTGCTATCAAAATTTTTTCATTTTTGCCTTATGGCTTGTAGGTTTTAAGTCTTTCCTACCTGTAAGCTTCAAAGATGTTCTCTATCATTTTCTTCTTTTAAGTATATAATTTTGACTTTCACAATTGGAATTTTCTTCATCTAGAGTCCACATCATGTCACTTCCCTGATCAAAAGTAATCAAGTTGCCTCCCTTGGGCATATGAGGCCCCTCAGGATCTGTCTCATGCCTGTCCCCCAGTTACGATGTGCCCACACTGCCCCTTATTCACCTTCATATTCCAAGTACATAGAATTTGATGTTTTCTAAAATCCCTCTAACAGAAAAGTGAGCATTGTAACAATTTAAAAGGTATTTTCCCCTCTGAAATCATTATAAAGTCTAAAAGATATTCCTTTAGCTAATTTTTAGGTAGAAGTACTTCTATTTAAATTATAGAGGTAGTATATCTGAATTGTTATATACTACAATTCTGGTAATATGAAGTCAAACAATACAGAAATGCGCAAAGTAAGAAATTAAAAATTCTAAGCCCCAAGCCTTTAATACTTTTTCTTCTCTTTAGTATACATATAATCATTTGGGTTGGAAGCCAGTGCTTTAGAAGTCAAAAATTCCACTGCCCAGATAGAGTCACCCAGAATCCCTAGCGTGGGACCCTGGCATTCATATTCTTAATAGCTTCCTAGGTGATTCTGATTTGCAGCCAGCAGTAGAAATATTAGATCTTACAACACTTAACAAAATTAGAAATAAGTCATACCAAACGCATTCTTCAGCATCTTGCTCCCCTACCTTCCAGCTACTTGCTAAATGAGATTTAAAACCCCACCTTTGTTTTAACGTATACCTATAACCAAAAATTTATTTATTTTGCAAATGTTACAAACATGCTGCTCCTGTTAGCTTAATAGGCATTATATAGTAATTATTTTATTATTTTAAATTTATTGGGATGACATTGGTTGATAAGATTACATAGGTTTCAGGTATACATTTCTATGATATATGAACTGGATATTGCATTGTTTGTCCACCCAAATTCATATCATGTTTCATCACCATATATTTGGCCCCCTTTATTTTTATTATCCTTCTGGTAACCACCATGCTGTTGTCCGTACCTATGAGTTTCAATTTTTATATTCCACATCTGGGTGAAATTGTGTGGTTCTTAGCTTTTTCTGACTGACTTATTTCACTTAGCAGAGTATTATCAAGGGCCATCCATGTTGTGGTAAATGGCAGTATTTTCATCTTTTCTTATGGCTGAGCAGTATTCCATTGTATATATGTATCACATCTTCTTTATCCAATCATCTATCAAAGGACACTTTGATTGCTTCTATGTGGAGGCTATTGTGAATAATGCTGCAGTGAACATAGGGGTGCATATATCTTTGTGAGTAAATGTTTTCAAATTTTTGGGGTAGATACCAAGAAGAGAGATTGCTGAGACATATGGTAACTCTATTCTTAGTTTTTTGAAAAATCTCCATATTGTTTTTTAAAGTGATTAAGTATTCTTGTGAATAATGGTAACTTTGACTTAATGTAATAGTAGTAGTAAAAATTCTTCTCTTTTAGCCATTAGGATTCATAGTTTATCAAAATCCATAACTAATGGCTACTGGATTGTCCTCTTGGGTTCTTTGTTTTCTTTGTGCCAAATGACAGAATATAGTCAAGTATTTAGTAGGAACTAAGGTTTGTAAAATTAGAAGCCATATATATATATATATATATATATATATATATAATCAGTTTACTTAAAGTTAAATTATCTTTTTTTATTTTTTAAACTGGGAAATCATCTTTTCTCTTACCTTAAGTCATTTTTTTCTACTGGTTTCTTTTTTCCTTAGGCATCTGTCTCCCCATATTTTAATGGCGGAAACCTGCCTTTCCCTTTTGAGAACTGGCCTGGGCTCTATGCCTTCTCAGTCAGTATCTGATGCCATCTTCTCTTCTCTTAGTCCCTGTTCTCTGCTCAGATCCCACAGCCCTGCTTTTTCCTCCCCAGCAACACTTGGCTCCATTGACTGCCCACATGTTGGTGAAATTTTTTTTCTTCCTTAGGATATAATGTGTGTGTGTGTGTGTGTGTGTGTGTGTGCGCGCGTGCGCGCGCGCTTGTGCTTTTTTTAGGTTAACTTTTCTCCCCCTCTTGTAAAAGTGTTATATATGTATATAGTAGAAAATATGGAATAATAAAAAAGGTAGACTGTTCAAAATTTCACCACTTATACATGGTGTTTTGGCATTGATTCTTTATTAAAATGGGATCATGCTACATACACAGTCTTTATACATAGCACTTGCACTTTAGTTTCTCCCTACCTAATAATATGTATTTACCAAATACTTTTAATATGTAAATATTATTTATCAATGAGCCTGTTGTCTTTCTTTCTTTTTTTTGAGTCTATCTAATTTTTAAAATATATTTTATTGATTTTTACAGAGAGGAAGGGAGAGGGATAGAGAATTAGAAACATTGATCAGCCTCTTGCACAACCCCTACTGGGGATCAATCCTGCAACCAAAATACATGCCCTTGACAGGAACCAAACCCAAGACCCTTCAGTCTACAAGCTGACGCTCTATCCAACAAACCGGCTAGGGCTTGTTGTCATTTTTTATACAAGTTTTTTTCTCCCTCCAGTAGAAATATTTGCCTCATTTTTCCATTTCCTTAATTTTGTTTAAATTTACAGCAGACCCTTCCCATAACCTTCTTTATTCAGCCTCTTAGTACCATTGACAAATAACTGAGTTGCATTGTCTTCTTTTGACCCATCCTTTTGGGGCCAGCCCTCTGTTCCTGCTCCAGACTGGGCTGATTGCTCTCTAAACCTGCTTCACAATGTCATTGCACCTGAATAACCCACATAAAGGGAGTGAAAAGATTTGGACACTCCTGCATATGAGGAGATAAATTCAGTGGTAAAATGATGTTATCAAACTTGGGGATTTGAGAAGGTCTTGATCGCTGGTCCCTGTAGGTGTCAAGCACTTAATGCTGGCAATGAGTATATTTCATCCCAGCCTTCTGATTGTGTGTACCTGCTCATTTGTCATCACACTTTTCCTTGATGTTTCAGGAATGTTAGTCTAGGTCTGACCATTGGTTTCCACTCTTTCCTCCTTCCACACTCTCCCCTGCTCTCAATCGCCTTTAATTCTCCTGTGGAGTTTTGGTCCTTTGGGAAGAAGAGAATGGAATCCAGGGGTGCAGAATTCATTTAAAATGACTCTGACATTTTCAGATTTCAGGAACGAGGCAGATTCTTGCCATTAAAAACTTGGATCATTTTTTTCCCCTTAAAATATAGGAACTTTAAATGATTCACTGATAATGAGGGAAAAGCTGTTAGCACTTAACATATTTCTCATTATACTTCAACTCAGGATACTCATCTATTATACTACTTTAGGCATTTGCTCTGTTTTCAACACTTTAAGACAAAAGGTTATATATTTTCATTACATGCATTCTTAACATCACTTCACCTCAGTAATTAAAATTGTGTGTTTATGGATTCAGTTGAAACTGAAAGGATTTCTTAGTAGTAAAAAAACGGTGACCTTTAAGAAGAGTCTTTTCTGAAGTTCATTGAAAATATCAACTGTGCCAAAAATATACTATGAACTAGAAAGTTATTTAGAAGAGTATAAATAAGTAATTTTAAAACATACCTTAGTTATTTGAAAGTAAATGAGCAAATTAATAACATTAAAGGTGATTTGTTGTGAAATAAAATGCTTGAACTCAGTATCACAGATAGTAAAAATAATTTAAAATGATAGTTGATGACTTTTACATTCAATTATTTTTTATTTAATAATTTTAATATGAAATTTCCTAAACTGCAAAGACTTGTTTGAGCTACTGAATATTCTTATAGATAAAATGCATTTAACACTTCTTTTATAGACATAGAAGCAGTAAAGCATCAAACCGACTGTCATTACAGCAGGAGTTTAAGAGATCAACCAAAGGACTTGTATGCATGCATATAAGCATAACCACTGAACACAAGACACTGGGAGGTTGGGGTATGCCTGGGAGGGAGGGGGCAATGAGGAGATATGTATACATGTAACACAATAAAAAAAAACACTTCTTTTAATTTGTAAGTAAACAGTTATTAAAAACAAAATAGAAATTAATAGTTTTGGTATTTGCTATAAATTTTGAAATATTTTAACTGTTTTGAATCTACTTCTTTACTAATAAAGTGAGAATAATTTCTACCTCTAGACTTTCATGGAGATTTTTTTTTTTAAATCTCAGTGAGATTAAATAAATTGACATTTTATTTTTTAAGCTTCTGCCTTTTTGGTCATAAAAGAAAATGATGGAAGTGTTATATCATATTTTTTCAGACTGAGAAAGACTGGAAAGAATGATGGGACCCTATCCCCCCCATACTGATGAGGGTCAGATAGTCAAGCTGACGTTGCCACAACTCTTCCGTTGAGGAACCTGGCAGGAGGCATCAATAGCCTTAAAACAACGCAAAGTACCTTTCTTTTGTGAGTTCTAGTGTGCTGTAATGTCTCACGTGGACAGAGATTATTTTCAAATGAGTTGTTTAGAGTATTAAAAACTATAAATCTAAATATTATGTTAATACATCATTCAGTAGACTTCTTTGTAGCCATTACAGATAGTCATATGTCAAAAAAGGATAGGTGTGTATATGAATTTTTAACCTTTTATTATGGTAAATTGATATCAGTTGAAACATTTTTCTATGACATCAGTGATTGGCTACCTTTTTGCTCCTCTGGACTACATTTTTTAGTGCCCTTTCTTTTTTTCCCTTGGCTCTTTGCCTAGTTCAGTGGTCGGCAAACTCATTAGTCAACAGAGCCAAATACCAACAGTACAATAATTGAAATTTCTTTTGAGAGCCGAAAACTGACTTGTGTGCATGGGCCACAAAGGTTCAATCGCACTGTACGTGCATGTCGCATGTGGTATTTTGTGGAAGAGCCACACTCAAGGGACCAAAGAACCGCATGTAGCTCGTGAGCCGCGGTTTGCAGACTACTGGCCTAGTTTATACTCCCAAGTTCCCTTCCCTCTTGCCTGATATTCCTACTCCTTTTTAGTTCCTTGATTTGGCTTGCCTAGTGCTAGATATAAACCACATGGAGAAAATAAATACTGATTAAGGAGAAGTTATCTCCTCTTCAAAAATAAATCTTCCAGTTCTTTAAAGTGTGGCTTTAGAAAATTGTTTCCCAGTTTTTCTGGAAACTTAAGAGTACAGACCTGGACTTGAATACAGACTCTGTGACTTGCTAGGGGTGTGACCTTTAGACAGGTTATTTTGCTTCCTTGCTTCTGTATTTTCAACAGTGAAATGGGGATAATGTTAACTCAGTTTTGTCTCGAAGATTAAGTGATATAATATTTGTAAAGTGCTTGGCACTATCCGATTCATAGGAAATTGTGTGTGTGTGTGTGTGTGTGTGTGTGTGTGTGTGTGTGTGTGTAGCCAGCGACCGGAATGCTGTAACCACCAGAACGACTGGTTGCTTTGAAGCCCACTGTGGTCAGTGAATCAGCCTGATGTGGGAGTGGGGCTGGCCAGCCAACCCCCTGTGGTCCCTTCCCCCAGCCCGGCTTGGTCCTGATGGGTCCTGACCCGGGCAAGCCAGCCAGCCAACCTCTTGCCATCTCCTCCTCCCAACGGGCTCGGCCGCAATCTGGGGCTGGACTGGCCAGACCCTACCTGTGCATGAATCTGTGCACTAAGCCTCTAGTATTTTAATAAGATGGTTGCTAACGTTGCTATTACAGCAGATGAGATGCAGGCCAGACTTCATATTTCAAATACTGTTTCAATTTTTAAAATCTCGGTAACCATTGGTTTCTCAGTGTATAATAAAAAAGACAAAACCCCCAAACAAATCAACAAACAAAAACATTGGGTGGAACTCAAAGAGTCATCGGACTTTTTTTAATTTATGGATATAGCAGAAAGGGAATGGGGAAAGGATAATAAGGCAAGGGGAAAAGCCTGGGTATTATGAATGGATGCTTGCCTCAAGGCAATGTGAGGATGGGCATATGGCGAATTCTGAATTGTACAGCTTTCCACACATTTTTAAATGAAGGTGAATATAAAGTTAGAAGTTGCAAGGTGATTTGAAATGGCCAAAAAATGTTCCAGACATAAAAAGCATTTTTACAGTTTTCACTACATTCTCATAATGGACTCCCTGTTTTTGGTACTTTGTTTCAGAATTTTTGTTGTGAAATACTTTGGAAGTATTAATACTTTAGTTTTACATGGTGTTCCAAACATGTTAACTGTTTTTGTGAAAAATAATTTTGTTTCTTAGGCTTCATTTTTCTTTTCAGCATTCTTCTAGTGGTTATAATCATTGGAGATCCAGTTTATTATGTTGATGTTGGCCACATAATCATCTTTCTTTTAATGTCTGGGGATCCCGCAATATTAAACCATGGAGATAAGTTGGTAGGGCAGTCTTAGGCTGCTCTAGAACTTACTGTGCTCTGCTTTGCTCTTATATACACTTATGCTCCTCTTGTTCAGATAGTGCTGTTGCCCTGTGCCAGCAGTTGGAGGGTTGTGAGTGTTTTTTTCTCCAGAGGTGGTAGATTGGGAGATCCAATTGCTTTTGACCAGCCACGGCCTCTATAGCACAACTGCTGATGCTGACATCACGCAGCCTGTGGCCACAAAGGAGAGAGCCCCCCTTATCGCCCAGGGATTGAGCCATCCGGAGAGTACATCATTCTGTGCTCCCGTATTCAAAATAAGTGTGGAAGTAAGGCAGGGGCGGATGGGTGGGGGGTATGGTAAGAGATCAACTGGACTTGTATGCATGCATGCATATAAGCATAACCAATAACACTAATAGTAGAGTGTGGTGAGGACCTGTGCTTGGGAGGCAGGAGCAGGCAGGGCAGGGAGAAGTCAGTGGGGGAAAAGGAGACTTACGTAATACTTTCAACAATAAAGAATTTAAATTTAAGAAAAAAAAAGGAAGAGGCTGTGTAAGGGCCCAAAATTGCAATTACTTTAGATTTTCCACATGCTTGAGAAATCTACTATGGTGGTTAATAGGGAAGGCTTATGAAGCTCGATTTTTAGATGCATAAGACTAAATGGCCTTGGACTTTTTTTTTTTTAATTAAAAAATGGACCACTTTTCCTGAGCACTGTAGAGGTATATATTGCATGAGGCTACACAGGCACCAATCTAAGTGGGTGGTGTTCCAATGGGGCCCTCACGATTTACCCTTCCTGGTGAGCATCCTGCCCCATCCTGCACCTCTGTCAATGAGGCGTGCCATTGACCCACCTTGCTCCATTTTCTAGCTTATTCTTAGGAGCACTTCATTTTTTGTGACCCAGTTGTGTCTCTAGCTCTAGAGAAATGGTAATACCACTGAGTTTTGGCCAGGTAACATTTAACATGTGTCTGCATTTAGGTTAGAATATCAGAGGTCAGTGTTCTGATAATCCAGAAGGATAATTGGGTATGTGTCCACTGGCCTGGAGGAAAATTTGTATTTGTGTTGGTAGCAGAGCATAGTACCACAATGTCTTCCTGACATTGTGTTATAAATCATGCCATTGTCTTAGTGCTTATTCTTCATCCACTTGGTTAGAAAAGAGGTCAATTATTTCTGGGGGAAAAAATTGCTAATACTTAGACTGCCCTTACCCATAGATTTTTCTCAGACTTCTTGAATAAAATGAAGGATGTTGGAACATCTTTAAAGACAATGGAGATTGGGAAATTAGAAAGTAGGATGCATGAAATATCACTTCTCCAGACTTGAATTTGCAATTTTAATTCTATTATGCACAATGTCAGTTGTTAGAAAGTGAGGTAATAATCTCTCAGAAATCTAAGAAAGTTCTAATTACTGTACTAGTACTATAGAAAGTAATCATGCAAGTCATCCTCTATAGTAAGTTGCTGGCATTTTTTTATGGACAGTATATACAGTAATTTAGTATATTTTACATTCATGAATAATCAGGACAGACTAATCTTACTGTTTGCTTCCTAATTACTCTATTTTTAGCACTCCATCATTTCTCTTGCTACTGCAGGAAGCTATAATGTCCTAACTGCAATGCAGTGCCTGCATCCATAGCACAGTGGCCACTGTGCCAGCCTCAGTCAGCTAGGTTGCTTCTGCAGAGAAAGCAATCACCCTAACTGCCAGTAATGACAACCTTGTTGATTATACCAGCCAAGGACTATTACTAATCATGCAAAATGCTCATTTTTGCCTTACAAATACATTTTTGTTCTGGTAAACATGTATAATAGCAAGACAAATAAATAAATAAATAAAATAAAGATAATGCATCCTCATTAAAGTCTGAATTTTATTTTAAAAAAGGCACAAAAAAACTTCCTCTATTTATAGATATTTTGTTTCCCTGAGCAACAGAAAATGCAGTTCTTATTTAACCAAGCAATGCCATGGAAAAATATAATCCTGCAGATGGTAATAGTCTCCATTTTTTTCATGAAAGTACCTCTAAGTCCAACTCTATGGCTCACTTGAATCATGGAGTCCTTGACAGCATTCATGAGATTAGATAGCTCCCTTGTATTGTCCCAGGGCTCTTGGGACTGTGAACTGCTCTTCCCACTTTGGGACCCGAACCTTGACTAAACAAAAGCAGCCTGTAGCAGTGAAGCTGTGATTCCAGATTAGGTTTTTTCTGCTGGCCTTCTCCATCTGAGTGAACTACCAGACTGAAACCTGTTGTGTCCAGACAGCGCCTAGCATTGATCTTCCCCTTGTTTTTCCTAGTTTCATTCTGATACCAGGTATAAAACCTTAACTCACCTTTGATTTATCTCCTTTGCCTGCCTCTGTGTCTAGTCATTTATCAGGTCTTATTAACTTATTTGTTTGACTTATATCTGAAACCTACAGTCTCAGTTCAATTCCTACTTCCATTTTTTTTTCTGCTACTGAATTTTTGGGATAAGCTTCAAGCAAGGCCTCTTATCCCTTCTTTTTCCAATCAGCCTAACTGGTATATAGCTAAAGAGGTCTTCCTGAAACAAAACTGATGTTATCATTCTCCCAATCAGATATTTCCTTTGGAGCCTTGATGCCCATCAGACATCATACAGGGTCAGACTTCTTGGTCTAATCTGAGAGTCCAGCCATGCTTGCATTTCTCAGGATTAACCATTATCCCCCTTCAAGTCTCTGTCATTCGCCCAAACCAGAATGATCATCATCTCTCTATTTTTGCTGACTGTGTTCTTCACTCAGGATCACTTGTAGGGTCACTCAGGGGCTTTCCCAAATACACACTTTGGGAGCATGTTGTTGGCATTAGTCAGGATCTGGACAATATTTGTAAAGCTTATAATCCTGTGAGCTTTACATTTAATCCTACTTACAGTCTCACTGAGGTTTTTCTGAAAGCTGAGAGCAATTAGTGAAATAAAATAGCATAAACTGGGAGCCATTTACATTTTACTTAGCTACATTCATAATGAAGAATTGACCATCATTTAAAAGACTACAGAAGCTTCAAGGTCTTAGGGAGAACATAAGAGCAATCATATTTTAGGAACCAGGATAATCCAGGGCGACTGATGGAAATTTACCAGGTGTCTTGATGGTTTCTGGAGATAAGGTACTGGACAACTCATTTGTGACCTTCAGGTCCGTTAAAACCCAGCTTGCTGCCTTTATAGCTTAGAGTTCATAAGAACTCTGGTTCTAGTCTCTTCTGAGATTGATGTATCTTCCTAATCATAGTGTGGGGGTTCCCCAAAGAGCTTTCCGAGATGTTAGCTATCATCCTCAACCTAGTGCTCTATGCTGAAAGCCAAGTTTCAGTTGTCACTCAAATCCCTTTGAGCTTTAAAATTCTGTAACAGAATGCCTCACCTTCAGTTCCTGCCTCTGCTCTTTCCTTGACATCTTACCTGTCTCCAGGTTCCATCTGCTCTGCAGTTAAAGTGTCTTCTCATCACCCCTACCATCAGCACTCTTCATTCTTCCTACTCACTTTCCAGGTGAGTCACTGTAGTTGCTTTTGGCTGAACTTCTGCCACCACCGGACTTCTTTCCAGTCCCTTAGCCCAGCTAGTCTCCCAAACGTAAACCTGGTACCTTTTAGAGAAATACCAAAATGCACTTGGTGCAGTGGGAGGCAATAGGTGGTCCACAAAGTTGTGTTAATCTCACATGCTAATAGGTGCTGATGGTGATACAGAAAGTTTGTTACCTGTGGTACAGCCTCTACAGTGTGTTAGAGATGATTTGGGGAACAATAAAAGTAGACATTCATAAAAGCAAAGAATAGTAAGCTCTCTCTGTTTTAAAATAAACTTTTGGCACAAATCCTTGAGACTTTCTGCTCAGTGGTCTTCTATTTATATGTTTTGAGAATGCCATGGGAATTCTTGGTAAGAAGTGTTAAAGACTTGAGGCCTATTTTATACCTCTCTTAGCTTTGCTATTCACATCTGTTTTGCCTAAATCCAGTTTGATCTCTGCTTGCTCATAGGAATTTTTCAATCTAATGAAAACTTTGAGCCAATACATGTGAAGGAATTGGAAAAGCTCCTGGAAGCAACATTTATCAGATAATATAAGCAGTATCCAGGTTGTGAACTTGTTCTGCTTCTGATATTTCATAGATGCATGTCAACTTATGTAGAAGATATGGTGAAAGGAATTTCAGTGCTTTAATTTGTTTCATGTTTAATTTGTAACTGACTGTTACACTTTAGCCTTCTTTTTCCTCTAATTTCATCCTCCTAGGATTCAAAAATATTGTGATAACTTATAAACAAACATTTTAATGGCCAATGAAAAGAACCTGGGACTAAAAGCAGACCCTTCGGGGGCCCTAGTTGGTGTGGCTCACTCACTCATATGGGCATTATCCCATGCACCAAAAGGTCCCTGGCTAAATACTCAGTCGGAACTCATGCCCAGGTTGCAGGCTCAATCCCCAGTAGGGATTTGCAAGAGGTAGTGGATCAATGTTTCTCTCTCTCTCCCTCTAAAAATCAATTTCAAAAACATATTTAAAAAGAAGTAAGCCTTGCAGGTAGTTTTATAAATTTCTGTAAAGTGACATTATATTATCATATATAAAGTAATTTTATATCAAATCATATTTACTTCATGAGGATACACTTATACTTTTTTAATATGTGCTATTGAAACTTCAGATTTTATATTTTTCACTGAAATGTTCTGTTAAAATTTGGACAGTCCAAAGTATTTTAATGACTCCTATTTTTTAAATGGAAATTTTAGCAGCTGTTCAAAGCTTATACTATTCAGTTACTTTGAACTGTTTTTAATCCCAAGCTCAATAAATGACATTTTTAATTAATTACTGATAGTCTCAAAGCATTATTCTTATAGTTAAGAAGAAATTATGATCTTTAACAAATTTATTACAAAATTTTCTATAAAATAAAGCAATCTTTATATCTGCAGTTAGAAAGCACTTTGTTTTATTATATTACTTCTGATATGTTATTTTGGGAGAATGATTCTCAACCTTTAGTGTGCTGGGAATCACCTGGAGGGGTTGTAAAGTGTGGAAAACACAGATTGCTGTGCCCGTCCCCAGCATCTCTGGCTCAGTAGGTCTGTGGTATTGCTGATTCTGTTGTATCACACTCTTAGGACTACTGGTCAGGATTCTAGTAAATAGTGTTTTGTTTTTATGATTTTCAAATATAATGAGTTTAAGATACAATAGAGCATAGAAAAGATAAGAAAGTTTTTTGCCGTAGCTTTTATGGTTCACAGAATTATATGAAGCTGCCTTTTAGCCATATTTATTTTCTTGCTATTCTCAGGATATTGCATTTTACTTATTTTGATTTAAATGTATATAGTTTGACAGTATGATGGTATTACTTGGTAAATGACCAAATGTACATTTACTATTTTTTTTAAGTAATTCGCCCTAACTGGTTTGGCTCAATGGATAGAGTGTCCGCCTGTGGACTGAAGGGTCCCAGGTTCGATTCCATCAAGGGCATGTACCTTGGTTGCGGGCACATCCCCAGTAGGAGGTGTGCAGTAGGCAGCTGATTGATGTTTCTAACTCTCTATCCCTCTCCCTTCCTCTCTATAAAATATCAATAAAATATATTTTAACAGATAATTCAAAAGGTGGTAGATGGAACATTGCAATGACTATTATACTATTAATTTTGCATCTGTGTTAGAAACTAAATACAAGTAGGTTTCTATAAGTCCCTGATACATAGTGGGCACTCAGTACATGTTAGGATGAGCAAATGAATGTACTAGTTACCCTTTTTTCCACAGGCTAGTAATAATGTTACTCCTTAAAAACTTGGCTGAATATCTATGTGTTATCTGGTTAATCAACTTTATTTCTTTGCTTCTTGTGCTTCTCTTCCTGGCGTATGGTTATCTTACTGATAACTTATTTTAATACCTCACTGATAATTTAGCCTTTCTACTAGAAAGAGTGTGAGACAAGTTAAATATAAAATTAAGCCTTCACTTTTCTCTTACTTGTTATTAATACTTAATTATTTACTGAAACGGGTAGTATTAACTTTAAAAACTTCATATAAGCCTTTTGGGGATGATTTGGGTTCATAATCTAAACTGATTTTACGATCTTCTAAATATATATTTTTAAAAACTTAGCTAAGCTGTAATATAAGTATATGGCAAGTTAGATATTACTTTTACAAATCCACAGAAATTTCCAATTCTTTATTATTGCATTCTAACCAAATTTGTTTTAGGATTCTGTTGCTTTGATTATGTACTGCAATAGAAACAACCCTGCTTGGTAGTTCAATTTGTTCACTAAATTCCACATATGAATGAAATCACCAAGTAAAATAGAAACGGATACATAGATAGAGAGCAGGCAAACAGCTCTGGTGGTGGGAGGTGTGTGGAGGGATTGAGCAAAAAAGAGAAAAAGAGAGAACGCATGGACATGACAAAAATGTGGTGATTGCATTGGGTGGGGGAAAGTGGAAGAGGGCATAAAGGAGACAAATGGTGATTGGAGGGGGGAAGAGAGAAGAAAAGAAAGAAAGAAAAGAGGGAAGGAGGAATGAAGGAAAAGAAAGGAAGGAAGGAAGGGAGGGAGGGAGGAGGAAGCCTACTTTGAAAATCAGCAGACCATTAGCAAGACTGGGCAAGTTGTGTCCTGGCTCAGAGCCTCTAGTAATCTCTATTGTGTGATCCTTGATGTTAAATAATCTTCCTCAGGGAGCTTCCAGGCTGCTGTGGCTGAGGAGATTGAAGAAGACCCAGGAGCAGTAGCTCCTGCTTTTATTTTTTTATGTATTAGTGTTACTCTCTATTTATTTAGAAAAAGAGGTTAAGAAAATAATGAATTTGGAAAAGTGCTCTAAATGAGCTTCAAGGTTCTTTTTTGCTTTTTTTGCTTTGAAGGCCAAGGTAACGTGTCCAGCACTTGGATGTTTTCATATCCTATACATCATTTATTTATCACAATTCATATATTTTATTTTGTAGTGCTGCATATAGATTGTTTTGTATCATAAATACTAATACACAGTATAAATGATTGGTGCTATATTGTTTATTGAATCACAAGCCATGAGTTCAAGTCTGGAGAGACCTGTGTGTTTCTCAGTATTTTTTCTGTGACTGACTACTATGAAGGTATGAAGATGAGTTTAGGCTGTTAATAGGAGTGGCTTTGTTGTGATGTAATTTCAGTAGCTGCTCATGGCAGCTGTTAGTTGAAAGTAAATTGAAAACCAGCTGGTTTAAATATCACAGTGGTGAAGATCAACAGAGGACTGAAACTGGGACTCAGCTATAGCAACATGAGACTATCCCAACCAACTCAGATGTGTTTCATCTGACACTCTCTCAGCTTGGTCCCTTGCTTAAATCACTTCATTTGGAAAAAACTCCCCTTTTGCGGGGAGTGAATTGCAGGTCTTGACAGAGAAACAGGCTTTTGGCTTCTTGGTTAGTTCAGTATTTTTTAGTTATTTTGTGACCCATCAGATTATTGAAGTTAACATTGGTATCTTCCTCAAACTTCTTTGGTTTCTCTCACAGAAATCAAAAGAGCAGAGGAAATATATTGTCAAGCAATTGTTAAGAAAGTGATGCTTGGGATTTGGGGGTCCAGAGGCTGGCTGTCTTGAATGAGGAAAACTATAACAAACTCTCTAAATCTTTGTTGCCAGTTGAATGCTGCAGTGTAATGGTGAGCTCTGTCCTCTATTGAAAATTTCCTGAAGCCATCCTAATAATAGACTTCCTTCACTTTGCTTATTATACCGGAGCACAGAGTGGGTGCTGCCTTTTTCTCTTAACAGGTACACTCAATTTTCTGCACCCGGAGCATTTTATTCTTTAAACATTCCACATGAGACATTGTGAAAATAGAAATAAAGATACCAGTGAAGGAAATTAAGAAACCACTGCATGTCCTAGGCAATTGCTAACTCCCACTGACAATTCTTGCATGAGTTTTGTGATAGTTTATCATTGATGTATAGGTAGGTACATCTGGTGTTGGGAGGTGTCCCAGTTTGGAGATGTTCTCACAGTAGTAGTCTCTCAGAAAGAGCAGAGAATTGTTGAGCTTTAAAATGGGCAAATTAACCTTTTAGTGTCTTTTTCTATTATCTTCACCAAACATTAAATTAAATGTCTTATTATGTTGCCTCTGATGTTAAAAATGATATATAGCACTGTAATTCTTATGATTTGTGAGGGTACACACTTCCATGTGGACAGATGGTACTTTGACACAGTCTTTATAATCCTAGTAGGCTGCTTGGGCATGAAAATTTTATATTCACACTATTACCTTAATTGTAGAGAGATTCTGGGGTGGCTGTGGAAAGTCGTCCAACATGTGTTCTCTTTCTTTGCATCGCCAGAGCTCTAAATATTTATTAGTCATTACTTATTTATGCTCCGTAACACCATACTTTATTGGTGAGTGTTCTACCTTTCAGAGGGCATTAGGTAGTTCTCTGCAGTATCTAAGAGAAATATGGACATGTCCTTATTAGTGAACTTCAAATCATAGTTTATGATAGTCCAGATTAATAAAGGCAGGTCCCTCTCTATGCTCCATATACCCCCTCCTCTCCAATTAAAATGACACAAAAATGCATATAGGGTACAAAGTTTTAAACTCAAAAGTATTTTTGAGATTCAGTTATGTCACATCAATTTAGGTTCTGATAGCTTATGAATTTGTAACCAATTCAGTTTGATAGACTGAAGTTATTTTGAAATTATGAGTAAATGAAACATCAAGAAAAAAAAGTAAAACAATTTTAAGAGATATAAACATAGTTAATCTTTGAGATATTTTACCACACTATTTTACAACCACTGGATGCTGCTTTTGATCTATTCATTAAATAAGAGCACAGTTTTATACTTTTTATTAGCAATAATAAAAAAACTTAAAATGTGGAATAATACATTCCTTTCATTTTCCTGTGCACTTAATCTGACCAGGCGATGTTTCAGTATATTTTGATGTTATCAAAATCAAGACTAATAACAGTTTTCTAATCATAATTCTGACTCATTGGGTTTGATTGAAAACAACAACATTTTAGTTATACACTAGATCTGCAGCTGATAATTTAGAAATACCAGTGTGTGACCACATCATAACACAGATGTGTTACCTTCTGCTAATGGAATGTAACTTCCTTGAGTTGGGGTTATTTTCCTAAATTTTTCCTTTTAAGAAAGTCAAAATCCTCACCTGAAAAACAAGTTACCCAACTTAGGAAGCTTGAGAATGAAATCTGGTCCTTTCTGACAGTTTTAGTGCCAGTGACTGAACAAAAGACTTCTGTAGGGAAGCAGTTTGCTCAGTGGTTCTTTGACTATGAGCCATCAAATATATTAAACATTTTTCAGTCAGCGCAGCAGTCAAGTGCCAGTCTCTGTTTTCAGCTGCTCACATAGCAGAACCAGTTCTGTCAGCAGGCATTGTGTGAAATGCCCCAGCACACGTGTTACACACCAAAGGAAATACAGACGTAGACAGGAGTTCTGGTTTCAGTAACTTCAGTCTAAATAGATGAGAGAATATTTTAAGGAGCAGATAAAAGTGGATGAAAATGAACATTGTGCATTGTTAAGACTTTTAACTAGATTAGTTGGGACTGACGGAGTGAGTCATCCCTCCAAAAAGGGCAATTTCAGAACACATTGAGGAGTGCCTTCTTAAGAGTGAGACACAGAGCATGTGTGTGTGGAAGGAAGGACTTTTGGTGAAGCAGGAGGCAGTGAGCCTGGTGTTACGTCTGCCTGTGGAGTTTGAAAGATAGGAGTAGAGTGGCTGTGCTCAGGAAGTGGCAGGAGTGTGTGGCTGAGCTCTGGCGGCAGTGGTAGAGGGGCCCATTCCACTGATGGAAGACATGAAAATGGCACCACCATAGGGAGGCTATGTTGAGAGGGAACTACTGTTGGTCACATTTTAGAGACAAGCACATTACACTGTTACCTTCATGGTCTCTCTACCATTCTTCTCAATTCTGTTGTTCCAAAAGACCACAAAGTATTCAGGGAAGACCTCTGTGAGCCAGTGAGTTGAGGGAGGTGCCCTGAGAGGAATGTGGGGGAGAGGGAATATCCCAGTGTATAAAACCCATATTAGAGTCTCTACTACCTAAATAGTCATCACAGACCTTAGGGTTGATGGTTTTTATTTTCTATATATATTGTATTATGTCAATCAAAAGTCTACTTTTTAGTTAATTTGCGATACATAATTTTATTTGAATGCTAAAACTTAACAAACTTACCAGTGTTCCAGTTTCCTGTCTGTGGGTTTTGAGAATAGCTCCCATCTGCATCTGGATGTACCTGGTGAGAACACTGAAGCAAGGAGGATGGTGCTACTAAGGACATCATGATAGTCTCCTGTAACAGACCACCTGGACATGATGGACAGGTTTCCTAGGATTGCAGTCATCGTGGTATCCCCAGGGGCTTGACATGTGAAGAATAGCCTAGTTGTTTTCTACAGGTTTCGTATGATGTGTTCTTTTTGAAGTCTTCTTAAATGAAGTTGCTCTTTTCCCCATAGAGGCTTTCTAGGCCTTTCATATGTTTTACTAGACTCTAAGTTGACACCTTCTAGCTTTTACTCTCTTCCTCTCCTTATCAATTCTAACTCCAGGCCTTAGTGGAGGCAGTTATACCTTCTGCTCACACAGCCATTGAAACTTTGTTGCCTTAAGCGGAGGCCTCCCCCAGCCAGGGTTTGCGGAAAGCTTGGCTTCTTCCATCACCAGGGCAACCCATGCTTCTCTCCTGTTCTCTCTGTGGCCGTAGCCATCTTGGTTGGGTTAATTTGCATGCTCGCTATGATTGGCTTGTGGGCATGGCTTGTGAGTGTAGTGGAGGTACTGTCAATGTATATATTACTCTTTTATTAGATAGGATTAGAGGCCCAGCATATGAAATCGTGTGATGGTAGGGTCCCTAGGCCTAGCCTATAATCAGGGCCATCTTCTGCCCACTTGCCAATCCCCAGTCCCGCCCTGCCACTGCCCACCCCAGTTCCCTATGGTTCCCCATTTGCCATCCATCAGTGGGCCAGGAGGAGGGACCAAGAGGTCTGTCTTCCACCCACTTGCTAGTCCTCAGCCCCACCCTGCCACTGCCACACCCCCTGCAGGCTTGGGGGAGGGACCAAGAAGTAGTCAATCCACCTCATATCATAGCGACTGGTCAATTGGTCATTACACCATTACGGTTGCTGGCCTTTTATTATATAGGATATAAGAGAGAGAGAGAGAGAGAGAGAGAGAGAGAGAGAGAGAGATTGAGATTGATTCAGTTAGCCTGAGACCAGTTAGGAAGACATTTTCAAAGTGTTAGGATTTGTATATGGGTGACCCAAGTAGAAGCATGAAACTGTGAATTTTAATGAGGACAGCCGTTATTCAAAGATATGCAAAATAGAGATAATTGTGTAGGTGCTTTCTGGATTCATGTGTAGAATACTGAACCATATTCTGAAGAAATTTTGGAATTGTTGGCACTTCAATAATTAAATGCACTGTTATTTTAAAGCAAAAATTGTAAACAGATTATTAGCCATAAATGATAACCCCAGAATTAAGACATGGTTCTGCAAAAGTTGGTATAAACTAGTGAATTTTGGAGGAATTGAATCTGATTAGCATTCATATGGTGTCATCACAGTGCATGAGCACAGCAGTGATGGAGAATCCTGGCATGTTGGCTTGTAAAACCTTCCTAGCAGCCAGCCCTCTAATCACAGAGCTGTTTCATCCTGTTCTAGAGTGCCTAATAGACTGTGTTATTCACAGACTGTGACTAACCTTTTCATTTAAATTTTGTGTTAACTATTTCTTAAGATTCTCAATTGGAATGGGTGGATATTCAGCTAGGTTGTTGTCTGGAAAGAACAACTATTGGAGACAAGGCATCCCCAAAATCACATCACAGAGCATTGAAGTCGCTGCAGCCCTGGCCTTGTCCTCATCTTTGCAGTTATAAGAAGTAGGACTGATACAAAAACCAGAGTGCTAATTAATTATTAGCTCACTAGAGGCCTGGTGCATGAAAATTCATGCACTGGAGGGGGGAGTGGTGCCTCAGCCCAGCCTGCCCCCTCTCAAGGTCCAAAGCTTGTCTGCACCTCGTGCCAGCCCTGGGCAGCTTGGCAGCCATCATCGGTGGCTTGCCTGTGCCTTGGGCCGGCCCTGGACCGTTGGGCAGCTACCATCTGAGGCTTGCCTGCACCACAGGCGTCGGCTGGGAAGCCACCATTCAAGGCTTGCCTGAACCTCAGGCCGATCCTGGGCATCTGGGCAGCTGCCATCTGAGGCTTGTCTGTGCCTTGGACCGGCCCTAGGGGACTGGAAGGTTAAGGAGACTGGGGGACTCCTGAGATAGGCACACGAAGCAGCCAGTCCTGTCTGGGGGCGGGCCTGGCCGTACTGCTTGCCTGTTACCCCATCCAAGCTGAGGGGACTGGGTACCACCATCTTGTGGCTGTGGGTGCTGCCATATGTGAGGGTGTGACAGTCAATTAGATATTCTCTTTATTGGCTGTGGATGCTGCCATCTTTGTGATGGTGTGATGGGCAATTAGCATATCCCCTCTTCGTTAGATAGGGTAATTACCAAATATCCCCATGTCTGCCAACCAGGCTTTTCCCTTCTGGTTGAACCTAGAATCTTGTCAAAGATAGAGTTTCACAAGAGATTTCATTTCAAGATTGTTTCTGTCCCTTACAGCAGAAGATCTTATAGAGACCTCAGGTTTTCCACTTCCTCAGACAGGACCAGGATCTAGGTTTTCTTTTCCTGTGCTTCATGCTGACTTATTCCTTCTCCAGTTCTGATGCAAATTGTGATGTTTCAAAATCAAATTCGGATTCTGCTCTGGGTATTATAATCTTTTTCTTGATTATTTTATACAACTTTTTAGGCTAACACATTTACTGACTCTTAGTTTATTTCCACCCATATTCAATATTCTCCTTATATTATTGATTTTCTAAATTTCTTCTGGAAGCCGCCCAGTTATACCTGACTCATTTGAATTATTTGCCTCAACTTTCACCATTGTATTAGGCAGTCCTAATTTTCTTGCCCTCATTTTCTCCTTACCCTCTCCATCACAAATGTATATGGTTCGCTTTCTCTGAATGCAACATATTAAGATATTTTCTTCCTCTCTGTCTTTATAGTAACTCTAATCTTTGATCACTTTCCTATTGCAATGTTTTATGCCTCTTTACTGGTGCAATTTTTACACTATTTTTATTCCTTTCTTGCTAGACATTGAGCTGTTTCAGCATCTTGATGGTTCCGAAACCTCACACTACCTGGCATATAAATGTTATTTCAAAGGCAGCACAGATTTGTTGTCACTTCCCCTCAGTTTGTTTCTTTCCTTCATTGAACAAACTCTAACGAACATCTTTTATGTTTCAGGCACTTTTATTGGAGTTGTGAATACAGTGGTGATCCAGATAAAAATCGTCCCTGTTCCTACTGAACCTAGAGTATATATTATATATGGCTGGGGTTTACAGAACAGGAAATATTCAGTGAATACAGAAAAGGAAAATACAATGTAGTCCACTGCATGCTCCATCTGTCATCAACACAATTCTAGAGGCTTTATAAGGTTATTTTTTCTTGTGCTTTCTTCAAAAAGCTGTGTGGAGATGTTAAGTGTGAAAATGTGTTTCTTTTTGAAAACAAAATATGGCTTAAGCATACAAAATCTAAACTGAATTAAGGAGATGGAAAGATAAACATCATTTCTCTAATTTTAGCTTGCTGAAGACGGACGGAAAGAAAAGATTGTTTTACATTATTAATCTACCTACCTTATATTTTTAAATCTAGAATTTTCTCTTTTACTCTAAAGAAATACTTAAAAAATTGGAAATCATTAGATGCATCATTTCTTAAATCAGCATTGTTAAAAGTGACTTTAATAGGGTTGGCATCAATAGTTTTGATGATACTCCAATTCAAATTTTTCAACTTTCCTCCTTTACCTTGCTTTCTATAAAGCACCGCTTAGAGATTAACATCTATTCTAAACTGGACATGTTTTATTTTTAATTATTTTTTTAATTTTTTTATTGTTTAAAGTATTACATATATTAGTGAATATATCCCCCCATTCATCTTCCCCCAGCCTCTCCTGCCTCCTGTCGCATGCCCTCATCCCACTCCCAATATCTTAAGTCCCATTGGTATGCTCATATGCATGAATTCAAGTCCTTTGGTTGATCTATTTCCCTCCCTCCCCAACACTCCCCAGCCTTCACACTGTAATTTGACAGTCTGTTTAGTGCTTTACTGCATCTGTATCTATCTTTTTATTCAACAGGTTATAATGTTCTTTATTCTCCATAAATGAGTGAGATCATGAGGTATTTTTCTTTCATTGCCTGGCTTATTTCACTTAACATAATGCTCTCCAGGTCCATCCATGCTACTGCAAATGGTAAGAATTCCTTTTTTATAGCAGCATAGTATTCCATTGTTTAGATGTGCCATAGTTTTCTAATTTGCTCATCTGCTGATGGGCATTTAGGCTGTTTCCAAATCTTAACAATGGTGAATTGTGCTGCTAGAAACATAGGGATGCATATATCCTTTCTTTCTGTTTTTTTTCTTTAATTAATGCATTACATCATACATTTCTTCCTACTCCCATGCATGCCCTAACTAACCCTCCAGTGTCTTGTGTCCATTGGTTATGCTTGTATTCATGCATACAAGTCCTTCGGTTGATCTCTTATCGATCTCACCTCTCCCTAACCTTTTCCCTGTAATTTGACAGTCTGTGTGATGCTTTTCTGCTTCTGTATGTATCCTTTTGTTCATCAGTTTATAATGTTCTTTATTATCCAAAAATGAGTGAGTTCATGTGGTGTTTCTCCTTCATTGACTGGCTTATTTCATTTAGCATAGTGCTTTCCAGTTCCATCCAGGTTGCTGCAAGTGTTAAGAATTCCTTCTTTTTTATGACAACATAGTATTCCATTGTATAGATATACCATAATTTTCTGATCCACTCATCTGCTGATGGGCACTTAGGCTGTTTCCAAATTGTAGCTATTGTAAATTGTTCTGCTATGAACATCAGGGTGCACAAATCCTTCCTGATTGGTGTTTCTAATTTCTTAGGATATATTCCTAAGAGTGGGATTGCTGGATCAAATGGGAGTTCCATTTTTAGTTTTTTGAGGAAACTCCATACTGTTCTCCACAGTGGCTGCACCAGTCTGCATTCCCACCA
>JAAGEH010000393.1:27337499-27404746 GCA_011751065.1 Lasiurus cinereus | reverse complement strand
GTCTCCGTACCTCAGCTTTTTGCAGCTCCTCTGGGTCTCCGTGAGCCCCTCTCTTTCCCTCTAGTTGTAGAACTTCCATTCAGCCAGCTTTCCTGTGGTTCTTGATGATGTCCATTCTGTCTTTTAGTTGTAGTTTTGAAATTGTTGTGCAAGGCAGCAGTATAGGTGTTTACCTATGCCGCCATCTTGGATTCTCCCCTGTATGTATTTCTTCCTACTAAGTTAAATAAGACTATTAGTACAATCTTATTTGCTTCTGACCCTCACTCCTCTCTTGTGGATATCATGTAGAGTTTAGACTTAATCTTCAATTTTCTGAATTAATTACATAGCCTCTTTCTTGTGCCCTAATCCTTCCTCTTTCAGATGTGCTTTTTGGTTGCAGACATTCCTTTAAAAGACTGTTGAAGCCACACACTTTGAGTCCTGGTACGTCTTAAAATGCCTTTATTTTGACTTCATGTTGGAATCATAATTTTTGTTCAGTATCGGAAGCTATTGCTATATCTGCTGTTGTTGATAAGAGGTCTGATGCCAAACTAATTCTCATTCCTTTGCAAGCAGTTTGTTTTTCCTCTAAGGTAACAGTTACAATCTTTTCTTTGTCCTTGGAACCAAGAAATTTCCATGAGTTGAGTTTGTCTACATGTAGTTTATCTGTTTCATTTATTTTCTTCACTTATTGGCCCTTCTTAAATGATTCGTTTTTAGTTCTCAGAAATTTTCATTTAGCTTTTTTTTTTAAGTATTTATTCTCCTCCCTCCCCCTCTTTGGTACTATTAGTAAATATAACTCCAGGATTTAGTCTACAGTCTCCAAATGGTTTATCTTTTTCATCTCTCTTCTTTTAGTCTCCAAGAGAATTATTTAGCTCACTATTATGGAATACTCTTTAAAAAACATTATTCATTCCATTTATTGAGATTTTGTTTTTAACCTGTAACTTTTTTTTTTTTAAAGGTCTCTGGCTCTGTTTCTCTTTCATGCATAGAGCTTTTGATTGAAACACAAAGGATGTTCTGCCTATTCCATTTGTTCTGTTTAGGGAATCTGGTCTATTCGACATCAGTACCTGGCTAAGGCCCTGTTTTGTCTAGATCACTCCTTTGCCCGTGGCAGCTGTTTAGCATGTGCAGGACGGAAGCTGGCCACCGAGCTTCTCATCGTGACCTAGACCTAAGAGCCTATAGTCTGCTATTCATGACTCTGAACAACTCTCCCATCAACTGCTCCAAACCTTTAAAGGAGCCCTTTTCTCTTTTGTGTTACGGTTTCCTTGGGTTATTTTGTTGTAGTGCTGTAGCCATTATTTTTCTGACTTTTTGGTACATTAATGGCCTTTTTAAAATTTCTAGACTAATTTTTTATCCTAAAAAAGAGAAAATACCTTTTCTTTTATTTCATGACATTGTGAATTGAAAGAGTAGACGTGTATATTCATCTTGTCTCTTGATCCAGTTATCCCCCTCAGAGTTTTAATTACATCCTTACACTTATTATCTCCATTGATTCTCTCTTTTTTTAAAGTATATTTCTTATTGATTTCAGAGTTTATTAAGGGAGAGAAGGAGAGATAGAAACATCAGTGATGAGAGGGAATCATTGATTGGCTGCCTCTTGCATGCCCCACACTAGGGATCAAGCCTGCAACCTGGGCGTGTACCCTTAACCAGAATCGAACCCAAGACCCTTCAGTCTGCAGGCTGACGCTCTATCCATTGAGCCAAACTCACTGGGGCTCCATTGAGTCTTTTTTACATCCTTCAGCATGCCAGGCTTCTCCTTTCTTCTCACTAATATGCTACAAAGAATCCCACCTCCTAAAGAAAAAAGTGAACCTGTAACACTTTACAAAAAGAGACTTCCATTTTCCCTTCTTTGCTGTCCATAAGGAAGATTTTTTTTTTTTTTGGAAAAGTTGAAAATAGCAAAGTAAAATCTATATTTATCCAACATAGAATTTTCACTTTTTATTAACAGTTTTTCAAAATGTACCTATTGTTAGGGAGACAACATCCACACTTGGCATAGCTCTAGGGAGCACCATTCACATAAAATACAATGAGAACTGCTGCCTAAAGGTGCGAGCAGTGCTGACCCTGAGGTTATGTATTAGCCAGGGATTTATTTTCAGAAACTTTAATTTAGTGGTATATGGGGTTGAGAGCATTCTGTTTTGTAATGAAAACCTCTTATTATTGAAATGAATAAAATTGTATTTCTTGTAGTTTTATGACCAGAAATAGTTCAGTTGAAGAGCATTTTGCTATTCCAGTGGTTTTATGTTAATACCTCAATATAGTACGAATTTGCAATTTTCTAATTACTAATGAGGTTGAGCACCATATTTATTGGCCAGGTAGATTTGATAAGGACAGTAATAGAATGTTGGGAACCAGGTAGAAATGTAAGAAATATTAATCATGCTCTGTTAACCGTGATTATTTTGTTATAATTAAAGAAGGCCACATTCTAACCTGGCTGGCAACAGCACATGGGAGCTGGGAGCTCACCTAGAAATGCAGTCCATCCTCCTCATTTGGAACTGCCTATTATCATGGAAAGATAAACAACTTCGTTGCAGAAACCAGAATAGCCAGCCTTTTGCAGATCCTCAGCCCTTGCATATCACTAAGCACTTTGAAGATCCCCAGCTCTTTTGCATACCTGCTGGCCTTTGTAAATCTCCAGCCTGCTTACCTGTTAACTGTCCATTTGGCATACCCTTTGGCTACTTTCCCATGTAATCTTTGTACTTCTACCCAATATAAGCAACTGGTTTATGGTGGGGTGCAGAGCAGATTTTTGTGGATGACCTGTTGCTCTCCCACACTGCTGACAATCCTATATAATAAAACCCTAACATGCAAATCGACCGAATGGCAGAATTACCCATCACTATGATGTGCATTGACCACCGGGGGGCAGACACTTAACACAGGACCTGCCCCTGGTGGTCAGTGTGCTCTCCTAGGGGGAGCACCACTCAGCCAGAAGCCGGGTTCACTGCTGGCAAGTGCCACGGCAGTGGCTGGAGCCTCTTCCACTTCCACGGCAGCAGTAAGGACCCAGCAGACAGACATCCCCTGAAGGGTCCTGGACTGAGAGAGCTTGTAGGCCTGGCTGAGGGATGTGTGGGCTCCCTTCACCCCCCCCCTCCAGTGCACAAATGTCATGCACCAGGCCTCTAGTGTTGGAATAAACGCTCATATATGATTCAACCATGTCTCCACTGAACTGGCTCAAGAGGTAACAGGCGGCATGAACCCATTGTTTGTCTGGTTATGTTTATATTGCATTGTGTTCCCATCACCAAAAGTCAAATTGTTTTCCATCACCATATATTTGGTCCTCTTTACCATTTACTAATTCTCCTACTCCCTTCCCTCTGGTAACCAGCATACTGTTGTCTGTGTCTATGAGTTTCAGTTTTATATCCCACCTATGAGTGAAATTACATGCTTTAGCTTTTTCTGCCTGACTTATTTCGCCTAGCATAATATTCTCAAACTCCATCCATGTTGTCTCAAATGGCAGTATTGCATCTTTTCTTATGCTGAATAGTATTCCATAATATATACTAGTATGTGCCACATCTTTATCCAATCCTCTATCGAAGGACACTTTGGTTGTCTCCATGTCAACCAAAATGTCCAGTGAATAATGTTGCAATGAATAGAGGGATGCCTGTATCTTTGTGAATAAGTGTTTTGGAGTTTTTTATATAAATACCCAGAGGAAGGATTTCTGGTTCATATTTTTTAGGAACTGTCATTCTGTTTTCCATAGTGGCTGTACCAGTTTACATTCCCACCAGCAATGAATGCAAGTACCTTTTCCTCCACAACCTTTACAGCATTTGTTATTGCCTGTCTTGTTGATAATAGCCATTCTAACAGGTGTAAGGTCGTATCTCATTATGGTTGTGATATGCATGTATGTTCTAAATCTAAAAAAAATTTAAAACTTTGTATCTCTCATAGCAAATTAGATTTAAGATACAATGACAGTCTACTTTGCTCACATTATGTAAACATTTTTCTAATTCTTCTCTTTTTTTTGGTATTACATGTTGAATGTAGACTCTAATAGATATATTTTTTAATTTTTACTTTTGAAAATGATCCATTTTCTGTAATGGAAGTCTTGTGGTAATATTATTTCCTCAGCTTCTATATGTCTAGAGAAGTTTTTATTTCTCTTTCATATCTACAATAAAACTTTGCTGCATGTATTATTCTTGGCTGATAAAATCTCTTTTCAGTAGTTTAATATTTGGTTCCATTCTCTTCTAGCTTGTATATTTCTGTCAAGAAGTCTGTTGATAACCTAAGGGCTTTACCTTAGACGAGGTTTTGAGCATTATTTCTTTGTCGTTAATTTTTATAGTTTTAATACCCTGTGTATTGGAGAAGGATTGTGGTAATTG
The DNA here is from genome assembly GCA_011751065.1 of Lasiurus cinereus. Taxonomy (NCBI): domain Eukaryota; kingdom Metazoa; phylum Chordata; class Mammalia; order Chiroptera; family Vespertilionidae; genus Lasiurus; species Lasiurus cinereus. The sequence goes on along the minus strand of JAAGEH010000393.1, from coordinate 27,400,316 downwards.
GGTTTCTATTTGCTTCTTGAATTTGAAAATCTAGCTCTTTCCTTATTCAATTATTTGTTTAAATAGTCTCTTCGTTCCCTTTTCTGTCTCTTCTGGTGTGCCTATTATTATGTCAGTCTTCTAAGTTTATTGAGAGTTATTTTGTGACTTAGCATATAATGTATCCTGGAGAATGTTCCATATGCACCTGAAATGAATGTGTATTCTGCTGTTTGGGATGAATGTTCTATCAATCTTGTTTAATGTGTCACTTAAGGCAGATGTTTCCTTCTTTATTTTCTGTCTGGATGATCTATTTATCATTGTTAGTGGGGTGTTAAAGTTCCCCACTATCACTGTTTATACTGTCAATCTCTTTTGTCAGATCTGTTAATATTTGCTTTACATATTTAGATTCTCAATAATTGGGAGCATAAGTTTACAAGTGTTATATCTTCTTCCTTTATTGAATCCTTTATTATTATGAAATTTCCTTCCTTGTCTCTTATTACAGCCTTTGATATAAGTATTGCTACCCCAGATGGGTTTTTCCTTCCTCATTTACATGAAATATCTTTCTCCATCCCTTCACATTCAGTCTGTGTGTTTCTTTAAATCTGAACCTGAAGCGAATCTCTTGAAGGCAGCATATGTACAGATATATTTTTTAATTTAATAAATCTTTATTGTTCAGATTATTACATTTGTTTTTCTTTTTTCCCCCCATAGCTCCCCTCCACCCAGCACCCACCCCGCTCTCTACCCTTACCTCTCCCAACATTGTCCTCCTCTATAGGTGTATGACTTTTGTCCAGTCTCTCCCTACACCCAACTCACCGTTTTCCCCGAGAATTATCATTCCACTCCCTTTCTGTGCTCCTAATTCTATTATATTCACCAGTTTATTCTGTTCATCAGATTTTTAATTCACTTAATTTTTAGATTCACTTATTGATAGATATGTATTCATAATTTTTATCTTTATCTTTTTCTTATTCCTCTTCTTAAAGAGTACCTTTCAGCATTTCGTATAATACCAGTTTGGTGTTGATGAACTCCTTTAGCTTTTTCTTATTTGTGAAGCTCTTTATCTGCCCTTCAATTCTGAATGATAGCTTTGCTGGGTAGATTATTCTTGGTTGTAGGTTCTTGCTATTCATCACATTGAATATTTCTTGCCACTCCCATCTGGCCTGCATAGTTTTTGTTGAGCAATCAGCTGACAGTCGTATGGGTGCTCCCTTGTAGGTAATGAACTGTTTTTCTCTTGTTGCTTTTAATATTCTCTCTTTGTCTTTTGCTCTTGGTATTTTAATTATGATGTGTCTTGGTGTGGTCCTCTTTGGATTCCTTTTATTTGGGGTTCTGTGTGCTTTCTGGACTTGTAAGTCTATTTCTTTTACCAGATGTGGGAAGTTTTTAGTCATTATTTCTTTAAATAGGTTTTCAGTATCTTGCTCTCTCTCTTCTTCTGGCACCCCCATAATTCTGATGTTGGTACGCTTGAAAGTGTCCCTAAGGCTCCTTACACCATCTTCAAATTTTTGGATTCTGTTTTCTTTTTGTTTTTCCAGTTGAGTGTTCTTTCCTTTTTTGTATTTCAAATATTTGACTTGATTCTTGGGATCCTCTAGTCTGCTGTTAGATCTCTGTATAATATTTTTTATTTCAGTCAAAAAATGCTTAATTTCTAGTTGGTCCTTTTTCATCTCTTCTTGGGACTCACTAAATTTGTCCATCTTTTCTAGGAAATTCTTAAAAAAAACCTTATAACCGTAGGTTTGAACTCTATATTCAGTCGTTTGTTTTCCTCCATTTCTTTTGTTTGTGATCTGTTCCTTTGTCTCAGCATTTTCACTGTGCCGGAAGAACTTCTGTATTGGAATCAGCTTTATGATGCAAGACTTGCAAAACTGCAAAAGCCTCTTTGTTGAGCTTGGATTGGATGGAGTCTCAGAGCGCCTTGGCTTCCAGTCAGCCCCGCCCTACACGGCCCCTGGGTCTCAAGTGTCTCTTGGTAATCACTGGAGCCATCTGTATACTTACACGTGTGCGTTCCTCTAGACCGCTGCCTTTCCAGCTTCCTTGCTCTCCAGTACCTATATGAGTCTGGGTCCCCAGGGTCTCACCCGAAACTGGGGCTCAATGCCGTTAGAAGTGGCGCCGTTGGGAGGCTCTGTCTCCCGCCCACTAGAGAAAGCCAGCAGCACAATCAGCAGTCCGTCTTCTGTGCACAGTGGTGTGGGCACCCCCAGATCTCTGCCCTTTAGCGGCACATCTAAATTTCCTTTCACAGTCCAGATTCCCCCCATATGAGTCTTGCCCAGTACTGGGTTTTAGTGCCATGGGATAAGGAGTTCAGTGCATTTGGGAGTCTGTGTTCTCCCTCCTGCCAGAGGATGCCAGCCAGGCACTCCGGTGCCCGCTCTCTCCCCACACACGTCTTCGTACCTCAGCTTTCTCCAGCTCTTCTGAGTCTCTGTGAGCCCCTCTCTTTTCTTCTAGTTGTAGAATTTCCACTCAGCCAACTTTTCTGTGGTTCTGGATGATGTCCATTCTGTCTTTAGTTGTAGTTTTGAAATTGTTGTGTGAAGCAGCAGTTTAGGTGTTCACCTATGCCACCATCTTGGTTTCCTCTCTGTACAGATAGGTTTTTATTTATTCAGCCACTCTATGTCTTTTTATCAAAGCATTTAACCCACTTAAAAAGTAATTATTAGTAAGCATATACTTATTGCTACTTTTTAAAATGTTTTCTGGCTGTTTTTTTAGGTCTTCTCAGTTCTCTTTCTCTTGCTCTCTTCCCTAGTGATTTGTTTACTTTATTTTCAGCCCCTTCTCTTAAAACTTTTTGTGTGTATCTGTTAGGATTTGTGGTTACCTAAGATTCATATATAACAACCTATGTATATAGCATTGGATTTTCAGTTGCTGGTCACTTAGGTTTCACACATTATTAAAACACTACATTTTTACTCCCACCCTTAACAAACTTTTTAAATTCTATGTTACTATTATCTTACTTTGACTAATTAAAGTATTCATGCTTACTTTCTGCCCTTCATTTTTTTCTTAAGCATCATTATTTTATCTATTTGAAAATAGTCATTAACCATCATAACATGAGTGTTCAAAATGAAATGATGAGATGTGTGTTATTCTCCTGATTATTAGTGCAAAAGAATAGAAATGTATAGACTCCCAATTTTTCTGGATAAGATGAAACAAAGTATACTTAGTATACTTAGAACAAAAATTACCAGTAAGGAGAGTAGAAAGGAGTAAAGAGAGGAAAATTTAGTATTTATTTGATCTTTTATTCAAAGAGATTTATCTCAGAGATGGTTTTTGTGGATTAGTATCATCTGTGATAAAAAGGATTGGATGTACGGAATCATAGGTTGTTGCCTATATGCTGTATTATATCAATAGCGATATTATATCCACAGTCTTTAGAATCAATAATCACACTGGATATATGTGGCCTGCAGTCTTGAGTAAAAAGCTTTTCTGTTCATCAATTATAGTTTGCTATAAGATTGAGAAACATAAATGCACACACACACAATTATACCAAATTTCACATAAATACTTAGCCTTTCAAAAAGTTGCTCAAAAGAATGTAACTTGCCAAAACCGGTTTGGCTCAGTGGATAGAGCATCAGCCTTTGGACTGAAAGGTCCCAGGTTCGATTCTGGTCAAGGGCATATATCCTGGATGTGGGCACATCTCCAGTAGGGGGCGTGCAGGAGGCAGCTGATCGATGTCTCTCTTTCATCAATGTTTCTAGCTCTCTATCCCTCTCCCTTCCTCTCTGTAAAAAGTCAATAAAATATATATTTAAAAAAAAAAAGAATGTAACTCAACCAAATGATAAAATTAGACCAGGATAAAGAGAAAAATTTAATCAGTAATAACTGGGATAAAATGAGAATTCATTTGTTAGAATTGGTCACGAACTGATATCTGAGCTTCCTTAGTACAACCAGAAGGAAATACAGCACTAAGATTTCCAGTACTCATTAAGCCCTCAGAAAAAGCAGCACTTCTGGCCTTCAGTTGCCTTATTACAGCAAAGTGTGACGTGATAGACAGCTGTTCTGAAAATTCCTTGGTAACATTCACATTAATTCAGAATGTAGATGTTTTCTTATCTTACTGCTAGCCTCAAAAATCTGAGAATTCCTATTTCTTCATACCCAATGCAGGATCCCTTCTGTACTATTCCAGTACTAGATCTTCTGTGATTAATGACCTCTCATGATGGGGAATATGGCACCTTTGAAGGCCAATCAATTTTTGAAATTTTGGATATTTGAGTGCTCGAAAAGGAAAGGCCATCCTGGGCTTGCCCTCATGGCTCCAGACTTTAATTTTGATAAAAAGTAATACAATCATTAGCTAAATTTGACTCAGTGTATAAAGAGAATACTATCTAATAAAAGAGCAATATGCAAATTAACTGTCACTTTGCTGTCCTTGCAAGTCACGCCCACCAGCCAATCAGGAGTGAGTATGCAAATTAACCCAACCAAGATGGCTGCAGCTGTGGAGCAAATAGGAGGCTTGGGTTGTCCCAGGCAATGGAGGAAGCCAAACTTTTTGCACACCCTGGCCAGCCAGGCCTCCACTCAAGGTTACAAAGTTTCAGTTATAGAAGATAAATAAATCCCAACAAAAATAGCTACAGCCACAGAGGAGCAGGATCTTGGCTCTGCTCAAGGCTACAAAGTTTCAATTATAGAAGATAAATCCCAGATATGAGGGTCTCCGCTTGGGTCGCCGAGGGCGGTGTGGGGGGAATGGCCGGCCTGAAAACCACCACAGGCCCCTTGCCCAGGCCACCCCACACCCCAAGGGAACCCCCATCCTGATCCAGGACACCCTTCAGGGCAAATCAGCTGGACCCCACCCGTGCACCAGGAGACCTCCGTCTTATCTAATAAAAGAGTAATATGCAGATTGATCATCACTCCAACTCACAATATGGCTACCCCTCATGTGGATATAAGATGGCCAGCCGGGGAGGGCAGGTGGAAGGGACCAGGCCTGCAAGGGAGGGCAGTTGGTGGTGATCAAGCCTGAAGGGGAGGGCAGTTAGGGGTGACCAGGTCAGCAGAGGAGGGAAGTTGCGGGCAACTGGGTCTGCAGGGAAGGGCAGCTAGGGAGACCCAGGCCTTCAGAGGAGAGCAGTTAGGGGGGGACCACACCTGCAGAGGAGGTCAGTTAGGGGTGCCCAGGCCTGCAGGGGAGGGCAGTTAGGGGTGCTCAGTCCTGCAGGGAAGGGCAGTTAGGGGCAAACAGGCTGGCAGGGGAGTGGTTAGAGGGTGATCAGGCTGGCAGGCAGAAGTGGTTAGGGGCAATCAGAAAGGCAGGCAGGTGAGCAGTTGGGAGTTAGCAGTCCTGAATTGTGAGAGGGATGTCCAACTGCCTATTTAGGCCCAGCCTAAATGGGCTCTTGGATATTTCTCAAGGATCCCTGATTGGAGAGGGTGCAGGATGGGCTGAGGGACACATATCCCTGTGCACAAATTTCATGCACCGGACCTCTAGTAATAATATAATCTGATACAAGTTTGTTACAAACATTAGTTTTTGATCTAGCTCTAAGGATCATAGCCTAAAAAAAATCTAACCTTGTTTGTCCTTGGCACTCTTTGTAGTTAATCTGTTTTTGTTTTTGTTTTTTTGTTTTTTTCCTGGTCAGAATTTCTCTTTTTGGTCTATTAACTGTTCTTCCTGTGTCCCATGCCAAGGCTTGAGCTCATAAGAAACTGGAGCTGTCGTTCATTTCATCTCCTCTGTCTGGGAATAATGACTGAGTCCCTTTACTATCCTCTTTTGAATGAATATGTGTCCATTCCTGCTAATATGCCACCCATAACTGAAAGAGGATGTGTCCCTAGGAGCCTGATGGAGAGTTGTGTGCTCATTTGTCCCCTTCTTTCTATTATCTTAAATACTAGTATCAGTACAGTATGAGAGCACCATGCCTGTGGAGTAGCCTTGTCTCATTCATGGCTCACTCATTCTCTCTTGAATCTAAAGTATCTATATCTTTCCCCCCAATGTCCTGCTGATCTAACCTAAACACAAGACCTGACATTTATTCCTATTGTTTTATCTTATAGAGGCAGCTCATTACTGTAGTTTAGCAATGTTATTCATATTTTAATTTTATATTCTGATAAATTCATTATTCTCAACCTTATTGGAGAATTTGAGCATGCCTGTGTATTATTATTATTTACATTATGGCTATAGTTTTGGTTAGACTGTAAATATGAGACTTCCCTGGCATTACAGTAGAAATCTCTATAAGGTGATATTTTTCATTCAGCTATTTAAAGATCATGAGAGTCAGCAGTAGCCTGTGCCAGTCCCATTTTTGTGTTGCTTATAATGTCGGAGGTGCTTTCTAACATGATGCATGCCTCCCTGGAGCTAGACACACTGCATTTCCGTGGTTACATTGCCAAAGACAGAAAGTAGACCAGCATAATGTGACTTTTCTTTGGTATGCCTCTTGTTAGTTCTTGCAAATCGTCTCTTGGATAAAATCCTGTTTAAGAATCTCACCTAAGATCTATGTCTAGCTCCCTAGTTTGTAACATGAACAGAGTCTACTTTCTGCTTTCCAAAAACAGAATTGGCATTTTCCTACTTCCAGTTTTCTGTGATTCTTTAGAGAGCTCCTAAATGGTCCAAAAGCCTATTTGCAAGTTCCCCCAGGTTCCTAGAATGTTATCATTCAAGTCAGGCAAGTTGAGATCACTGAGGCCTAATTTTTCACAGTCTCTTTGCTACATAAGTACTCAGTGCTTTTTTCGTTTGCTCTAGTGGGAAGAAGTTATAATATTTTCCCGTGACTCTAATCTTTGCTTGGGTCCTGCAGCTCTTTTAATTGTTATGAGAACTACAAGAAAATGGACAACCTTAATAGGTTTATAACTTGTCATTATTGTGGTATCCTTCCTTTGCCCATAATTGGTTGTAGTATTTGGGGGCTGTTCGAGAGATGAGTGATGGGGCAATTGTCTCACCCTCAGTTATGCATGGGTACTGTGGTCATCATTCTTCATCTCGTGTGATAGTGATTACTGGTAATGTCTCCTAGTCTTTGAGGAATTAGAGAATGAAAACATCATCCCTGCCTGTGAAAATTCTCTGCTGCTGAGTGGTATCTTCTTTTACAAAGGTATAAACTCTACAACCTCTGTCCATCAGCTTCTGCGTTGTTATTCCATTGCTTGCATCTTGCTGTACTATAGCTTGATCTGATTCATATTTTGCTGTCTCTGCTAGATGATGAGTCACTAGTGGTCACTGACCTGCCTTGTGCCTATGTCCCCTTAGCACATGGTCAAAGCAGTACTCAGAAAATGCTCACCCAATTTCATCAATTCTGGACAAAGTTATCAGAAGTATTGTGAAATTGTGGTACACCAGAGTGATGGGATATAATTACAATAATAGAATTATGTGTCTTTCTTTAAGCAGTAAGGCTCCTCCTCTTTGTGGTAAAGAATTAATAAATACTTTCCCAGTGATGTTTCTAGATCTCTTTTTCCAGATTCCCTTTGTTCACTGAATTTTTGCTTCTTTCTTTCTAACATATTGGTTATTTCATGGTATTATACTCTTGACATTTTAAATTTTTGATTCTTGGCATTATTTGTTTCACTGTTGCATAGTAACATTTTTGTTCTTTCCAACCATCTGCTTATTTTAAGGTGTGTAATTTTTCAGTGGCATGGAATACTTTTATATCTTTAAATGTTCTGGAGCCTAATCTAGGTTCTTTATGTGCATTGTTTTTCTTCTTGGTAGACCTCATATTTTGTCTTTAATGAACACTCGGTAAGTTGATGATATTTGAAGTGAATTTTACATACTAAAATGTAGATTGCCATAAAAATCATTCCATTTGTTGTATAAAGAACTAGTAAGCCCATTTTTTATAAGTGAGGAAAGGGAGGTTCATTGAGGTCCTCACTTGCCCAGGATGACTTAGGTTGTGATCCTAGCCCTATTTATTCAGGTCTGAAGCATCTCCTACTGCTCATACTTGAGGAAACTCCTTACCAGCTATGTGCCCCCCTGAGCCTTGGGCACCTGGAAATGGGAGATGGAAAATTCACCTGTTAGAGCAGAAACTTGTCAGACCCATTACCTGTTTCAGCCTGTTAATACGATAAGAATAAAGCAGCCACTCACAGAAACCTGGAGTCTAGAACTATCTCCACTGATGTGGAAGTCAGGAAAGTAAGAAATAAGTTGGCGGCTCAGGTGGTATGCATCTCCCCACCCTCCTTTTTTTTTAAAACTGGTTATGATTTTGGGGAAAAACAATAATAGCAGGCTGATACTGAAATTTGAGGGAATGGGGGGAAAAATTCCTAGATTGTACTACAGAATTGAGCATTACAAAGGTTTGATACAAAATTAAATACAACAGTAGAATAATCTTTAGTAGAAACCTATGAAGAATGTTAAGAACAGTATTTATGTTCTGAGATATGAGTATACAGAGTAAAACAGTGAACAAATAAGGATTCATGAACATCATAGCACTTGGTCAGATTTGCCTAGTGCCTAGAACCACACATGGAAATGATGGTCGTCCTTCATTCACATTCACATTTATTCAGCAAACATTAATTTGAGCACCTATTATGTATGCCAGGTTAATTTCACAATATGGTAGATAGATTGTGTTTTCAGGCTGATGGTCAGACTGACAATGTTAAACAGGTTATTAAAATATTTACAATGTTTTAGATGGATATCTTTTCCTAATCTTTTTTAAACTTATAAAAAGTCTACATCAGATCAGTAAGTCTCTGGCAAGCACATCACTCTCTGTATGTGTAATCCTAGGAGAGGCACTCATCTTCTGCCCGAACCCAGTTTGCTGTCATGAGCTGTGGACCTGACAAATGGTTTCTCTTGTCAACAGCTCCCTTTAGCCATTGTCATCTTTGACTAATCTGATTTTTCTAAGGAAACCAAACTAACTGTAATAGCCTACCAAAGATGTCATTATTAATTATTAATGCCTTGCATTTCTTTTAGGTACAGTAGACTTTTGTTAATGTTTAAGCCTTCCTTAAGTTTTGTAACCTTTTTTTCTATTGCCTAAGCCTCTTCTGTAATTGGTACAGCATTTGTACATCCGTAGCTGTCTTCTTGCTTGTGTGTATACTTTTCTGAAAACTGGCTCTTATAGCAAATATAGAGTGTTTATTGTTATTTGTTTCATAAGATCATATTTACTTACTGGTTATCTGATTACAAGGCTCGCCAATTTAACAAGCTCCTAACAACTTCATCGTTCTTAGTATATTTTAAATTTAAGAGCCTTCCTTTCCAACCCTTTTCATGTCATTTTTTTTTTACTATGTTATCTAAATTTTTTTTTAGTTTTTTTTATCATTACATTTAAATATATTTTTTAATATTTGGCAATACTCACTATACATTTGGCTCTAGCTGTTGCTTTCTAAAAATTAAATAGCCTTAGGGTATTGAGATCATTGTGTGTAGAAGTCTGTAGCACTTCCTAGGAACCATCCACAGATCCTCAGAGGAGACCTGGAGAAAGTGTTAACTCTTTGCCTGCTTGATTGCAGGAGGAATGCCAGCTCCTGAGCAGGCCTCACTGGTGGAGGAGGGGCAACCACAGATCTGCCAGGAAGCTGCCTGCACTGTCCCAGGCATGGAACCCGAGACCACAGCTACCACTATTCTAGCTTCTGTGAAGGAGCAGGTACATCCTCTTATTGGAATTTTCAATTAATTATTTCTTCAATGCCTTTAAAAATTAATTTTTGGATGTGTTTTAAATTTGTCTAATGTCCTTGACGCCTTCACGTTTTCTAATTATAAGGTGTTTACATCCCTGAGTACATTGGGATGACTGGCATGTAGAGCTGCTCCAGGTGCCAGTCAGAATCGGAACATGCAGGATACTTGTGCGTCTGCAAGTAAGGACAATATTGATGGTGATCGGTGTCTGTCTCCCCCATTGCAGAGTGTGTGCATGCGCGCAAAGCTTCATCAAGCGTAGTCACATTGTTAACTTCTCTGCCAGGACTCTGGCAACTTTTGGCCTCTAGTGTTGAACCTTTAAACTGGGTATTATCTAGGGCTGTCTCTGTGATTTTTGGATAAAGGCTATATTTGTTGTGTTTGTCTGAATCAAAGTATATTCATTTTGTGAGCTAGTGTTCTAATACTTGTCAAACTGTGCCAGTTTGCTTCAATGTCATATTTATGTTATTTTTCGTAAGGCCCTTAATACTATTTATTCTTCAAGTAGCCTTCTAAATTAGAACTGTTATGCTTAGAGATTGGAATTCCTAAATTTAATTTTTTATGCTTTAAAAGTTTAATAAGTGGGTGTAATATTAAAACTATAGAGATAGACTTCTGTCCCTCCCTTTGAAACAAAACAAAAATATACACCATTTGTGAAAGTTATTGTGTTGGATATAATCTAACTAAAAACTTAAAAATCTTATGATTAACCCCCTCGGTCATTTTTTCTGAAGAGATATAAATGGAGATATATATTTGCTGGAGTATTCTTTTAAAAATCAATATTGGCAGTTCAAATAACCAATGAGTACAAATAGTAAAGAATTTTTTAATGACTCATTTATTTACTATTACTGTAAAGTATGAGTGTGTTAAGAATGATATTCCAGAACTATGATATATGTCTGACATTAGAGCTGTGTTTTCAAGGAAAATGATTTCACAACTTATTCTAATATCAAGATGTCAAAATATTTACCAATTTCCCGGAAATTAATTTAAAAATATCCCACAACATAAGAATTTGAGAAGACAAGAAAATTGTAGTTGGTACTGTTTTTGTTTTTCACCAAACCATAGATTATCTAAGCTTCTCTCACCTTTAGGGAGGGAAAAGCAACTCTTTTTTATTTTTTATAGTACTTCATGGTTGTCAAGATTTGACCCAAGGAGCTGTAAAATGAAAAGACTCTGATTTATTTGGGGCTCTTAAAGTATACTACATTCTTGTGAAATATGATGGTAAATTTATCAAAAGGCCCAGAACTGACTTAAAACTAGAAACTGTTTCCAGTAACCATAACAACAGGACTTTGTATTTGTATCTTGAGACCAGATACCCTGCATGTTGAGGACAATTGGAAACCTATCATCAGTTTGGCACTATAGTTCTTTGATGGCTTCCGATGCCTTCTAAGTTTTATCTTTTGGCAATAAGTAGTGTTCTGAATGGATATTATCTGGGAGATAGCCAGAAGAGTTCCATTTTTTTAAGACAGTTAAAAAAACCAAACCCCTAAAACCAGATACTTGTTGTTTATTAGGAGAATTACCTTATGTCTCCTGTATTTTTTGTTAGTAGGAGTATATTTTCTACTCTTTGCTTCCATTCGTGTTCTAAAATTTTGAGTTATTAATACACATTTACAATTTTCATTCTCAATTTCTTTTAAAGTTGCTTTTTCAGTATTTCAATAATTTTAAAGTCAATTTATTTGGGGCTCTTAAAGTATATACTGCATTATGCTTAGAGATTAGAATTCCTAAATTTAATTTTTTATGCTTTAAAAATTTAATAAGTGAATGTAATATTAAAACTACAGAGATAGACTTCTGTCCCTCCCTTCGAAACAAAGTATTTCAATCATTCAAGCCAAGACACTGAATCTATCTCTTGTTCTAAGATACTCATCAAACTTTAAATAACTAACTGTAGCTGACATAGGGTTTTTGTGGCACCAGGCAAAATATTCTGATTTCTCTGTAGTTGGCATAACAATTTCTTAGGACTTCCCTAAAATATGTCACTCCCTATCATCTGCCCAATAAGACAGAGTTAGATAGAAATAAGAAACCTACTTACTATTCATCTTATATATTTGATATCACTAGTCTTTATTAGTCAGAATATGACATTCTCAGTCTTATTATACTTAAACGGAATAGTTAATATTAGATTATGTCTTTGATTCATGTATTGTATCAATAGAACCATATTCTTCGATGGGCCGCATGATTATTTAAATACTAGAGGCCCAGTGCATGAAATTTGTGCATGGGGGGAGGTCCCCCTCAGCCCAGCCTGCACCCTTACCAATCCAGGACTCCTCCCTTTGGGGGATGTCTGTTTAGACCCGATCCTAGTCCTAGGGATTAGGCCTAAACTGGCAGTTGGACATCCCTCTCACAATCTTGGACCACTGACTCCTAATTGCTCACCTGCCTGCTAGCCTGATCACCCCTCACTGCTTCTGCATGCTGGCCTGATCACCCCTAACTGTCCCCCCTCTCAGGTTGGTCGCCCCTAACTGCCCCCTGCTGCCAGCCAGGTCACCTCCAACTGCCCTCTTCCTGCCAGCCTAGTCACCCAACTGCCCCTCCTGCTGGCCTGGTCACCCCCAACTGACCTACCTCCACCCCCACCCACCTGGTCACTGCACACAGCCTGTTGTACAATCATTTGGTCATCCCTCACTAAACCCCCTGCCAGCCGGATTGTCTCTCACTAACCTCCTGCTGGCCTGGTTGTAGGTAGCCATCTTGTGAGGGTGTGCAGGTCAATTTGCATATTACCTATTTATTATATAGGATATGCCATACTACTATGCAATGTTCATAGCCCTGGATTGATGATATCAGCTCCACTGATCTCAAAGAACAGGCCTTGTTTGATGGCAGCTATATCTCAGGAAGGAAGTTTCCTTAGGGAACGGAAGGAAGAGATTCCTGCAGTGCAACTGGGTGGATGGTCTTGGTTCCTGTATGGCCCCACTACTTACTGTGTGATCTTCAGAAGATTTCTTAACTGCTCTATGCCTCTGTTTTTCGGTAAAATGCGGATAATAATGGTTATTGAGGGGAAATATTCTGAATACTGGGCCATATTTCTGCTGTGACAATATTTCACTTCTGCATGGTATTAAACTTTCAAAACATTATCATGTTGGTCTCACAGATTAGAACAGTTTTAGGTATATAGTATAAGACAGTGATCGGCAAACTCATTAGTCAACAGAGCTACAAACCGTGGCTCACAAGCCACATGCAGTTCACAAGCCACTGTTTGCTGACCACTGGTATACGAAATAGAGCATGTGAAAATATTTTTTAACACAAAAATATTCTGTTACGTGTAAACCCCAAATGTAACATAATATCAAGGCATTTGGTTAAATAACTGGAAAATAATACCTTTTAGTGCACAACTGAATTTTGAGGGAAAAGGTGTGGTTTCTTGACTATAGCACATTCAAGCCACTAAAATAGCTTATGCATACTTCCTTGCTACCCCTACCCCCCAGTGCCAAAATGGTCTTGTTAACAAATCATTGGTCTATTACTATATGAAATTGGTTTTAGAGTATCGTAAAACAATTAAATCTTGCTCTACATGGCTACATGGTGGGTGACACTTTCTGGGATTAGAAGCTAGAAACTGTTTCTATTCCTTGACAAAATGCTGATATTCACATTCCCCTCTCTTTTATAATGTGATAACCTTTCATATTTATGTCAGTCGCATAGATGCATACCTGTGCAAATATATATTTAAAGTCCTTGCTTTTTGGCAGATAAAAGAAGGAGCCTACTTCTGTTCAAGTGCTACCTCTTTCCTGAAGGCACTTTCACCCACCTGCAGTCAAGTCTCCCTCCTGACCTATAGCATTTTATACCCCTGTTATGACTTACCCCATGTTGCTTTGGATTATAAAATCAGCTACCTGAGGACAGAGCCATGTTTTATACATTGTTTCATATATGTTACTAGCCCCTTTTGTATAAGTGATTGTTCAGGAAGGGAATGGATGACTGACTAGCTATCACATTGTCTCCAACTGCCAGACTATTTTGTGAAGATAATGGGACCTGGAGCCACATTCATAGAAACATTACTAAACAAGATAATCTCAAACAGCACCCAGAAACTAATTACCTAGCTGTACATTCTTGTCGTTAAGACAGCATGAATTGCATTTATCCATACTGATCTAGAAATTAAATCCAATCTCTACATGAAGCAAACTAAAATTTTATTTCATAGTGATGGTCTAATGTCATAAGGTTAGATATTTCATCTCCCATCTAACTTACTTGAATTACGTGTAGGAAATAAAAGGATGTGATTATGTTGGTGATACCAAAGAACATCTACTATCATCTTCTATACCAGGTGATATAGATAACCACTAAAGAAAAGTCTTTCAGTTACAGTTCATGCTTGAGAGGAATATAGTCAACCCATGGGAATAATGAAGCAATGTGATCCTTGGACTTTAATCCGAAATTACAGGAAATGTTAATTGATCTTTAAGCTACCAGTTTGCTGGAATCAGGATTATCATTTGGCAGGTCCTACTATTCAGCTCAGCTCTTAATAAGAGTCCAGGAGTCCACAATGAATGCAGATGTTGGAAACAAGGACTTTAAAAAAATAATTATTATTTTATTTCAGAGAGAGAGAGAGAGAGAGAGAGAGAGAGAGAAACATCAATAATGAGAGAGAATCTTTGATTGGCTGCCTCCTGTATGCCCCCTACTTTGGATTGAGCCCACACCCCAGGCATATGTCCTTGACTGAAATCAAATTCAGGACCCTCAGTCTGCAGGCTGATGCTGTGTTCACTGAGCCAAACCAGCTAGGGTGGAAACAAGGAATCTTTTTTTTTAATCCTGATAGTTTTCAAATGTCTGGGAAATTTAAGAATGGTTTAGGACCTAACTTAATATCGTATCTACAGTAAGATAAAGAAATGTGGCCAAATGTGATACCTTCAGAGTTCCTGCTGCCATCCTTGCGACTTAGAGGTGTCGGCTGATTTCACAGGCACAAAGGAATCAGTTGGCCATGGCTGTTATTATCAATTGGGAAAGGAAAATACTCTTTAAAAGAGCATATGGCCAATCATGAATAGGGTTAGCAAGTATAATACATAGAACTATATAGAATATAAGTTGATTTACGTTTGTAAAATTACATGTGTACTATGTATTATGCTCTTTAGTTTTCTGTCATGAAATTGCTTGAATAATTGAGATCTCTATTTGAACTTGGCCATACTCAGGCACTCTTAACTTCCTTTCTGTTGTTCTCGCACAAACCACATTCCTTATTTTTGCTTTATGACTTAAGAAGTTTGGAATCCAGGTGGAAGGTTGAGGCCATTCTAGAAAGTATGAAGCGGTAAGCAAGAAAATATTTGGTAAAAGATAATAATTTTATATGTACTTCTCTTAGTATGGTAAAGTCCTAAATTAGATACTGGAGGCACTTTTTTGTTATCTTTGATGAGTGAAAATTGCAGTGTTCTTCATTAGTCTCTCAAAGAGAATACTACCTTTGAGGATAATATTTCCAACTTCTGGGAAAATCCAGTTCTACCTTTGGTATTAACTTAAGTGATATTTAAATTTCAAAGAGTAAAACAAGAGTCATTAGAAATCCTTAATTTTTTGAAGATAAAATAAGGAAATTTGGAGCCCAACTGTGCCCTATTGATATTACTTCATTTTTACATGGATATGTTAGCCTCAGTAATTACACACCCTTCCTTATGGCAGAATGCCCAGAACTGAACAAATTCCAGTACAATTATTTACTTTATTCCTCTGAAACTGAAAAACCTAACTGTTGTGCACCTGCCTGCGCAACTTCCTTTTATTTGGTCCCTATGTTTATTTACAATGAAATAGTTCTGTATGACACACCTCACATGCAGAAGAGGTGTTTTTGTGTTGTTTTTTAATATATTTTATTGATTTTTCACAGAGAGGAAGGGAGAGGGACAGAGCTAGAAATATTGATGAGAGAGAAACATCGATCAGCTGCCTTCTGCACACTCCCCACTGGGGATATGCCTGCAACCAAGGTACATGCCTTTAATAGGAATCGAACCTGGGACCTTTTAGTCCACAAGCCGACGCTCTATCCACTGAGCCAAACCGGTTTTGGCCAGAAGATAGAGTTTTATTTCAGCTGTAAATAAGTGTAGTTTGTAGCCTAGCTAAAAGCCCTGTACTAGAAATATAGTGCCTGAAACTTCACATTTTTTTCTATTAGTAACTTAGTATTTTTTTTTTATTGGTAATTGTTATTGGTAATTATTGCTTGATGTATGGTTAAGTCTCCTGTGCCTGCACTCATCAAACACAAGGTAAGATTGTGTCTTTTCTTAGTGGTTTCTATGGGATTTTCAAGTTTTCAGCTTTATCTCCTTAATATTATGGAAATGAGGTTCAAAATGAGATCAAGTGTTAGAACTCTTATGACACTGGCCTGGATTCAAGAATTCTGACCCCTGCTCCTTGGCTCTCAAGAAATCAGTCCTCTTAAATTGCATGTGTTGTGGTTACAGTGTAACATTTCTTCTCTTCTATGTCTTAATGATGTACTGTATCTCCCACTTCAGATATCTCTGTGATTCAAGACTACATAGAGTGTGGCCAAACGGTTTATTTATTATTTGAGTGTTGAAAAGAAAAATTTTGCCTCAGCAACATACAGAAGTAGATTGCCAAGTTAGCTGACAATCGTTAGAGCTAACATATATTTTAACATCTGCCCATGCTGTCTGAGAGACTGACAGATAATCAGCTGGATCTGTTAGCAAAGGTTAACAATCTTACGGATCCCAGGAATACATTAATAACTGAATATACCTTTTGAGTCAATTGGAGACATTTTTTAGTTGCATTGACAAATCTCCAGGAATTTGAACAAACTCCATCTGGCTTTTCACACATAGCTAGATCACATATACAAGACGTAAAATACATACTAGGTGCCCCCAAATATTTATTGGGTTAATGAACTTAGGTAAAAATACTGACTGTCCCCCTATAGTTAGCTTATGCTTACTTTTAACTAAATAAAACATATTGATTGAAAGCCTACTGTGAGCAAAGCTCTCTGTCCAGGAAAGGGAGGGGAGGAAAGGGGTGAGGATACAAAGATGTGTTTCATACAGTTTTTACCCTCAGAAGAATGCAGAAACACAAATAGTATCATATACTTTTATGTGCAGTAATTGGACCCACAAAAATCCAGAAACCTGTATTCTTAACCCCTTTATTATTTCAGCAAGCTATAGATATATACTGTAATGTATCAGTTTTATGTAAATTTGTTAACTTAGGCACTCTTAATTTTAATTTTTACCACTGAATTAGCATTACCATTCTTTTACATTTGAAAGTAATATATTATTTCTTTATTAAACTTAAAATCAATCCTGACTGTGCATGTTTAAAATGATAATTTCCTTTCCAGTTCACAATTCCTATTCAGTTAAGTTATGAATATATGGAATAATTTTTCCCCTGTACATGCAAACTTTATGCTATTAAATTTGAAATGAGTGACTGCTGAGTTGGTGAGATTAAATGGATGACAGGATCATTCAACATTGAATTCTCTGCACTGCATGATCATTTTTCTTTTTAGAATCACTTCTAGAGAGAAATATATCTCAGAAACATATTTTTCCCCTAAGGTATAACCCTGAAGTTATGCCATAGCTATAGAAAAATACAGTCTATCTTCATGTTTAAGTGTTCTCAATTTCTAAATTGCCATTTTTGTTACTTTTGTAGAAATGGATTAATATGGTTTTACTGCATCTGTTGAATGTGTTGTTTCCAAAGTGATCAGATATGCAAAGTAATTTAGGATATGATTCTTTTGTTTTAGGCATTCCTAAGAAAAATAATTTAAAATGTATACTTTTTTTTCCAAGTAGTTCAAAGAGATCTGAGCTTATGAGTTTTTATATGTTCAAGTCTTAATAATACAGGGGTTGCAAATAATAGAAACAGTCTGCAGGGAGATTGGAAGAGCACATGATTCAAACTTGAAGACAAACGCATGTTATACAATTAACTTCTTTATAAGTCATTTCAGAGATGAAAATGGCTACCATAAATTGAAAGATAGTTTTCTTAGAATTGAAATCTCTTGGCTCTTGAAAAAAATCTAATTTTCTTTTAAAAATTAGAATTCAAGGCATTTCAATATATAGACTATTTAACATATAGACTTTCACATATGAAAATTTCTATAAAGGAGCATGACATCAAAAAAGTGTTTGTTATGTGGTATCACCTACCCTAATAGGCATATATCTGATTAGTAAATTTTCCTGCAATCATTCCTAAAGTCTAAATCAAGATAAAGGTCCTTCACCACTGCATCTGAAGGAATTGATTCTTACTGTTGCACATATTTAGCATTTCTGTACTTTTTTAGAAATTTATTTTCATCATAAAATTGATGTAAACTCTTACTTATCCCCTGTACAAAATATTTTCATAAATTGTTTAGTTTTTTTATTTTTTAAAGAGTAACCCTGCCCACGTGTGAACTCAATTAGCACCTTCGTTTTCGCTTCATGACCTCAGCTAACTCATGTTTCTTGCTTTAAAGCTGTAACTATTGGAAGTGGGGTAGTGTGCTGGAGTTTTCCCATTGCAACTTTTCTCATTGTTTCTTGATAAAGTGAATATTGTGTGTGTTTTTTTTAATATAAACTATTAACAGCGGGATCTTGATTTTTCTTTTATTTCAGTTAGCAAAACATAATAAGAAAGTGAATTTTTGTTAAATTATTTTATGGAAAAATATATCTTAGTAATTGTTACTGTTGGCATTATTCTAAACCAATTTATTAGAAGATTTGATGGTCTGTAGATAAGAACATAAAACTTACATTTGTGTAGTGATGGATATAAACAGAATGCTATTAACACTTAGCTTATCTGAGCAACACCGCAAATAGGGAAAACATATTTTACTGATGTGAAACTTATTTTTTGGTTGGTTTTTAAAATTTAACTTTTGATAAAACTTCTTTTGGTTTCTCGTTAAAAACCATGAGGCGACTCACCCTATACTAGAACTGGGGAAGATTTCTCCTCCTCTCTGTCCAGTAAAGCAAGATTGAAAAGAGTAGTCAGTACATCACCAGTTCCAGGCCTGTCATGAGGACAAAGAACCTACATTAGTAGCTTTACTGGGCCTGCCACTTTCTGATACAACCCAGTTTTTTTAAAAATATATATTTTATTGATTTTTTACAGAGAGGGAGAGGGATAGAGAGTTAGAAACATCAATGAAAGAGAGACATCAATCAGCTGCCTCTTGCACACCCCCTACTGGGGATGTGCCCTCAACCAAGGTATATGATTTTGACTGGAATTGAACCTGGGACCTCTCAGTCAGCAGACCGACGCTCTATCCATTGAGCCTGATACAACCCAATTTTGCTCCTTTCTCTCCCTACTACGTACTACTGCCATAACCAGTACCGCTACCACAGTTAAGCCCCTCTAACCCAACAAGCCTAGAGACAGTAGACTGACTACATTTTGAAATGATTTCACACATCTCTTTGCCATAGGGACCTATCTGTACCAAGATGATTATATTTTCTAGAGTTAGATGCTTTCAGCATTGT
Source organism: Lasiurus cinereus (assembly GCA_011751065.1). Classification (NCBI taxonomy): domain Eukaryota; kingdom Metazoa; phylum Chordata; class Mammalia; order Chiroptera; family Vespertilionidae; genus Lasiurus; species Lasiurus cinereus. The sequence goes on along the minus strand of JAAGEH010000393.1, from coordinate 27,380,849 downwards.
TTCATTAAAAATGGAGCCCTCGCCCTAACCAGTTTGACTCAGTAGATAGAGCATCGACCTGTGAATTGAAAAGTCCCGGTCTGGAGCATGTACCTTGGTTGTGGGCACATCCCCAGTAAGGGGCGTGCAGGAGGCAGCTGATAGATGTTTCTCTCTCATCAATGTTTCTAACTCTATCCCTCTCCCTTCCTCTCTATGAAAAATCAATTTAAAAAAATAAAAATGTAGCCCTCATGAGTCATGTGTAAGCTTGAAGAAATATCAAAGAAGTTGAGAATTTATCACTGCTATAGTGGCACATACCCATCTGTACTCTATCCTTGCCTTTCATAACCTGAATGCAATCCAAAACCAATTGTAATCACAATGACTGAATTATTTGAGCTGGCAGAGCTCACATCAGTATGCTCTCTAAATGTTCCCTTTTGATATATTCCTAAACAAAAGAAGGTTAATGTAGTAATTAGGACTGTCGTATTTTATGACTAGAGCTATGCAAAAAATACAGAGTCATTTCCAAAACAATTCTTGTATCTGAAAATAAAAAAAGGTTCCACCTTTGAGGTTCTTTATCCCAGGCATACTAGAAATGCTCGATAAAATAGGTTGGCTATAATATTGCAAAGCATAGGTCCAGTTTGCTATTCTGTGGCTGTTTTAGCTAGTATTTTCATTGCTCTAAATAGATTTTTAAACATCTTGAGAAAACCATGTTGACCAATACAACTTTACTTTTCCATAGCAGATTAGCATTGGCAAGTTGAAAGGGCAAGCACCCTGATGGCTCAGAAGAAAGTCAGATGGCCACCTGGGAACATCTTCACAGCCAGCCAGCTCCTGGGGGCTTCAGTTTGCCCTAAGGACATCACTGGACCACAGTGAACACTTTTACTTGTTACCCTCGTCTTTATTTATAGTAATAATCTGGTAATCCAGGGGAGTGAGTGGTCTAAATGTGATTTATTCCTCATAGGCATAGAACTTGGTCACTTGTACTACTGCAAGTTGCCCGGAAGGTGGGGAATACAGCCTACAGCTGAGCTGTCTTGAGAGCAACTAAAATAATTATTCACAACCAATAGTTTTTGCCACAGTCATAGTCTGCTTGGGAAGAATGTAAGTGACAGATTTGTCTCTCATTACTTGTGCCAATTAAACTGAGATAAGGTTGAATCCTATATGAGCATTTTATTTCACAAATAGAGGCCCAGTGCATGAAATTTGTACACTCAAGGTGTGTGTGGGGGGTGTGGTTTCAGCCCAGCCTGTTCCCCCTCTCACAGTCTGGGCGCCCTTGTGATGTCCACCTGCTGGTAGTCAGACATCCCTTTCACAGTTTGGGGCTCTCAGAGTCTGGAACCCCTCGCTCCTTACCACTGGCCTGCAGCAAAGGAAGGAGAGGCTCCTGCCACTGTCACTGCGCTCACCAGCTCTTAGCCTAGCTTCTAGCTCATCAGCTGTGAACCCAGCTCCTGCAGTGAGTGTCTGCCCCCTGGTGGTCAATGCACATCATAATGACCAGTCATTCTAGTCATTCTGCCATAATGTTGCTTAGACTTTTATTATATAGATAGTGTGGGCAGCATAGGAGAGCAGCAGGTTATCTGCTTCCCCGCACCCCCATAAACCAGCTGCTTATATTGGGTAGAAGAACAAAGAATACATAGAGAGATGGGCAAAAGTAATAAAAATGGGTATAATGGTTACAGGTTATGGCCGTGTGGGCCAGGGTTGCAAAAGACGGGTGCCTCTATGACTCTTTTGTTTCAGCAAGGTTGCTAATCTTTCCATGGTGGTAGGCAGTTCTCAGATAAGGAGAATAGACCACATTTTGAGGTTAACTCCCAGATTCTGGTGTGTACAAATCCCTGCCAGGTCAGAATGTACTTTCTTTAATCAGAACAAAACAGTCATGGTTAACAGAGCATGATTAATGTTTTTATAAGTAAAGCTAGTACCCACTATTCCGTTTCTCCCTCCTGTTGCCAAAACCCTGGCAACCAGGCCTTGCTGTGCCTCTGTTCTCTATCTGCCTCGCTCTACCCTTGTTTTGGTTAGTGTTATGCTGAACTGAGCTGGACTTGATGTTCCTTAGTGGTCCTTTCTGGACCAGAATCAGAATCATTACACTGAGTTTTACAATTCTTGGGAGATAGTTTTGTTTCTCTATTTAACATTTGCAATAAGAAGTGCAATAGAGAGTAGAATAAAATTTTATTTCCTTGGGTTATAATAAGTTCCCATTTTGAATTGCTTTAAGCTCTTCGCCCCTTTAAGCCTTAACATGCCAATTTTTAACACTCTACAAATATAGATTAAATTTTTAAAAAGATCCTCATTCATCTTGTCATGCTGTTGCCATCTGGTAAAAATAGTGTAATGGAAATCAATTGTTTTTAAATCCTCATATTGAACTTCTCATGCTATTACCATATTGAAAATTATAAAGGAAATTACTGAATATGCCCATTATGAGTAATTAATATTGCTGAGACTTCAGTGTTTTGTTTTTATTTCTTTACTTCTTAGTTCCTGCATTTGGAAAAATTGTACTAGGCTCTTAAATTTAAATGAATTTTTAAAAATATATATTTTATTGATTTTTTTTACAGATAGGAAGGGAGAGGGATAGAGAGTTAGAAACATCAGAGAGAGAGAAAAATTGATCAGCTGCCTCCTACAATCCCCTACTGGGGATGTACCCATAACCAAGGTACATGCTCTTGACCAGAATTGAACCTGGGACCCTTCAGTCCACAGGTTGATGCTCTATTCACTGAGCCAAACCTCTTAGGGCTTAAATGTATTTTTATAATGTCACCAGGTTTCTCTTCAGAGAACTAAGAATCACAAGTTACATTTGTAAGCATGTTGAATACAGACACCCCCCTATACTGCCATCACCTGAAAACTGTTTCCTTTATAACTGAAAATGAATAAATTTCAAAGGGTGATCTCAACGGAAATATTCCTCTTTAAGGGAAACAAGTTTTGTAATTCAAATATCTGATTCATAAGAGTAGCAAAGTTACTTATTTTATTCAGTCTTTTATTCTCAGTACCTAGAATATTGTCCAGCAGGTGGTATGTACACTACTCAAATTTTGTTGTTGATTTAATCATATTTAAGTTCTTAAATTTAAAAAAAAACACTCAATTTTTAATATGCTCAAAACTGTAAAATAACTTACTTAAATTCTTTGTTTATAGATGTTATTCCTTAAGTCTTCAATACATTTATAGACAGCACACACATACGGTATGTACACAGGTGTGTGCACAGACATGCACAGGTGTACATTTGCTTGTGGAGGTCAGGGTACTGGCACCTATAGCCCTTTGAAATGTATTAAAAATTACAGTGAGAATGCCTTCGAATAACTAGAGAGATCTTACGTTTTGTTCTTTAGGCGCTCAATCTTTTTCACTTTTGTTTGAAATACATACTTTTGTTAACTTTGTGTTTTTGTATAATATGTTTTAGCTGTTAAATTTGGCTAAGGCCTGGGGGCGTGGACAAGGTGATCAGAGAACTCAAGGGGCAGAAAAAGGATGGAGATCATAATTAGAAGAGGAACAATGATAGCAACAGCTGATGACAGGGAAGGGGCCAGAACAAGGGAAGGCAGGCCCAGGGATTAATGATGTCGCCATCTGGTTGTGAATGTTCACAGTGATGCTTTCAATTACCAAGAAAAGCGTATTCCATTTAACAAGTCAGGAAAAGGCATAATACCTTAGGAGTATTTGAAATTAGAAAATAAATTAGCATTTAAAGGATAAGCTTTGAATATCCAGAAACTTTAGTCTCATGGGACAGCTCTTCACTCAAAGATGATAGAGAATGAAATGTTATTAAACAGTACAAAGGATTCACATAGCAGTTTTTAAAAGAATGCATTGAAAGGTCTTAACTAGGGAGAAAGCCACTGAGTGACTGGACTAGCTCTACCTATCTATCTTTACCAGAGAGTTAGGCAGACTTGTTAGAATAGCAGTGTGTCCTGAACACTTACTGTGGGCCAGGCACAAGTGATGGCACTGTATGTAGCTCATTTGACTCCCATCACTAAATTGCAAGAATTGAGGAAATTATCTCATTTAAGTATGAGGGAACTGAGGTGTGAATGGCTTAAGTAGCTGTTTATGGCCCCCATCCTGCCCCCAGTTACAGAGCTCTTGCTGTTGCTAGGGCTCAGCAGGGCCATCCTAGTGGAAGCATGACCACTTTCTAGCTGTGTGGCTCCAGTAGTGTCTCAAGGTCTGTCTGTTGGATAAGGGGATAAGAGTAATTTATTGATGGTCTATTGCATGCAGGCATTGTGAGATACATGAGAATAAAGGGACTTAGAAACTCTCTAAATTGTAAAAATTATTATGAAGCATTGTTATGCTATCTTTATAGTCAGCAAAACAAGAATAAAAAATGTCTTTATAGAAACTACAATTTTATTATGTAGCATTGTGCACTAAGAAGTAAAGATTAATTTAGTCCTCAAATATTTTGAAGTTAGACATCTAAATTTGCTTCTCCCTGCCATATTTGTCTCTTATTTTCCACCCTTATTTCCACTTCCACAGCATAACAGAAAAAGCCCCGGTTGCATTGTATTCCTTTTATCCCACTCATGTAAGCTGCATAAAGGAGACAGGGACAGTAATAGTAACTTGTTTGTGGTTCCTTTTGCATGATTAGTGAATGATCTGAGTTGAACATGCCATCAGAAGTTAGAAGGTCCTGTATTCTCATAAAATCATTCATCCAACTTGGTATATACACATCTGTTATCCATTTATAATTGACTTTGGGACAAGTTCATATTTATCGTCTGTTGGGACTTGAGGAGAGCAGAAACCCTGCCTAGCCCTTTTTACTTGCAGGTGGAAACAGGGAGTATAGCAGTGAAGTGTTAAAGAAGCTTTGTCACAATAAATGAAACTTCACTGTCCCACCCAGAGCCCTCTCCCCTCCGAGGCCTATCATTCTGTCCTCTGCATGCAGTGCCACTGGGAACCCAGAGATCCAGAACTTGGGAGAATTGAGTACGCAGCATAGAAGAGAGCAGGCCCGCTTCCACATTTAGATGGGAGCCATGGCGCACTAGACAAATGAGATTTAATTCTGATCAGCTTTGTGCCCTCTGGAGGAACTCTTTCATCCCTCTGCCTTTTGGGGGTGTGGCCTCCTCAATGGGAGTCTGTGCCTCTCTTCCCCTGCTTCCTTTCTTTAACAGCTGTTTCCTTTTCCTGCTTCCTCAGTTTTGGCCTTTTGCTCTTCCTACACTCCCACCAGCAGCAGTGTCTTACATTGTTTGTATAAAAAGTAGGGAAGGTGGAAAAGAGTTTTTAAAATGTGAGGCATGGGATCTGTTCTTTTAAGTTGTAAACTGCTGAAGGGCAAGTGCCCTTGTTACCCATTGCGCAGAGTATTAGTAATAAATCTCATGAGCTGAAGGCCTTTTATGGTAACAGAGCACAACTATTAGGGCATCTCAACAGATGCAGAAGTTAGGATTTTCATAATAATACCTGCATATAGTTAATAGCATTCATACCTTTTAAACTGGATCCCAGTAGTTCTCTTTACCATATCTATGAACAATTATAGCTATTTATTAATATATGCCTGCATATTTACTACCTAGATCATGTTTGATTTAAACCTGGTACCTGCCAAAACCGGTTTGGCTCAGTGGATGGAGCATCAGCCTGTGGACTGAGGAATCCCAGGTTTGATTCCAGTCAAGGGCATGTGCCTTGGTTGTGGGGCACATCCCTAGTGATGTGCAGGAGGCAGCTGATCGATGTTTCTCTCTCATCGATGTTTCTAACTCTATCCCTCTCCCTTCCTCTCTGTAGAAAATCAATGAAATATATTAAAAATAAGTAAATAAACCTGGTACCTTAGTGAAATTTCACAAATTCATTGCATGATTTCATTAGTTTATTTCAAAGTAAAATCTCTACATAAATGCCAAGAGTTATGATTGCTTTCTTCATGTAATTCCCAGGACTCATTTTCTCCTGCGTATAGTTTCTCTCATGATCATTCAAGAAAGGTTTATATGCACACCTTTGAAAATATTTTAAACTTCGAAGCATATTTTTGATTGAAGTAGATAATGGATTATTTTTGCTGGATTTAGTCTTTTAAAAAATGAACTGTAAATCCAGATTAAATTGCTGTCATTTCAATTATTTATACCTGGAATACCTTAGGATACTACCCATCAAACATTTTGCATTTGACTGTCAGATTATTTTTTTAAATGTATACTGAATTTGTGCCACTATTCTGGGATTTCTTTGAACTAAATATTGTGTAAGTAGAGAAATTCTATGTGAGACCTTCTAAATTATATTAAATAAAATGAATAAGAAAGATCTCAAATATGAATTTTTTTAGATTCCATCATATAAAGTTCTCCTCCCAATTAATTTTTTTACAGTAATTTTTAAATTCAAACTGCATTTTTCCTTCAGGTGTTTGCTTTACTTTCCTTGAGAGATTGTGAAACCTTTGTTTAATTAGTGCATTCAGAGAAACTTGCAAACAGGAAATGCTTAGTTACAGTAGTTAAATAGCTAAAACTATAGGCAGTATATATTTAAACCTAATGTTTTTGGAATCTTCCTTTTTTAAGTAGTTACATGATATTTGTGAGTCTGGTTGGCGTCAGTGTACAGTAAAGTGAAATTTTTGTTTGGACAAATATCCGCATATGGCATGAGCCAAAAAATGTTGCAGTAGGCAGCCCAAGTGAGGTGTCAAAATCAACTTAATTTTCCTTTTGAGAAAAAGATTCCCTCTCAGGCTGTGCAGTTCAGTGGTTAGAAGATAGACATAGAGAAATAACATGCTGAGCATTGAGGTAAGCATAGATTATGAATAAAAAGAAGATAAAGAGACAATACAAAATAGTCCTGGAGCATATGTAAAAATGGCTGAAATGTAAAAGTTTAGGTGTAAAAGCTAAGAGATAACTTGGAATCACAAAATCTGAGGCCAGAGTAAGTCAAAGGCTTTTTAAAAATAATCTTAATTCTGTCACTGGAGATGGAGTGATTTTTAGAAAAGGGCGCTTATTTAAGCATTATGACTTCCCTCTTGACAGAGTAGTCAGGTTCAGTATGGCATGTCATTCCGAAAATGGCCTTTCAAGTCTACCAATGTGTCTTGAACTTTTAACTCTTTTTATTTATTTATTTATTTGTTTGTTTATTTATTTATTTATTATTATTTTAAATATATTTTTATTGATTTCAGAGAGGAAGAGATAGCAATATCAATGATGAGAGAGAATCATTGATTGGCTGCCTCCTGCATGCCCCCAACTGGAAATCGAGCCCACAACCTGAGCATGTGACCTTGACTGGGACACTTCAGTCTGGAGGCCAATGCTCTATCCACTGAGCGAAACCAGCTAGGGCTATTTTATTTTTTAAATATATTTTTATTGATTTTATAGAGAGGAAGGGAGAGGAATAGGGAGTTAGAAATGTCAATGAGAAACATCCATCAGTTGCCTCCAGCATACCCCCTACTGAGGATTGAGCCAACAACCAAGATACATTCCCTTGACTGGAATCAACATAGGACTCTGCAATCTGAGGGCTGATACTCTCTCCACTGAGCCAAACCGGTTAGGGTAGACTTTTAACTCTTACCACCCCCAACCCCCCTTCCCCCCCGCCAAATTTTTTTTTTTTAATCTTCACTCAACGATATGTTTATTGATTTGAGAAAGAGAGAGAGAGAGAGAGAAACATCATTGTGAGAGAGAAAGATCAACTGGTTGCCTCCTGTTCCCACCCCAACTGGAAATTGAACCCGCAACATAGGTATGTGGCCTGACCAGGAATTGAACCTGCAACTTTTTGGTGTATGGGACAATGCTTCAACTAAGTAAGCCACCCAATCAGGGCTTAACTCATTTTTAAATGGTAAGTATTAAATCAGAATAGTAAGGTATATATAACAAGTATGTTTCTAGAATTTTATCAGGAGAATTACTTGTGAAATGCAGTTTGTATTTCTTTCCATATTTCAAAGAGGAAAAGCAGACTAATAGAGGAAACACGAACATAATTTTGTTTTTAAAATACATTTTATTGATTTTTTACAGAGAGAAAGGGAGAGGGATAGAGAGTTAGAAACATCGATGAGAGAGAAACACCGATCAGCTGTCTCCTGCACTTCCCCTACTGGGGATGTGCTCGCAACCAAATACATGCCCTTGACTGGAATCGAACCTGGGACCTTAAGTCCAAAGGCCGATGCTCCATTCATTGAGCCAAACCAGTTTCGGCCATACAATATTTCTTAAATTTGAATAGTACATGTAACATTACTCTTATACCAAAACCAGCCGCTGCAGCAATATTTCAAGAAAATTACAAATTAATATGACTCATAAATATAAATGCAGAAATTTTTTTATAGAAAATTACCAACTACAATCCAACAATTTGTAAAGAGTTAATTTCTCATGACTACATGTGGTTTATTCTGAGAATGCAAGGTTGGTTTAGGAGTTGAAAATTTAGCAAGGTAATTCAGCATATTATTAGAAAGATAAAACTCATGTTGTCACCCCAATAGAAAAACAACTTGATAAAATTAAATACTCATTCATGAACTCATAGGAAAATATGATAAGAGGTATCTATGGAAAACCTAAAGCTAATTAAATATAATAGTGAACAATTAAAATATTAATTATAAATTAAATATATATATTCTATATAATAAAGAGGTAATATGAAAATTGACCATCATTCCAACACACAAGATGGCTGCCCTCATATGGACACAAGATGGCCAGCAGGGAGGGCAGTTGGGAGAGACCAGGCCTGCAAGGGAGGGCAGTTAGAGGTGACTAGGCTAGTAGGGGAGGGCAGCTAGGGGTGACTGGGCCAGCATGGGAGGGAAGTTGGGAGCAAACAAGCCTACAGGAGAGGACAGTTAGGAGCAACCAGGTCAGCAGGGGAGGGCATTTAGGAGCAATTGGGCTGGCAGGGGAGCAGTTAGGTGTTGATCAGGCTGGCAGGCAGAAGCAGTTAGGGACAATTAGACAGGCGAGCGATTGGGAGCCAGCAGTCCTGGATTGTGAGAGTAATGTCCTAGATTGGTGAGGGATACCTCCTTCCCCTGCACAAATTTTATGCACTGGGCTTCTAGTAAATATATAAAAACCTAATATGCAAAATGTTCCCTTGGGAATTCGACTGACCAGAAGTCTAATAACTTGTTATGACGTGTGCTAACCATCCAGGTGGCAGCTTGGAATGAAGGCAGGCCCCAGCCAGGGAAGAGGGGTCCCCGGCCAGCAGCTGGCAGCCGCTAGGGACCCTACCTGTGCACCAATTTCATGCACTGGGCTTCTAGTATTATGATAAAAGACTAAACAAACACTTTTCTTCTAAGATTTGGGCCAGTGCAGTAAGTCAAGAAAAAAAAAAGAAAGGACACACAGATTGGAAAGGAAAATTATAACTCTTTTTAGCCCATCTGGTGTGCTTCATTGGCTGAGAGCCAACCTATGAACCAGGAGGTCACAGTCCAATTCTTGATCAGTGTACATGCCCGGGTTGTGGGCTTGCTCCCCACTGTGGGGCCTGCAGGAGGCAGCCTATCAATGATTCCCTCTCATCATTGATGTTTCTTTAAAAAAAAACAAAACAAAACAAAACTATTTTATTAATTTTAGAGAAGAAGGGAGAGGGAAAGATAGAGACATCAGTGATGAGAGAGAATCATTGATCGGCTTCCTCCTGCACACCCCCTACTGGGGATGGAGCCCTCAACCCAGGCATGTGCCCTTGGCCAGAATTGAATCTGTGATCCTTCAGTCCCTAGGCTGATGCTCTATCCATTGAGCCAAACCAGCTAAGGCTCATCATTGATATTTCTATCTCTTTCTTCTCTGAAATTAAAAAAAAAAATCAACCCTTTTGAAAAAAGTCATAATTTTATATATAGGAAACTCTAGAGCAGGATTCGGTAAAGTCCAGCCAAATTTGGTCCATCACCTGTTTTTGTATGACCCGTACCAATGTACTTTCTTCTGTTTGTTTCTTCTTTTTATTTTATTTATTGTTCTTGCCTTTGCAAGTGTAAGATGGATACTGCCATGTTGGAGAACAGCTTGGCAATTTTTTATAAAGTTAACTATAGGTTTATCATATGACCCAGCAGTTCTACTGGGTATAACCCAACAATGAATAAATACATATGTCCACACAAAAACTTGATATGAATGTTTATAATATCATTATGTACAATACCCCCAAATTAAAAACAACTTAATTATCTATCAAGAAGTTTATGAATAAAATATTATGTTCATACTATGCTGCTCAACAAGAAAAAAGGAAATCACTGATATAACTTAGGTGAATCTCAAAAATTTGCTGAATTAAATAAGTCAGACATATAAGACTACAGACTATTCCATTTATGTAAAATATTAGAATATTAAAAATTCATCTATAAAAACAGAAAGGGAATCCACGTTGCCAAGGAGTAGGGGAGGGGAAGTGCTACAAAGGAGTTAAGGTAATTTTTGAGTTGTGGTTCATTGTATACATTTAGTAAAACCGATCAAACTCACCACTTTTAAAATAGGCGTGTTTTATTTCATGTAAGCTATAACTTGACCAAATTAACTTTAAAAAGTATTCATATTTTTGTTTTTTATTTTTAATCCCAGCATGACTTGCTGAAACGAGACTGAGTTTTAGCAAAGCACACGTTTTTTGGTAGACATTTATTTTACTTCCAGCTTGGTTTTAGGCACCCAAGAAATAGTTTTGAAAAATGTTTGAGTGAACAATAGACACAAGGTGATACAATTGGCTGGAAGTAGAAGGAAGCTCTTGGGAGTTCAGCCAGTGAGGCTCAAGGGCTGAAGGTCTAGTCTAGCTGCAGCTGTGTGAAGTGGTGAATATAAAATTTTTGTTTTCGTTTTTTTCCATCCTCACTTTTTTAGGGGGGAAGTGGAATGTGCAATGTAATGGCACTATGGCTGGAATCACAGATAAAGTCTTGGGATGGCAGACAGGGATCCAGATGATTACCTTATATAGGAAATGATTTTATTGAAATAACCTAAGGAAGCCTGTATTGATAGTTTTAATAAAACGAAGCCTTACTTAGCTATTTGAGGACCAGGCTATGGAAATAAAATCTTATACTTCAGGAGTATTTTAAGATGGAAGCAGTTACATTCATATTTACTTATGAAGAAATAGAATTGGTGGATACGTAAGGCTTTAACCCTGTGGGAAAATTTATTATTTATATTTGGTTTCTCTGTTAATGCTGAAGAAATTGCTTTAGGTTATACAACTCCATAAATGTTAGGTTTTCAGTAGTACCAGAGGCATACTTTTACTGGGGGAGATTGTTTTATTTCATATCTGAAAAATAAAATTGACTCAGTATAGTCTGCCTTTTAATCCTGTAAAATGTTATTGTCCTACTTGTCAGTTTTGGAGAAAAATTCTGAGTGGCCCTGCATTCATATCCCTGTAAGGATGGGTGCTTTAGTTGAATTCCCATCCCACCCCCAATCCAGATTTAAACTCTTCCCACACCCTTTGCTGTTTCTCTGGGGACTGCTGGGCCCATAGGTAGGTATGTGCAGTCACTCCTCTGAAGTCATCCATATTTCATCTTTATTTTGTTTCAGCCCTAATAATTCATTGGCTTATCTTTCTTTGCCTTTTTGTGAAAAGTTCTCGCATTTGATTATGTGGGCTTTTGAATAAACAAATATGGTAAATCTAGAGAATGCATCATTGTATTTTTTAATAACATCTCTTGTAACCAGAAAATAGATGTTTCCACGAAGAGAAAAGAAAATTAATCCCCACCCCATTCTTAATTTATCTACAGTTTTCCTCTGGAATGTTGGCAGCCTTCCTCTCTGGTAAAAACCAGATCAGGATTCCTTAGGGCAGTGGTCAGCAAACTCATTCATTAGTCAACAGAGCAGCAAACTGAGGCTCGTGGCCGAGGGTTGCTGACCACTGCCTTAAGGTTTGATTGTTAGACTCCCTTACTCATCATCATCCAGTATGTCTGCTTGTGAAAATCAATCCTAAAATAATGGAATTGGAAGGGAGGTATATTTGGCAATCTCCAACGGTTATTAAAATTAGTAGGTAAATATGATGAAAAATAGGATATTTACATAATTTATTTACATAGTCTCAAAATATCTCCTTACAAGATATTATTAATTACAAAGGAGAAGAAAGTAACTTTATAGTGGAAAAACCTGGCACAAACCATCTAAACCAAGTGATCTAAGTTAAGTATACGTACTTTCTTTCCCTCTTGCTGTTTCTGTGCATAAAATTTCCCAATTAGCATCTCTGGACCATGATTTTGATTTCCAAGATGGAGCAAAAACGTTGGTTGCCTTTTAAATTATGCTGGGTGCCACAATAATTCAACACTTTTTTTTGCCTTCTGTATTTCTGCACCTTGACAACATGCAGATGTCTTTAAATCTTATCTAGCTGTGTCATCCATCTGTTAACCTCTTTGTGCAAATATCTGTTTTAAAGTTTTGAACAGTGTGAGTTTTTTTGATTCCCAGATGGGGTTCTTGAAGGAGCACAGACATTTCTAAAGTGTCCATACAGATCTATGTAGGATTTGTTAGGGAAAATTGGCAACTATCCATGTATTGCTACAATAACCTCATGTCTCCTGGGATATGTTGGTCACCAACAGCACATGATCCATTTCTTTGAATCATTTGTTCTGCAGATATCAGAGCTTTCAGCGGTCTAGTGCCACCATGAGATGTTGCAGTCCCTGCTAGTTAGCCTCCTATGCCTGTAAGAGTGGGGGCCAGTCATCTCCCCTCTCTGGATGGTCCTTCATGTAAGATGTAGACAAAATAAAAGAGACTAGCTCAGAGACCTTTTAGCTTTTTACAAAGTAGAAAAATATTCTATTCTCATAAAATTCATTTTAAGTAGACAAATTTGAAATTGAAAACAGGAAACTTAATCAAAGGAGAAGGTAGAGATTGATTTAACTGCATAGCCTAGTAATTAATCTTTTGTGTTGATCAGTTTGGAAAGAGTCATTAATATTCCAATGCCCATATTTTGCACTTATTAACAAAATTTTAAATTAAGACTTTTTTTGGTTTAATTACTATGATTTTATTGAAAACATAGTAGCTTATTCTGATTGAACTTAACATCTTTCAATCATTGCTTTAAAAATTACAAGAATTTATAGAAATAAAGCATCTAAGTTGTGAAAAATATTTATGATTATGCCTAATATCTATGGTTGTGGGTTTTTTGTTTTATTTTGTTTTGTTTATATTTTATTGATTTTTCACAGAGAGGAAGGGAGAGGGATAGAAAGTCAGAAACATCGATGAGAGAGAGACATCGATCAGCCGCCTCCTGCACACCCCACACTGGAGATGTGACCGCAAGCAAGGTACATGCCCCTGACCGGAATCGAACCCGGGACCTTTGAGTCTGCAGGCCGACTCTCTATCCACTGAGCCAAACCGGTCTCGGCTGGTTGTGGTTTTTAAAAGGCATCTAAAATTATTCAACCTAGTGTAAATGGCGTTTTACTTCAGAGCAGTGTAGCTAATGGTTCCGGTGTTGTCCTAGCATCTTAGTGGAGGTGGAGAAAACGCCAGAAGGATCTGGCACAGAGGGAGGATCAAAACTCACTCTCCTCAAGCACCTTTTGTGGGCCTCACAGCGGGGGAAATCTGCTGCCAAGAAGTTAAATTGAACAGCCCATTCATGTGGAGAAACGTTCCCTGAAGTGTAGGAGCGGGTGTGTGTGTGTGTGTGTGTGTGTGTGTGTGTGTGTGTGTGTGTTGCATCAAGGTAGATTAGTAAGTGAATCTCTAGCAGTATTGCAGTGTGTGTGTGTGTGTGTGTGTGTGTGTGTGTGTTGCATCAAGGTGGATTAGTAAGTGAATCTCTAGCAGTATTGCCAGAATTATAAGAAAGGTAGCTGTAGGTTAAAATGTCACAACCTAAACAGAAAAGATGTAAATGTGTGTTAATGTTTTTAAAGCAGGTTTATTGATGTATAATTTATATACAATAAAATACACCCTTTCAGTGAAAAGTTCTATGAGTTTTGACAAGTGAATGAAGTCATGTAACCACACTTAAGATATAGAGTATTTCATCACCTCAGGACATGTGCTGTAAAAGATTTTTCAAAAGGTGTGTGTGTGTGTGTGTTTGGACAAACAATGTGGCCCAACAAGCACTTTGCCACCATGGCTATGCCTCCTTGCAGGGCTGATCTTCCGTCCTTCTCTTTGGCTGCACAATCAGCAAGGGTTGTAGCCGGGGATTTTTTCAATTTGACAGACTCATGGTCTCTGTCTGCTTCTCAGACCCAGTGGAGGGTTCCTGGCTGCCTGTGTTCCAATGAAAAGTGGTGTTCGAAATGCTCTGCACTCTAAATTCTCTAGCTGTAGGTTTTGAAGTTTATGCAACGCTGGCCACTTACGTTCTAAGCATTCAACATTAATTGCTACTTTGTTAGTTTAGATTTGCAAAATTAGTACTTTAAGAAAAGCCTATAAACTTCTAGAAAACAAATGGGGCACCGTATTGGGGAATTCGGTCAAGAAAACCTGACCTTTTAAAGAAGTGACTATTAAAGCAATATAGGTTGTTTTGCTGCTTACCCATGCTTTTTTTCTATCAAAAAAAAAACAAAAACACAGCTGTATATTCAAAGTATCTTGCATGAATAATTGTTTTTTATAATAACATTTTACAAATAGTTATTTTTCATTATTCATTTTTTTCACTTAAGTATTAATAATCATTCTCTAATGTAACTTTGGTTTGTCTGATAGGCTTAAATGGAAAAGAACATCTTTTCTTAGTGTTAAAATTCCCAGTAGGCCTATGGTCGTTGGATTCACTTAATTAAAGCTATTAACAAGGACAGCTTTTATTTGGCCATTATAGCTCTAGACAGAGAACTCCAAATTGTTTGTTTCTGGGTTAGAGAAAAGGCATTAATTTGTTTAGCACCACCAGTGCTTCTCTAAATGTTCCCTTCTTTCCTGTAGCAGGAATGTAAATGGGAAGCAAAGCCACTTCCAAGATAATTGATCCTACAGGCAGGGCCTTGGTTGCCTGCTGCTCTACTAAAACCACCCCAGCCAGAATTCTCCCACCTGGTATTGATCACCTTTGGTCCTTTATCCCAGAGAATAAAAGTGCCTACTGAATAGAACTAGGTTTTAAAAGAGAGGTGCCAGCAACTTATTCACACTAGTTCCTAAGTGGGGGCAGGAGGAGAGAGGGACATTTACTAAAAAGTAGTTTTCTAAAATAAAGGCATATCTATCTCTAAAATCTTTTTTTCCTTTCTGCAGAAATTTTATTTAAAAATCTTTGGAGCTATTTATATACTATTTGCTAATTTACTAATGCTTACTATACTAGGAACCTCATTTTAAAATTATGTTTACAAAACCAATTACATTTATCTATAAATGGAAAAACGAGGGTAAGTACCTTACATTAACATAATAGCTTCAGAAAAGTAACTTTGCAGCTTTTTATTGTAATGTTAGGTAATGAATGGTCACTTTGAAAGAACCAAATTTTAACGCTTTTTTATAGACAACAACAGTCTTGCTGCACCTGTATACTAATTGTGGTGGACAAAGTCATGGTCTTCTCTTTAAGGACATGAGATCCTAATACTGGAGCCTTCATATTTTACTTTATTTGGAAATGATATTTTTATGGGTATGATTAATTTAAGGCCCTTGAGAGTGAGAACTTATCCTGGATTACCCACGTCAGCTCTAAATGCCTTTAGAAATTTTATATTATAAAGAGGTAATATGCAAATTAAACCTCATACCCTCACAAGATGACTGCCTGCGACCTGGCCGGAGGGGGGTTAGTAAGGGACAACCAAACGACTGAACAAGCAGGCTGATCAGGTTGGTGGCAGAGTGGGAGGAAAGGGGGGTGCAGGGCGGTGCATAAGGGGCAACCAGACTGGCGGGGGGGGCAGTTGGGGGCAACCAGTCCAGCCACGGGGCAGTTGGGGGTGATTAGGCTGGCAGGGAGAGGGCATTGAGAGGCAACTAGGCCAGTGGGGGGGACATTGAGGGGCAACTAGGCTGGTGGGGGGGGGACAGTTGGGGACAACCAAGCTGGCAAGGGGGGCAGTAAGGGGTGACCAGGCTGCCAGGGTGGGGGGGGCAGGTAGGAGCGACCAGGGCAGCAGGGAGGGGCTGGTTGGGGTCTGGCCAACAGTGGGGGGCAGTTAGGGGTGACCAGGCAGGCAGGTGAGCAATTAGGAGCCAGCAGTCCAATATTGTGAGAGGGATGTCCGACTGCCCGTTTAGGCCCGATCCCAGGGATTGGGCAGTCGGACATCCTCCAAAGGGTCTTGGATTGGAGAGGGAGCAAGCTGGGCTGATTTTGTGCACTGGGCCTCTAGTGTCCATATAAGAGAGAGGCAGAGGGGGACTTGATGCATGTATAGAAGAGATGGCAATGTGAAGGTGGAGACAGAAATTGCAGGGATGTGATCATAAGCCGAGGTATGCCAGCAACCACTAGAAGCTGTAAGAGGTGAAGAAACGTTCTTCCCTCCAACCTCCAGAGTGAATACACCTCAGATTACAGCCTCCATTTCAGCCAAGTGAAACTAATTCACATTTTTGGCCTCCAAAGCTGTGAGAGTATAAATCTCTGTTCTCACCCATCAGGTTTGCAGTGGTTTGTCATAGGTTTTGATACCTGAAGGTAGGACATTGATTTAACAAATACTTAAAAATGGGAAAGTGGCTTTGTAATTGGATAATGGGTAGAAGAATTATGGGGCCTATGAAAAAAAAAAAAAAAAATTTGCTTTAATTAAATTTTTTTTAGAAATAGGGGTCTGTTGGAGTTGTTTCCGTTGGAGCTCCGAAGGAAATGAGGGATATGAAATTGGAAATTAGAGGAAGAGTGATCCTTTTTATACAGTGAGGAAACTCAGTCGAATTGATTCCCTTCGTTGTGTGGAAAGCATGTAAGCAATTAACTTGGATGATTAGCTAAAGAAATTTCTAAGCAAAGTGTTGAAAGAGTGGCCTGATTTCTTCTTGCTGCTTGTAATAAAACGTGAGAGGAAACACATAAATTAAGGATAGAACTCTTTAAGCAAAAAGAACCACAACTAGGTAATTTGGAAAATTCTCAGCCTACCCAGATTGCCATAGACATTAAAATTAGGAACTTCGTTTTTAGGAGAGAGTGTTCTGGAGGAGAGAAACCCAAACAAAGGTGTAGCTGAACAATTTTTAATGCTAAAGAGATTAGGTATGTGACTCTTGGATCTCCTCATCCATCTAAGCAGAAACAGAAATGAAGATGGGATTACCCAGGAAGGATCTGTGGAAGACTCTCTTATTTAGTGTTATCTCAATATACAAGAGACCTACAGGTTTTTGAAAATGTATATCAGCAGAAACAATTCCAGCTTGACTGAAAGGGGCATAGAATTGTAAGAAGGCATCCAAAATTCTAGACCTTAACAGGCTTATAAAACTACTCTAGTGCAACTATATGCAAACTTTTCAGAAAAAGGAAAAATGACTCATGCCCCACTATTATTCCCAGCTCTCAAAACCTTGTCCTAAAGAATTTTGAATTTACTGGATGACTCCTTTTCCCTCTTTTGGAATGGGGATGTCATACTGTTGTTCTAAGTCTCCCTCACCATCTTTCTTTGGAAGCAGATAACGTGACTTCTAGTTTCACAGGTCAATCAAAATCTCATCCACCCCTGATTTAGATATTTAAATGATGAGATTTGGGCCAAGACCGGTTTGGCTCAGTGGATAGAGCGTCGGCTTGTGGACTGAAAGGTCCCAGGTTCGATTCCAGTTGGGGGCATGTACCTTGCTTGCGGGCACATCTCCACTGTGGAGGCGTGCAGGAGGCGGCTGATCGATGTCTCTCTCTCATCGATGTTTCTGACTTTCTATCTCTCTCCCTTCCTCTCTGTAAAATATAAATAAAATATATTTTTTTTAAAAATGATGAGATTTGGGGCTTCTGAGCTGAAGGCATTTACATGAGATTTATTTCTTTCAGTTGATGCTAGAAGACTTTAGGTGATGTTAGGATAGGATGCATGTATTTGACACATGGGACAGGTGTGAATCTTTGAAGGGCAAGGGATGGACTATAATAGGCATAATAATGGTGTCTGCTCCAACCACCCCACCTCCCCACCCCTAAAACATCAGGTCCTTACCCCCTGGAACTTGTAAATGTTACTTTATTTGAAAAAGCGTCATTGCAGATGTGATTAGAGATCTTGAGATAGAAAAATTATCCTGGATTATCCAGATAAAGGCTAAATGCCATCACAAGTCTCCTTGTAAGAGAGAAGCAGAGTAAGATTTGATTTGTACTGAGAGAAGGAAATGTGAAGACTGAGGTTGGAGTGATGAGACCACAAACCAAGGAATGCTGGTAGCAACCAGAGGCTATAAGAGGCAAGGCTTCTTTGGAAACTCAGAGCTGGTGTAGGTAGCCCTATGGACACCTTGATGTTGGCCCAGTGAAATTTATTTTGAAATTCATGTCTTTAGAATTGTAAAGTAATAAAGTTATGTTGTTTTAAGCCTTCAGGTTTATGGTAATCGGTTACAGCAAACATAAGAAACTAGTACAATGGCCCTTTTACATTTAGTCATTATTAAAAGTTTATTTTTCATTTCAGTTTGATTTATCCCAGGTTATTGCTAGGAACCATCAAACATTTTGAGGAAATAACGACTGTACTTTTAGATATTTTCCCCTTTTGTAAAAACATTTAGAAATTTCTATGTGTTACTGATTTTAAAAATGTGATGCCTGGTTTTGATACATATATTACATTATCTGACAATCTGCATTCATTTTTCAAGGAATTCATTGCCTGTTCTTTTACCTTCAGTAGAAATTGTTGCTATTACCTTGATTTGCAGCCACCCTATGAGAACCTTAGATAAAAATGACAAAAGAGTTTTAAAGGGCATTGAAATTGGCTCTGGCTTGTGTGGCTCAGTTGTTTGATTGTCATCCTGTGTACAAGGCCCAGTTAGATTCTCAGTTAGGTGTAACATGTCTGGGTTGCCAGCTCTATCCCCAGTAAGAGGCAGGGAGGAGGCAGCTGATTGGATGTTACCCTCTCACATCAATGTTCCTCTCTCTCTTTCCCTCTCCCTTCTCTCCTAAAATCAATTAAAAAAAAAAAGACATTGAAATTATTTTAGCTGCTTCATTCAGATACGGACTTCACTTATTAAGATGTAAAATGATTCTCTGAATTAAGAGACCAAAGATCACATAAGAAACCTTTATCTGGTATTCGCAGAACTAAGCTTATTAAGTTCTGATTCTGCTATTGCTATGTGACCTGTTTATATCTTATGTGCAAGTGTATGTGACTTTGTTTTTGTTAAATAGCAATTTAGGTAACTTGATGTAGTAGATTTCCTAATCTATTCTTTAAGACCATCATCTCTAAAAACCATCCCAATCCATCTGCTTTCAAATATGCAAGATCTGAACTTGTGAGTGTACTACCTTTATTGGGTTGAAACAGTTCCACCAGCAATTGACTAACAAATTTCACAATTTTCTGCTTCATATTCTTTTTTTTAAAGAACTAATATTTGAAGAGTAACAAACTTAACAATAATAATGATAGTCATGATGATGATGATAAAAATACAGAGCTTTTCATAGCTCAAACTAACAATTTTAGCTGTAATTTTATAATGACATCACATTGAAGGTATTGTTAGCCCTGTTGTATATTTGATGAAATTAAGGGTTTTGAGTTAAGTAACTAATTAGAGGTTGCATAGCAAGCAAAAGGTAAGGCTGGAATATGATCCCAGCTCTGAATCCAGTGTTTGCATCACTAAAATTACCATGGAAGATTGGACTTGGGTTTGATGGGGGTGAAAATGTTGTTATAAAGTTTTAAAAAATGATAGTTAAATGGCAGTGTTAGACAATGGTTTTGAGTCAAAAAAAACATATTGATAATTATATTCATTTTTTCAACATATGCCTAGTAGAGTACTGGAAAGAACACAGTGATGAAGTAAAATAAAAAATGTGTGGTCCTTACCTTCATGGAGCTTATAAGTGCTTGCAGTTTAGATTTAGCAATCTTAATCATTAGAATTTAGCTCATTAAACTGATTTAATGGTGGTTCCCTTGCTACATCTCTTTTCATGGTTTTGACCATGTTGAACTAATAATCTGATGGGGAAAGACACACATTAAACAAGTACATTTTTTAAAAGTGGATTATATATATTGATTTGGAGAAGTATGTGAATGGAAGAGAATGGATATTATTAGAGAATATCAAGGGAGGCCTACTTTAAAAATGGATGTTCAGGTAAGGCCTTTTTCAAAGAGATGACATTGAAGCTAAAACATGAAGAATGAATATTCCTTTCTATTCCTCCCTTTATGCTGAGGTAGGAAAGCTTTTGAACTAAAGAAGATCCATGGGCCTCTATCATTAAAACATGTCCAAAATCCAACTGCTTTCTACCCTCATTGTCCAACCACTACATGTCCATAATTCACTCTCATCCACCTTTGTTCACAGAAGCCTCCTAACTCCTCTTCCTGCTTTACCCTTTTCCATTTACAGTCTAGTCTCAAGATTTCCCTTTTAAAATTGAAATCAAATTTGGGCACTCTTCTGCCCAAATCTTCCCATGATTTCTCATTTCTATACTAGAAGGCAGTGTTCTGTTAAGAGCCTCCAAATACCTCCATGATCAGACATGTGGTTTCTCTCTCCTGGACTTTCCTCTCCTCCTCATTCACTGCTTCTGCCACACAGGTCTCCTCAGTTAACCCACCAGTCACATTTCATGGCCTTTGCACTTGTCATAGCCTCTGCCTGGAATGCTCTTTTCCAGTTCTGCCTGCTTTGATTTCTCACTTCTTCGAGTGGTGATGCATTTGGTAGTCTGCAGGATTTTATCTGGGTTCAGTAACTAAAACAGGGAGACAGGAAGGAGTTGCTGCCTAGGGCTGCCACATTGGAATATTAAGAGTAGGGTTTTCTTTTGCCTCCTAAGTCCAGTAGTCTGCAGGCATTTGGCTGATCACATTGTGCCAGGCTGTGAGTACCCGCACATTGGATGTAAGATCTCTGTCACATGGAGTGACAGGTGACTGCTACTTTACCCTCTCAGGCCTAAGACCTTCTAAAACCTGGAGCATCCACCATACCTGAACCTGAAACTCATCAGGATAGGTATGTTCAGCTATCCACATCCCCCTCCCCCCTGACAATCAATAAGTTTCTTGTCTACTTACATAGACCCAGTCTCTCACATTTCACATTGTCTTTATTTAATTCATCATCAGAAGTCCATATGTCTGGTTATCCTGTTAGCTGCCAATCTCCCCATCCCCATCTTTCTGTTTATCCTTTTATCTAGTCTGTTTCTCATCCTCTCCATGCTCCCTCCTAAACTCTTTTCCATGTCTTCTGGAATGTGGTCAGCCACTAACCCCACATCCTCAACCTCCTCAGCTCTTTTCTTCTCTACTTCTTGCCTTAATAGCAGTCTGCTGTCCCCTGAGGGGACTCCACATCCCCTGAAACTCACTCTAGGGGCATCTGTCTGGGCTTTTAGAACTCAGGAAATAAGGTCATTATTCTTCTTACTCCCCAGTCATTTACATATGTGCGCCCTGCACTGGTTTCACTCCTTTGTCACTTTCATTGCTGTCATTCATCAGTGCCCTGGTTATTCAGCCTTATCACTTGATGTTCCCAACTCCCAGTTCATAGGCACTTGTTCAAATCACCTCCACCATGAAATCTCTAGGTGACTTCAGTATCCACCCAGCTCTATGCCTTGACCAACTTTATTCTTGATATATACTAAACTCACATTGTCAAGAATAGTGAAGGTAGATCTCCCTACAGGAAAATCTGAATGTCATATCTAGAAGAAAGGTGCAAACATGCTAGGAAGCTAAAGCAACAGTTGTGCACTACACAATACTTGCAACATTGCATGTTTCCTTGTATTATTATTTTCTGTTTGCTTGCTTGCAAGAAATAGCCCTGTATATTCTAGTAATTGTATGAATAGATTCTAAGGAAATTGTCTTTTAGAAACCATTGTGTAATCAATTAAATATAAGTAGATGCTTATTTAATGAAATGATCATTTCTAATTTTGCTCTAGGTAGTTCAAAGAGCTTCTCAATCTCCTAAGAAGGCCAAAATATACTTATATAACATAGCAAAAATGAGAGAAAAGAAAGAAGTGACGTGTGCCAATCTTATATAAACTTTAAGTGCTTATTAAGTAATCATGGTTTAAGATTACTCAATTACTTTTTCTTCTATGGAGCCTGTCTGGTAGATTTGTAATTGTGAGCTAGCTGTACTGCCCTGCCCACTTCTGAGACACCACTTTTTCCATATAGGAGGAGTTTATTAAGGACATGTAAACTGATTTTAACAATAGAGCAAACATAATTAGAAAGGCAAATCTGCTATAGACACATCATATCATGCAGTACAAACCAAATGTAAATAATTTGGATTAGATCCACACCATTGGCTTTCTCTCATGGCATAAATAATGGAAATAAAAATAGCTCCTCATGAATGCTCTTCTGTCCTTTCATTTGAATATTTGTGAAATGTTCGGTTCTGTCTTCAGCACAATTTACAGCCAAATATTCGGACATGAAGATGGATGGCAATAATTCACACTCATCTGGATTTGCCTTGAGCTGATTTTCTGATGGTTGTGATAGATTTTACCCCCGCCATGTGTATCCTCACCTAGTCTTTCTTTTGGTCATGGCATAATTTGTAAGATAGTTGATTTTTGTGATAATCCATAGGCATAAACTACTTTTTTTCTCAGTGGCCTGTTTTTGTTATCAATATGTTATCCCAACTGAGCAATAGGCCTACTCCAAGTAAAGGCGTGAGGTTGCTTTAACTTCAAATTATTTTCCTATGGTTATTTTGGTCATTGTTTATCTAACGCAAGGCACTTTAATGTTCCTGATTAAATTCTAAGGACTGGATGTTTGTATTGTCATAATCACAATAGAGGATTGAGCATATATTTATGAGCCAAAATAAGGATTCAGTGTTCATCTGTGATAAAGGGCAGGACTTTATTTATTACATTAGTACACTGACATTGACAAGTTCTGAAATAGTTTAAAGATGTATCTCTTGTCCTATTTAATAAAAGCCTAGGTGGCATCATGTACTCGCACGACATTGTAAGATGGCCACCACAAGATGGTCGGCAGGGGAGGGCAGTTCGGGGTGAACAGACTAGCAGGGGAGGGCAGCTGGGGACAATTGGGCTGGCAGGGGAGGGCAGTTGGGGGCAATCAGTCCGGCAGAGGAGAGCAATTGGGGGTGAACAGGCCAACAGGGGAGGGCAATTGGGGCAACCAGGCCTGCAGAGGAGGGCATTAAGGGGGGTAGGGGAGACCAGGCTTGCAGGGGAGGGCAGATAGAACCAGGCTGGAATAGGAGAGCAGTTGAGGGCAACCAGGCCTGCAGGGGATCGATGTGGGGAGGGGTTCCATGATCTATCACCCCAAAGAGGGAGGCCCAGGCCACACTCTGTACAGCAATCCATCGCGGAACCCCAGGCAGGTGTGCAAGGTCTCCCTCTGCACGGCGATTAATCATGGAGCCCCACAATCAATCACCCCACAAAGGGAG
Organism: Lasiurus cinereus; assembly: GCA_011751065.1. NCBI lineage: Eukaryota > Metazoa > Chordata > Mammalia > Chiroptera > Vespertilionidae > Lasiurus > Lasiurus cinereus. The sequence continues at coordinate 27,357,066 of JAAGEH010000393.1, read as the reverse complement.
TCCCAGGCCACTCGCCAGTGACACTGTGGTGGATGTGTGGGGCTGGCCAGCGTTCGCACCACAGAGGGAGGCCCAGGCCAGCCAAGCAATTGCACTCCATGCCTGTCACCTGCAGAGGGAGGGGGACCCGTGGCAGGGGAGGGTGGTCAGTGCTGCATAGATCGCAAGCAGTGGCAGGGATGGGGCAGCTGCTGGCAGCTGAGGGAGGGAAAGCCTCATAGGCCCTGATTGTCTGCCAGGCCTAGGGGGGTACTGGATTGAGAGAGAGCTCAGGCTGGGCTGAGGGACACACACACAAATTTTATGCACTGTGCCTCTAGTTTAAATAAAAGGGAAATGGGCTACATACAATTAAACACATTTCAATATGAATGTATGTGTGGAAAATATCTTCACACAGGGTCGTTTAGTTTTTAAAGTTCCTTCCATCACTAATGGCATACGTTTAGTTTAATACTCGGTATGTTGTAATCAAGAATGTGAATAGGCAATCAAATACTTCTGTAAATTCAGCTCCCTAAAGAATTCATGGCAAGCCTGTTGCTATGGTGTAGTCTCACCTGGAACTTGTTTAGCTTCTTTCTCAATCAAATATATTAACAGTGATGAGTTTAAAAACAGAATTCCTCATAGAAAAATCAGAATGAAGAAATCCAGATAGATAAATGAATCTTCTTCTTTTTCTATTCTCACTTATGGGCTCTTTTTTATGATCTGAAGAATTTTGAGATCCATTAAAAGCATTGCTTTCTCACTATAAAATGAGCTGATGTCATAGAAAGCACTGTTTATTGGAATGGGAACTATGGAGAAGATAAAACCTAAAAAACTGCAAGCTAGATTCTCTCCATCTGCAGCTGCTTCCCTAGAACTTTAGAAACTATTAGTTGTTTGAGACCATCAGGGTACTATTTAATAGTGCCATCTTATTTAGGTAATGCCAAAGAAAGGCTTCTGAGTCCCAGTTATTTTTCTTCTATTTTTTTTTAAATAAGTCTTTATTCAGATTATTACAATAGTTCCTCTTTTCCCCTTTCCCCCCCCCATAGCTCCCTTCCACCTGGCTCCCACTTCACCCTCTGCCCTTCCCCTACCCCCATGACCTCATCCATAGGTGTATTACTTTTGTCCAGTCTCTCCCTGCATTCTCCTCACCTCTTTCCCCCTGAGAATTATCAGTCCACTCCTTTCTATGCCCCTAATTCTATTATATTTACCACTTTATTCTGTTCATCAGCTTTTCAGTTCACTTGATTTTTAGATTCACTTGTTGATAGATATGTATTTGTTGTTCATAATGTTTTACCTTTACTGTTTTCTTCTTCTTCCTCTTCTTAAAGAATACCTTTCAGCATTTCATATAATGCTGGTTTGGTGTTGATGAACTCCTTTAGTTTTTCTTATCTGTGAACTCTTTACCTGCCCTTCAATTCTCAATGATAGCTTTGCTGGGTAGAGTATTCTTGGTTATAGGTTCTTGCGGTTTATCACTTTGAATATTTCTTGCCACTCCCATCTGGCCTGCATAGTTTCTGTTGAGAAATCAGCTGACAATCATACGAGTGCTCCCTTGTAGGTAAATAACCGTTTTTCTCTTGCTGCTTTTAATATTCTCTCTTTGTCTTTTGCTCTTGGTATTTTAATTATGATGTGTCTTGGTGTGGTCCTCTTTGGATTCCTTTTATTTGGGGTTCTGTGTGCTTCTAGGACTAGTCTTTCTTTCACCAGATGTAGGAAGTTTTCAGTTATTATTTCTTCAAATAGGTTTTCAGTATCTTGCTCTCGCTCTTCTTCTGGCACCCCCATAATCCTGATGTTGGTATGCTTGAAGTTGTCCCAGAGGATCCTTACACTATCTTCATATTTTTGGATTCTCTTTTCTTTTTGTTTTTCTGATTGTTTTTTGCTTCTTTGTATTTCAAATCTTTGACTTGATTCTTGCGTTCCTCTAGTCTGCTGTTAGGTTTCTGAATAATATTTTTTATTTCAGTCAGTGTATGTTTAATTTCTAGTTGGTCCTTTTTCATCTCTAGTTGCTCCTTTTCATCTCTTCTTGGGTCTCGCTAGATTTATTCATTTTTTCTAGGAAATTCATAAAAAACCTTATAACTGTGGTTTTGAACTCTATCCAGTCATTTGTTTTCCTCCATTTCTTTCCTTGCTGATCTGTTCTTTTTGTCTCCGCATATTTCGCTGCTTCCCTGAGTTGGTAGAGTAACTTTGTGTGCTAGGTGTCTTATGTGGCCCAGTAGCTCTGCCTGCCTGGTTACCTGAAGTGGACACGCTTGGTGCACCCCTTTGTGAAATGTGTGTACAGTATAGTCTTGTTGTAGTTAATTCTTGATTGTTGTTTGTATCACTGAGGGGAATTGACTTCCAAGCCAATTGGTTGTGAGGATCAGCTGTCTCTGCACCCCTTGGAGAACTTCTGTGCTGGACTCAGCCTTAAGACTTTCAAGATTGCAATAGCCTCTGTGCTGGACTTGGATTTGGTGGAGCCTCAGGGCTGAGCAGACAGCGTTGGCTTCCTGTCATCCCTGCCCTACAGGGCAACCCCTGAGTCTCAGTGCTTCTGGGTAATTTCTGCAGCCCTCTCTGTGCACATGCGCACTTGTCTCCAGATCTCTGCCTTTCGTGCGCACGCAAGCCTTCAGATCTCTGCCTTTCTGATTCTCCTGAGTTTCTGTGTGCTCTAGTGATCCGTATGAGTTTGAGTCCCCAGAGTCTCGCCCGAAACTGGGGTTCAGTGCAGTGAGAATTGTGGTTCAGTGCATTCGGGATTTTCCGTCTCCCTCCCACTCAATGAGGAAGCCATCAGACCCTCCTCCGCCCGTCCTCTCCATGTGCATGTCTCTGTACCTGAGCATTTTGCAGCTCCTCTGAATCTCCGTAAACCCCTAGAATTTCCACTCAGCCAGCTTTCCTATGGTTCTGGATGATGTCCGTTCTGTCTTTTAGTTGTAATTTTGAAATTGTTGTGCGAGGCAGCAGTTTAGGTATTCACCTATGCCGCCATCTTAGTTTCTCCTGAGTCCCAGTTATTACATTGAAAAGGCTAATCACATTTGTGTAAAATAACAAACCAGACAGTGTGATCTTTGATGGATTGTTTGGGCTTATATATTTTTAAATATATTATTATCTTGTCACCTTGAGATCAGTTTCATTACCATGTTCTGTAAGTCATGGTGTGAAGCTGAGGATAGACAGTGATAAAGAGCACCAATTTCACATCCTTGTTTGCCATTTTCCATGTATGCGATCTTGGACACTCATAATCAACATCTCAACAAGGAGAACAATAATACGTGTCTCATGGAGTGGTTAGAGAAATTAAATAAGAGAGAGGAAAAAAAAGAAATTAAATAAGAGGTGCTTAGCACATAGAAGTCATCCACTGGGTATTGGTTGTAATCACCATTTATGATATGCATAGAAAGTGTTATGTAGTTATCTCGCTTATATTCAGCATAATATTCAGCTTATATTCAGTATAATAGCTTATACTACCAGTATCATTATAATTCTTTTAAGTGAATCTGTGATTTGTCCAATATTATGCAACTAGCAAATGAAAAAGCCTAGATTCAGATCCAGGTTGGACCCCCGATTCTATAATCCTTCCATCTTTGTTCTGTTGTTCCTCAAATCATATGCCTTTAAAGAGGCCTATAAGTTTTTAAATTCTACAACCTAGGTCAGCAAACTTTGGTCCACAAACCAAATCTGGTCCTCTGCCTTTTTTTTTTTACAGCCTGCAAGGTAAGAATATTTTTTTAAATATTTTTAATTGTTTAAAATAATCAGAAGAGAATTATTTCATGACACCTGAAAATTAGATGAAATTCAAATTTCTATGTTCATATGTAAAATCTGGTTGTACACACCTATGCATGTTCATTTATGTTGCTGTCTAAAACTGCTTTCACACTACCAAGGCCAAGGTCGTTGGTTATGACAAAAACCTATCTTATCATCTACAAAGCCCCAAATATTTACTATCCAGCCCTTTTTAGAAAAAGTTTGCCAACACCTTCTCTAGAATATTAGAACAAAAACCTGTGATTGGAAGTTTTTATGAGACTTGAAAGTTCATTAAAGCTCCCACACCTTAGAAATCCAACAACTAGTGAGCCAGATGGTGTTTGCCTTGTTGTACCAGGCAAATAGGATGCCAAATGATAGGGTCTCATCAGGACCACTCAGCTCTTCATGTTCCTAAACTTTCTTCTTAACCTAAGTGTATTTGGCATTTTAGATGAGGATTTATCTTTATATTTAAGAATTGAATGTTTTAATTCAATTCCCCGCTGTCTTGAGGAAAAATTTCATGTAAGATATAGATCACTCTGCTTCTGGGCCACCCCCCCCTCCTACACACACACACACACACACACACACACACACAGACTTCTGGATCTGATTGAGGAGCTCATATGTTCTTTCTCTTTCTCTCCTCTCTTCTCTCTCTCTTCTCTACTACCCTTCTCTCTCTTTCTTTCACTTCATTTCTGCCCAACACAGTGTCTGATACATAATAGCTAATCAAAGCTTAAGCAAATGAATAAATCATTAATCAAGTCAAATTGCTGAAGGGAAAGTCATAATTCTGGTTTCATCCTTGTAGATAAGACCTTTCACTACTGATTTTTGTGAAAATCTTAGTATTTTTAACAGGAGAAGAAGCTATTAGAGAAGAAAATGTAAATATTTTGTAGAATTTGGCTTAAGTTTGATACATAATATTGGGTTTTTAAAAAATATATTGAAGCAACTCTAAGTAATCATTGATGATGAATGCATAAACAAGTTGTGGTATATGAATGCAATCGAATATTACTTAATGTTAAAAAGGAAGGGAATTCTGACATGTTACAATATAGATGAAGCTTGAAAACATGCTAACTGAAAATAAGACAGTTACAAAAAGACAAATTGGCCGAAACCGGTTTGGCTCAGTGGATAGAGCATCAGTCTGCGGACTGAAAGATCCCAGGTTCGATTCCGGTCAAGGGCATGTACCTTGGTTGCAGGCACATCTCCAGTAGGGGGCGTGCAAGAGGCAGCTGATCGATGTCTCTCTCTCATCGATGTTTCTAACTCTCCCTCTCCCTTCCTCTCTGTAAAAAATAAAAAGAAAAAATTAAAAAAAAAAGACAAATTGTATGATTCAACTCATATGCGGTACCTAGAATGGTCAAATTCATAGAAACAGAAAATAAAATGGTGGTTACTAGAGGTTGGTGGAGGGAGAAATTGGGAAATCTTATTTAATGTGTATCACATTTTGATATGAGAAGATGAAGTTGCTGAGATGGGATGTTGGAGATGGTTGCACAATAGTGTGAGTGTGCTGTCTCTGAACTGTACACTTAAAAATTGTTTAAAAGGTATATTTAATACATATATATTTTCCCACAAAATACATATGTATTTCTACTTATATATTTTTTTTTATAAAAAGTCAGCAACTGGCATGCCCTAAGGACCGAAATTAATGGTCGCTATGATGCCCAGTGCAGCCAGCAAACCATCGGATCTCAGATGGGGCCAGCTGGCCAACCTCCCATGGCCCCTCACTCTGGCCGCTCCAGCCCCTCCCCCTGATCAGCCTATCCCATCACATTAGAAGGCAGGCAGCCGGCCAACCTCCCATCATCTCCTCCTCCCCACAGGCCTGGCCCTAATCTGGGCCAGGCTGGCCAGACCCCATCTGTGCACTGGGCCTCTAGTACATATAAATAATCATCTGTGACTTTAAATATCATTTCTACTTTGAATCAAAATTATTATTACAGAATAAATTACTCTCTTCAAACTAATATTAGCTTATGAAATGAAAAATTTATTATCTAATACATGGTATCTAAGTGATTCGGCCCTGTCTTTATTTAAAATTTAAAATTAAGGGTAAGAGTCCTCTTCCATGTTTTATTTCCAAACGTATGTTGATATATAGAATTTGTAACAAAGATTATGTAGATTTGATTTTATGTTGTATGAGCAGAAGTTTATGGAAGGAAATTAAAACTATATAACTACCTGTGAAGCACATTTCGAAAAAATACCAATTCTTTATTAAAAAATTCTGCAAAGTTTCAATAAATATGTACAATGCAGTAGAATCCATTAAATCAATTGGTTCATTATACAGCATATATTTTCAAATAAGATATTTATTACTTTGTCAGGTTTTTCATGCCCTTCAAAAAACTAATTCTTACAACCTTTCCTGTAATAGGTTAGAATTGGAATATTTAGTTAATAGTAAAAAAAACATATATAGGGGTTTTGTGTGGTTTTATATGAATAAATAACTTTTATTTACAAAAATTAATAAATGAATACTCACGGTAAAAGAAATTAAATATTCACCTAAAATGTGTAAAATAGAGGGAAGCCACCCTACAAATGTCTGGTCCCTTTTCACAACTATTTATTCTTTGTCTGAAATTAAGTTTTTGGAATACACCTCAAGGAAACAGTTTTCTTCATGCTCCAATATATGTCTTTTTAAAAATAACTATCTTGTTCTATTTTCCTGAGTAATCTTAGAGATTATTATACATCAGTGTATGTGGATTTACTTCAATCCTTTCTAGCATTTGCAAAGAGTTTTATTATATAAATGTATGTAATATATTTATTTAACTGGTTTTTCATTGATGGATGTCAATTGGATGGGTTGGTTTTGTGTACTTTTTCAAGTACATCTGAAGTCTCAACATTACAAAGGATGGGCTCATGGTTAGCTACATATTTAATTGGTGCTGGTGGTGGAGGGAGAGATATTGTTAAATTGCTCTCTCTCTAGTTTACACCAATTTATATTCCACAACACCTTTTCTCCAGACACTTAGGAATGCCCTGTACTTGAAATCTGCTAAGGGCGTTACTCATTGTTAGAATGGGTCTTCCAGGTCTTTAGAATATTATTGAATCCCTTTAAAGTAATTTATTTATTTACTTTTTGGAAGATCTAATTGGGTTGATTAGATGATTCATGAATCAGCCAGCACCCCATCTAGCAACTGCTAGAAGGGCATTCCTAGTACTTCAGTAGCTTCAAAAAAGCAAAAATATCACTTCTCCTGTCAGTCAGTATACCATTTCCAGCAACCAGACTGTTTCCTTAGCAGCATCTGCCCTGATAGCACTTAAACAATATTTTATTTCTTTAGTCCTTTTTTCTTTTATTTCTTCTTAATTTCCTGAATTAGGTTTTAATTTAAAAAATAATATGCTTATAAAAAGTAAAAATATAAAGAGATAATATAAAAGTGTAAATAATATCTCCATCCTTTTCTTGATCCCACCCTCCTGTGGTAACCAATCTTTCTGAGCTGCTATGTTCCTATCTGTTTTCTCCATGCTCAAACCCATCTAGATCTTTGTTAAATTTCATTATTTTGTTATGTTTCATTCAGCTCTTCAACTGGCTTTTTCACTTAATTACATATAATGGTCCTTCTGATGTAACAGGTAAAGGCCCAGTTCATTCTTTTTAATATCTACATAGTTCTTAAACTGTACATGTAGTATGGAGAGTCCTTAGTTTGTTGAAATATTGCCATGTTAGGTAGATATTATTTAAATTGTTTTATAATGCTGCAACTAATATTTTATATATAATGTTGCTTTTATTTGTATAGTTATCCAAAAGAAGAATTACAAGTTATGGGGAATAGGTATTTTTAATCTTAGTAGATTTTACCAGATTGTTTTCCCAGAGGTTTATAACAGATTACACTCACATGAACAGTATGTTCTCTGTCTCCTCCCCAAACTTGGATGTGATCACTTTTTAAATATTTGCTCATGTGACGAAAATGGCATGTCTGATTTTTTTTCTCCTTATGAGTGAAATTGTGCAGTTTTGTCCTGATATTTTAATTAGCATTTACATTTCATCTTGTATGACTTTACTTATTCATATCCTTTGTCTATTTTACTGTGGTTTTAAAAATTAGTTCATATGGGATTTAAAATATTATGTGTTCTGTGTTACATATTTACTTTTTTGTCATTTAACTTTGCATGATCTTTGGCATATAAAGTTCTATTTTTATTTATTTAGATATGTTTTATCTTTTACTCTTTATGACTTGAGGTTTTTTTTTATTTTTTAAGGAGATCTATATAATCCTAAGGTTATAAAAATATTCTCCTATATAGGTCATCTTATATATCTTGGGATTGTCTCTCCATTTATTATAGAACGTGTGTGTGCCTGGTTTGAGGTAGTAATCTAGCTTTATTTCTCTAATTATGCCAGGAGTTCTTTTCCCGTGAATGAAATTATATTTTTGTCATAATTAGTAAGTTCCCATATATACTAGCATCTGGTTCTTAAATTCTTATTACATTTCAGGGCTTTCTTTGATTTAGGAAGAGAGTTTTAAAACAGTAGTATCGATTGCAATTCTAAATATAACCTTCAGGAATAGAAAATAAGACAACCTGCTTTTTTCTTTCTTTCTTTAACTTCCTTTAATGGAAAGAGCAACAATTTAGAATTTCATCTCCTGTTCTTTACTTGATAATGGTGTGACCTTAAGCAAGTCGTTTATTTTGCCTCTCCCACCCTAAGTTAGCAACCTGCACTGAACTTTTGTAGATTTAGAGAAAAAATATGAACAGTGCCTGGCATTCATTCAGTGATGCTGTTTTTGTTAGTGTATGACCTAAAACAAAATAAGAAAATAAAGATATTTGATATCAATTATACCTGTTCCAAACATAAGCAGGTATATTTCTTCTTGAATATATATTGTATACAAGAAAAAGGAATTCCAAATGTGGTGATTTAAAAATTCCTTCAGATGAGTAAATTAGCTTAAACAATAAAAAATAAAAATAACACAATATATTCAAATCTAGAACTTCTCTTTTTTTTCTGAGTTAATAGGCCTAGCACAAGCAAAAAAGCATTACTTAATTGGTCTGCTTTTTTTTTAGGTAAGTAGGGAAAATACAGCTATTAAATAAAGGTAACAAAGAGTAAATTAAAATTGCTTTGATATACAGCTAACCAGTGGAAGCAGCTAGGTGTTAGGGGAGAAAGCAGACTCAGAGAAAAACAGGGACATTAAATACAGCAGCACTTGTGGACCTGCAGACTGGATGGACATGAGTCTTGTTACAGACACTGAGGCTGGACTTAGCCTGTAGCTAGCTAGACATGTCCCTGTTCTGTCCTAAGGCTTTAATGCCATTTGTAGATTAGACATGCCCTATATTTATCAATAATACAATGGATTTTCTTGCCTTTATATCTCAAGAACTCCAGGTCCATCTAGAGATTTATTTAGAAAGGAATGGCTATGTTAGTAAAACCATGCAGATAAAATGTAAAATTAAAAAATTAAGAAGATAAAATTGAAAACCTCTTATACTTCTTGAGCCACGTAACAAGTCTTCACAAGGAAACATTTATTTAAGTGTCTAAGGTACAACTTGTAGGGGTGCATTGTAATTCCAGTAATACTACCCTTTCTACCCCATGCACTTTAGCTATAAAATATCTGCAAAACAAAAAACAACTGTAGAAATAAGCAGAGTAATTTTATGAGTATAAAAAAGATGGTATATGTTTTCTTTTCTCATTACGTTTCATTGAATTACTAATCAAACCTCTATCATTTAAGAAATTAGCCTCTTATTTCCTAGTGCTGTTTATTAGACCTGCTGAAGAAGATTAGACTTAGCCTTGTTTTTGTTTTCCTTATCATTTTTACATTTTTTGCCTGTTTGCAAGAGGAAGGGGGAGATTGGTCATTTATTCATCTCAGTTTTCCATTCCAGGAAATAATAATTTATATGCATTATTATAATCTGTGCAGTCAATTAACTCCCAAATAAGCACATTTGGTGATATGCATTGTTGGTCTTACTAATTTTGAAATATATATGTACTAGAAAACCAGATAAATTATTAATATTAAGCCATTTTTATAATTTCTTAATGAATTTTCAAATAATGGCTAATCAAATATTCAAGATATTTTAAAGAAAATCTTCTTATACTTTGACATTAATTCTACCGAGTCTACCTTGTTGTAAAATGACAGCCATAATTGTCATTTACTCCTGCAATGGACCCTGTCTTCAAGTCTCTATTTTTCATGTTGTAAGTATTTTCCTCAATATTTATTTGACTACTAGGACTCTTTTAAATAAACATAATTAGTAAAATCTCATCTAATAGCAAACAACTAGAATTATTTATATTTATGTATATACATTAATCACGTATATAGCACATAAATGTGATGAATCTACATGCACATTTCCTACTTATTAAAAGAAAGGTTAAATGAAAATAAGAGAAGGCATCGTTAGTTCAACAATTTAAAATGTCATTGTGTTGGCAGTGGTGAGATCACCACCAGGTATTAGAACTGTGGAGTCAGACCTGACTTTGGTTCAGTAACCTCAGTACTTGAGTTCTGGCCAGGAAAGAATTCAGAGGTGAGACTCAAACTACTATGTGTACTAGTTAATAATGCAGATTTTTTTCAATAGATGGAGTTAAATATATGTTGATAATATAAATGCGATTTGATATGTATGTATTTTGTTGTATTGACAGCAAACTTCAAAACTTCATATGTCAAATTTTCTGAAGATGTTAACATCATACATATTTTTATGCTTAAAAATATCCAATTTTGTGCCAGAAAAAGAGCATTTGTGGAAATTTTAATTCATTACTTTATTTTGAAGAAAAGTTACCGTATACTTCAGGAAGCTTATGGTGAATATGCTTCATCTCAAGATACTTGTGAATGCTGGTTTAAACGCTTTTAAAGTGATGATTTAGATTTGAGAGACAAAGAATGTCTAGGTCATCTGAAAAAGTTTGAAGAACAACATTTACAAGCATTATTGGATGAAGATGCGTATCAAACTCAAAAACAACCTGCAGAAAGATTGAACGTTGCTCAGCAAACAATTTACAATCATTTACAAGCAATGGGAAAGATATTAAAGGAAGCAAAATGGGTGCCACATCAACTCAACGAAAGAAATAGAAAACCGAAAAGTCATCAGTAAAATGTTGCTTCAACAGCACGAAAGAAAGACTTTTTTGCATTGAATTGTGACTGGCGATGAAAAGTGGATTTATTTTTGAGAATCCTAAATGCACAAAATTATGGATCCAGGTCAGCCATCAACATCAACTGCAAGGCCAAATTGCTTCAGAAAGAAGGCAATGCTCTGCGTTTGGTGGGATCAGGAAGATGTGGAGTATTTTGAGCTTCTAAAACCAGATGAAATCATTAATTCTGATCACTCCAACAACAAATAATCAATTTGAACCTCGCTTTGATCATGAAATGACCAGAATGTGCCTGAAGACATGGGAAAGTAATTTTGCTTTACGATGACACACCATCAAACACTTCAAAACCAGTTAGACACATTAAAAGATCTTGCCTGGGAAGTATTAACTCACCCGCCGTATTCACCAGACCTTGCTCCTTCAGATTGCCACTTGTTATGATCAATGGCACACGCACTTTCTGAGCAGCACTTCAAAACATGCGAAGAAGTGGAAAATTGGGTGCTTGCCTCAAAACAAGGAAAGTTCTATTGCAACAGTATCCACAAATTACCCAAAGATGGGGGAAATATGTAGCTAGTGATGGGACGTTACTTTGAATAAAGCGCTTCCAATGTTTCTCTTGAAATTATTGTGTTTTCTTTAATTACAAAATCCACATTATTAACTGGTACACTTACTATAAGAAACAGTATATTTTGAAAGTCACAGAGGTAGAAGAATTGAGCAGTAGAAGAAATGGGCTCTAGAGGTAATGTCCCTTGGGAGGAGAGGAAAGGCGCAGGCCTGCTCCAAGAAGAGAGAGCTGGATGCATCCTCTGTCTTAAAGGCTTTTAATGGTGGAGATTTTAAGGAAGGTCTCAGGGGAAGGATCTCAATAGAATATTCATCAGCTTCTGAGGTGTGTCCTTTCAGTATTGTGGTCTCACTATTAGACACAAGGTCAGGGGGTCATTACTCAATTCAGCTGGTCCTGAGTTCAGTCCTGGCGTTGCTTGTCTGGTTTTGATGCTTTTCTGGGCCTAGAGCTGTAGCACAACTGAGGCCCTGATACATTTGATGTGGGTCAGAATCTCATTGTCCTGTAGCTTAATGCTAAGGGGCTATTCTCAGGCACCTTGTTCGTTCCCCCTGTAAGGGATCTAATGCACACGACTAGCAACCTGCCAGGGAAGGAAATGTCAAGGGAGGGTCTGAGCCACATAACCAGTGAAGGATCCTTAAACTGCATGTAAGGAGAAGAAAGGTCACCCTGCGGGCAAGGTTCTTGTTTTCCCAGTTTTGCCCATTGCTAGGCCCCCAGGAGTTTCTGCCCTGGTAACCTTCTGTACCTAGCTTATTGTTCTTCCTCTGGTCCTCTCTGTCTAGCTGCCTACCACATTTGGACTGGTAGACAGGCTTTCAAAAATGACATGCCAAAGCAAGGAAACTCCTGAGAGATCACGGAATTTGGCAAGTGGGAACAAGTATAAGCATTTGGGGGTGTGGACCAGTGTCATAGGATAAGTGTATTAACAGCAATAAGCCACATACCACTGAAATTATTCACACCTTATTTATTACTTTTAAAAAAACTTATTTTTCTGTAGCATTATAAATAATTTGAAATTCTGAGAGAGCTAATTTGTTTAAAGAGCAGTCAGCAAAATTTTGAGAAACTCAGGGTCTAGTACTAGCTCTGCCTCCACATCTCTCTCTGATTTTAAATAGCAGTTAAACTTTATTTTTTGTACCATTGATTTTCTAACTTTCTTTACCTACATGGTAAGGATATTATTATTATTATTATTATTATTATTATTATCATCATCATCATCCCCGGGCACAAAATTCATGCATGGGGGCACAATGTCCCTCATTTCAGCCTGCACCCTCTCCAATCTGGGACCCCTTGGTAGATGTCCCACAGGGATCGGGCCTAAACCAGCAGTCAGACATCCCTCTTGCAATCCGGGATCTTTGGTTCCTAACCACTCACCTGCTTGCCTGCCTAATCGCTCCTAACCACTCTGCCCACCGGCCTGCTTGCTCGTAACTGCCCCCTCCACTGGCCTACTCATCCCCAAATGCCCCCCCTCCCGCTGGCCTACTCTTCTCCAACTGCCTTCCCCTGCCAGCCTGCTCACCTCCAAATGTTCTCCTCTGCTGGCCTGATCACCCCTAACCACCTCTGCCTCGACCCCACCACCCAAAAGACATCTGGAAGATCTCCTGGTCTAATTAGTATATTACCCTTTTACTAGCAGACCCTTTAGCATTTCTTGCATCGCTGGTTGGTTTTAATAAACTCCCTTAGTCCTTTTTTGTCTGTGAAGCTCCTGATTTCACCCTCAATTTGGAATTGATAGCCTTGCTTCATACAGTATTCTTGGATTCAGACCCTTTGCATGACTTTGCATATTTCATTCCATTTCCTTCTGGCCAGATGTGGTTTTATTGAGAAATCAGTTGCTAGTCTGATGGAAGATCCTTTGAAGGTAACTTTCTGTCTTTCTCTTTCCGCTTTTAAGATTCTTACTTTGTTATTGGTGTTTGCCAATTTAATTATAATGTGCCTTGGTGTCAGTCTTTTGGAGTTCATTTTGTTTGGGAATCTGAGCTTCTTGCAACTTGTGTGAGTCTTTTCTTCCCTATATCAGGGAAGTTTTCTGTCAATATTTCTTCAAACAGGTTTTCTATTCCTTGCTCAGTTTCCTCTCCTTCTGGCACCCCTATTATGCGGATGTTGTTTTATTTCGTTTTGTCCCAAAGTTCTCTTTTTTAAGTTTGTGTGTGTGTGTGTGTGTGTGTGTGTTTGGGGTTTTTTTGTTTTGTTTTGTTGTTTTTTACATGCTACTATGCTTTGGTATTTTTTTCTACCTTGTCTTATAGCTCACTGATGCAGTCCTCCACTTCTTTTAGTCTACTTTTGATGCTCTCTATTGAATTCTTTATTGTAGTGATGTCGTGTTTTTTTATTTTTTTGTGGTTCTTCATTTCCTTTTGGTTCTTACACATATTGTTGAATTTGTCTTCCAAGCTTTTCAGCTACCTTATGACCATTTTTCAGAATTCTTTCTCTGACATATTGCTTGCCTCCATTTCATTTACTTCTTTTTCTAATAATTCCTTTTCTTTCATATGCGGGCCATTTCTTTGTCTCCCCATGTTCTCTCCTCTCCAGTTGTCTGGTTATGTAGCTCTCTCTCTCTTGTGTTGACTGAAAGGCACAAAATACAACACAACTAGGCACAACACACAAGGCACTGAACACAAATGTATTCATGATACTTTCTCTGGGTGAAATCTGACCTTTCCCTGAGAAGGTGCAGTTTGTCCAAATCCACGTGTTTGCGCTGCTTGAGACCTGGGTGAGTTTGCTGCTAATCCCTGGGTGTGGTGGCTGTAGGGTCCTGGGAGGTGTCCGATTCTTCCCAATTGAAGGTAAGGCTAGGCTTCCGATCACAGCCACTCTCCCCTTCAAGATGGCGTGGTGTCTGTGGCCTAGCCGGTTGCTCCAGGAAAGATTTCAGGAGCAGTGGAGGCTTCCCAATTAGGGGATCCTGGTCTGGCACTCCCCAACAGTCTCTTGGAATATAGCTGTCCCTCACTCACAGATAGACACGTCCACACACTCTCCTTTCATTCTCACTCACAGACTATCTTACAGCCTGCCTTTCAGTCGGTAGCCATCTTTTCTCCACCAACCTTTTGATGAACTTCTTGCATTTATGACCGCTGGAATTAGCCCCCAGCAATGTGATTTCAAATCCCAGTATTGAATGACTCTCGGAAAGTCAGACCTCTGGGAAGTTATAACCTTTACCACCTCACAAGATGATTGAAAAGTTAATGAAGTAATGAATAAAAAGAACTTAACAGAGATCCTGGAGCCCAGTAAACTTCAATAAAGGATAAGTATTATTGGTGGGTAGTATGGTACCTTCATCAGATTTATCTGAAAGATAAATAACCTTAGTAAGGAGTTGTTGCAGTAATCTGAAGTTAATGTGAATCTGAATTAGGTAACAATGCCAAAGATTAATGAGGAAGTGAATGGATTGATTCAACCAGTGTTAGGGAGGTAAAGTAACAGAATTTAGGAAACCATTTAGTGTATGAGAAATGGAGAAAAGAAAAGGGAGGAAATGATGGGAGGATGGAAAGGCAGTTTGATCCTGAGTCAAAGGAATGATGGTTCCATTAGGACAGTGATTCTGGAACTGTGGTGTGAATGAGAAGCCCTAGAGGACAGGTGCAAGTACAGGTGGCTAGATACTGTGACTTGGGACCCACACTTTGAGAACCACTGCAGTGAGAAAATATAAAACAGCAGGGTGTTACTTAGCAGATAACCATTGATAACACGGGTTTTGAATATGATTAGATAGAGTGAATTTGGACTAGTAGAATGTCACTAGTGTACATAAATCTAGGTGATGCTCAGAGAACTCTTAATGCTGAAGAGCTAAAAGCATTGAGTTACTATTGAGTAGACTATTTTAAAAAGCCAACCATAGTGCTGTAGGAAATGCTCAAGCATTTATTTATTGGACATTTCACATGTGGCTATAATAAAAAAGGCTTTCCTTGTGTGTATTATTGTAAACTTCTCTTCCTTTATTTTGATTTCCTAATAAAGGAGCTTTCGTGATGAAGTTACAGATAAGAGCCTGAGCTTTAGAATACAAATTTAGAGCATCTGTCAGGTGTTGCTCTTTATTTCTCTGCATCATTAAAAATGAATGAAGATAAAACTAGAACCTGGAGCAATTCTGTGTGGTTTGGAAGTAGGATAAAACAATAATGATGTTAAAATTGTTCATCTCCTATTAGAATTTTAACTAGTAAACAATTAGTTAGTTGGACCTTGTATTTTTCTTTTATCTGAGGCAAAATCGAAATGTACTATAAGAAGCAGTGCGCATAGTGAAAAGCCATGAATCCTGCAGAGGTGTCCTAGTAACATGCATTGATGTCCTGGGAGTGGTGTGAGGTCAGCAGATAAACTTCCATTTGAAAGTTAACCCTTTGTGGTGCTCTGCCCTATTCAGAAAGTGTTTGGACAAAAGTGATTAAAATTTTTGGTTTTCATTGTATTAAAAATATTTTAAATGTAGAATGCATTATAGTACCCATTAATTCTGTAAGTACATTAAGTGAGCTTGATTTTCCAGTATTGCCTAAGTTGTGCTCAGCAAGGCAGTATTGTTTCTTGATATGTTTATAGTTCCTTGAAAAAGAAAATTGTGGTTAGTTTAAGTAAGTAAAAAAATTGCTAGGTTAAATAATTTTAAGCTAATTTCCTTTTTGGTGGATTTATCAGAATTTTTAATGTCCTCATAAGAGTTCAAGATTTGGAATCCTCTAGGCAGCATTTCCTAAACCTACTGGAACATCTTCCTCCAGGACAGACTGGTGTTTTCAGAAAACACCTTGATCAAGGAAAATAATATTAGTTGTTCCAGTCTTTTTTATTGTAAATTTCATTATAATACAAAAAGATATCAAAAGATATATATCATATTCCTGGAATTTTTAAATTAATTGTGAATGATTTAGAGACTGCCAAGTAGATCTAATGAAGATTTGTCAGTTACTAAATACACTGTGAAAGAAAGGACATTTGGCCACCTACCTTTACACCAGGTGGTCATTTTAAGGCTGAGAAGTTCAAGGATACTTTGGAATGGCTGCTTTGATTTTAGTAACAGACTAGTTTAGAGAATGGTATTTTGGATGTTCTTGAAACTTTTTTATTGCTCTTAAATATTCATTTTTAAAATTGTTTCCTATCCCTGATTCAAGAATGGCTTTTTTTATTTTTTTTATTGTGTTACATGTATACATATCTTCCCATTGCTCCCTCCTTCCCCCGGCATACTCCCAACTTCCCAATGTCCTGTGTTCATTGGTTATGCATGCATACAAGTCCTTTGGTTGATCTCTTATCTACCCCAGCTCTCCTTAATCTTCCTGCTGTAATTTGACCGTCTTTTTGATGCTTTACTGCCTCTGTATCTATCCATTTGTTCATCACTTTATAATGTTCTTTATTATCCACAAATGAGTGATATCATGTGGTGTTTCTCCTTCATTGTCTGGCTTATTTCACTTAGCATGAGGCTCTCCAGTTCCATCCAGGTTGCTGAAAATGGTAAGAATTCCTTCTTTTTAATGGCAGCATAGAATTCCATTGTGTAGATATACCACTGTTTTCTGATCCACTTATCTGCTGATGGGCACCTAGGCTGTTTCCAAATTGTAGCTATTGTAAATTGTGCTGCTATGAAATTCATGGTGCACAAATCCTTTCTGATTGGTGTTTCTAGTTTCTTAGGATATATACCTAAGAGTGAGATTGCTGGGTCAAATGGGAGTTCCATTTTTAGTTGTGTTTTTTTTTAATTTTTTATACATATCTCCCCATTGCCCCCCCTCCATCCCAGGCATACCCCAACCCCCAGTGCCTATGTTCATTGGTTATGCTTATATGCATGCATACAAGTCCTTTGATTGATCTCTTATCTACCTTACCTAAGTTTAATCTTCCTGCTGTAATTTCACAGTCTGTTTGAAGCTTTACTGTCTCTGTACCTATCCTTTTCTTCATCAGTTTATAATGTTCTTTATTATCCCCCAATGAGTGCGATCATGTGATGCTTCTCCTTCATTGACTGGCTTATTTCACTAAGCATAAGGCTCTCCAGTTCCAACCAGGTTGCTGCAAATGGAAAGAATTCCTTCTTTTTAATGGCAGCATAGAATTCCATTGTGTAGATGTACCACAGTTTTCTGATCCACTCATCTGCTGAGGGGCACCTAGGCTGTTTCCAAATTGTGGCTTTTGTAAATTGTGCTGCTATGAACATAGGGGTGCATAAATCCTCTCTGATTGGTGTTTGTAATTTCTTAGGATAAATTTCTAAGAGTGGGATTACAGGGTCAAATGGGAGATCCATTTTCAGTTTTTTGAGGAAACTCCATACTGTTCTCCACAGTGGCTGCACCAGTCTGCATTCCCCCCAACAGTGCACAAGGGTTCCTTTTTCTCCGCATCCCCGCCAACACTTGTCCTTTGTTGATTTGTTGATGATTGCCATTCTGACAGGTGTAAGATGGTATCGCATTGTCCTTTTGATTTGCATCTCTCGGATGATTAATGACTTTGAACATGTTTTCATGTGTCCCTTGGCCTTCCTTCTGTCGTCTTTTGAAAAGGTTCTATTTAGGTACGTTGCCCATTTTTTTATTGGATCCTTCATCTTCCTTTTATTAAGATGTATAAGTTGGCTGTAGATTTTGGAGATTAAACCTTTATCAGTGGTAACATTTGCAAATATGTTTTCCCATACAGTGATCTTTCTTGTTGTTTTGTTGATGGTTTCTTTTGCTGTGCAAAAGCTTTTTATTTTGATGTAGTCCCATTTGTTTATTTTTTCTTTAGCTTCCATTGCCTTTGGAGCAGTATCAGTGAAGAAGTTCTTTCGGCATATATCTGAGATTGCTGCCTGTAGATTCCTCTAGTATTCTTATGGTTTCCCTTCTAATGTTTAAGTCCTGTATCCATTTTGAGTTTATTTTTGTATTTGGTGTAAGTTGGTGGTTCAGTTTCAATTTTTGCATGTATCTGTCCAATTTTCCCAACACCATTTATTGAAGAGGCTATCTTGGCTCCATTGACTGTTCATGCCTCCTTTGTCAAATATTAGTTGAGCATAGTGGTTTGGGTGGATGTCTGGGTTCTCTGTTCTATCCATTGCTCTATATGTCTGTTCTTGTGCTAGTACCAGGCTGTTTTGAGAACAGTTGTTTTGTAGTATAGCTTGAAGTCTGGTAGAGATCCCACCTACTTTATTCTTCCTTCTCAGAATTGCTGTAGCTATCCGTGGTCTTTTTTTGTTCCAGATGAATCTATGAAGAATTCTTTCTAGGTCTGTGAAGTATGTCATTGGTATTTTAATGGGTAGTGCGTTGAATCTGTAGATTGCTTTGGGTAGTATGGACATTTTAATGATGTTGATTCTCCCAATCCATGAGCATGGTATGCTCTTCCATCTGTTAACATCTTCCTCTATCTCTTTTTTTCAGTGTCCTGCAGTTTTCTACATAAAGGTCTTTTACCTCTTTAGTTAGGTTTATTCCTAGGTATCTTAATTTTTTTGGTGCGATGGTAAATGGGATTGCTTTATTAGTTTCTCTTTCTATAATTTCACTATTAGTGTATAGAAATGCCACAGACTTCTTAGCATTAATTTTGTATCCTGCTACATTGCCAAACTTATTAATTAAGTCAATTAGTTTTGGAATGGAGTCCTTTGGGTTTTTTATGTACAATATCATGTCATCTGCAAAGAAGGACAGCTTTATTTCTTCTTTTCCAATTTGGATGCCTTATATTTCTTCTTCTTGTCTAATTGCAATGGCTAATACTTCCAGTACTATTTCAAACAGGAGTGGTGAGAGTGGGCATCCCTGTCTTGTTCCTATTCTTAGGGGAAATGGTTTTAGTTTTTCCCCATT
>JAAGEH010000393.1:27172127-27337099 GCA_011751065.1 Lasiurus cinereus | reverse complement strand
TTTGCTGAGAGTTTTTATCAAAAAAGGGTGTTGGATTTTGTCAAATGCTTTTTCTGCATCAATTGATATGACTATGTGATTTTTATCTCTCAATTTGTTTATGTGATGTATCACATTTATTGATTTGCGGATATTGAACCATCCCTGCATTCCTGGGATGAATCCTGCTTGGTCATGGTGTATGATCTTTCTGATGTACTGCTGGATCTGGTTTGCTAGAATTTTGTTGAGGATTTTGGCGTCTAAGTTCATGAGAGATATTGGCCTATAATTCTCTTTCTTTGTGTTGTCTTTATCTGGTTTTGGTATTAGGGTGATGCTGACTTCATAGAAGGTGTTTGGAAGTGTTCCTTCTTCTTGAATGTTTTTGAATATTCTGAGGAAGATAAGTTTTAATTCTTCCTTGAATGTTTAGTAAAACTCTCCTGTATAGCCATCTGGACCCGGGCTTTTATTTGCTGGAAACTTTTTGATTACCGCTTCAATTTCTTCCATAGTTATAGGACTATTGAGATCTTTCGTTTCCTCCTCATTGAGTTTTCGGAGGTTATATTTTTCTAGGAAAATGTCCATTTCTTGCAGGTTGTCCAATTTTGGAATAGAGTTGTTCATAGTACTTTTTAACAATCCTTTGTATTTCCACAGGGTCTGTTGTTATTTCTCCTCTTTCATTTCTGATTTTGTTTATTTGGGTCTTCTCTCTTTGCTTCTTGTTGAGCCTGGCTAGAGGTCCATCAATCTTGTTTATCCTTTCAAAGAACCAGCTCTTGGTTTTGTTGATCTTTTGAATTGTTTCTTTGGTCTCCAAGTTGTTTATCTCCGCTCTGATCTTCACTATTTCCTTCCTTCTGAGTACACTGGGCTTTTCTTGTTGCTCTCGTTCTAGCTCTTTGAGTTGTAGGGTTAGGTAATTTATTACCATTGTTTCCTGTTTTTTGCACTAGGCTTCTAGGGCTATGAACTTCCCTCTCAAGACTGCTTTTACTGTGTCCCATAAATTTTGTTATGTTGTGTTGTCATTGTCATTTGTTGTCATGATGTTTTTTATTTCTTCCTTGATCTCTCTGGTTACCCAGTCGTTGTTTAATAGCATCCTGTTTAGTCTCCATGTGTTTGATTTCTTTCTATTGTTTTTATTATAGTTGATTTCCAGTTTTATGCCACTGTGGTCTGAGAAAATGCTTTATATGATTTATGTCTTCTTGAATTTGAAGAGACTTTTCTTATGACCCAACATATGATCTATCTTTGAAAATGACCCATGTGCACTGGAGAAGAATGTATATTCTGTGGCTTTGGGGTAAAATGTTCTGAAGATGTCAATTGATTCCATCTGTTCTAGTGAGTCATTTAGGATTGATGTTTCTTGGCTGATTTTTTGTTTAGAGGATTTGTCCAATGATGACTGTGGGGTATTAAAGTCTCTTACAATGATTGTATTGCTGTCAATGTCTCCCCTAATATCCTCCAAGAATTTTTTTAATGTATTTAGGTGGTCCCATATTGGGTGCATATATGTTTACCAGAGTTATTTCTTCTTTTAGGATTGTTCCCTTTAGTATTATGAAATGACCTTCTTTATCTCTTGTTTTGTCCTTCACCTTGAGATCTAATTTGTCAAATATAAGTATTGCAACCCCAGCTTCTTTTTCATTTCCATTTGCCTGAAATACCATCATCCATTCCTTCACCTTCAATCTGTGTGCATCTCTTTTCCTGAGGTAGATTTCTTGCAGACAGCAGATATATAGATCATGTTTTTTTATCCCGTCGCTTACTCTATGTCTTTTGATTGGAGCACTTAATCCATTTACATTTAAAGTTGTTATTGATAAGTACTTATCTGTTGCCCTTTTTAGTCCTTACCCCCGAGTTTCTTCTTCGCTTCCTCTTTCTTTTTATTACAGCATACCCTTTAACATTTCTTGCATTGCTGGTTTGGTGGTAATATATTCCCTTAGTCCTTTTTAGTCTGTGAAGCTTCTGATTTCACCTTCAATTTTGATTGAGAGTCTTGCAGGGTACAGTATTCTTGGATTCAGACCCTTCCTTTGCATGACTTTGTATATTTCATTCCATTCCCTTCTGGCCTGACGAGTTTCTGTTGAGAAGTCAGTAGCTAGTCTTATGGGGGTTCCTTTGTAGGTAACTTTCTGTTTCTCTCTGGCTGCTTTTAAGATTCTTACTTTGTCATCGGTGTTTGCCAATTTAATTATAATGTGCCTCGGTGTCGGTTTGTTGGGGTTCATTTTGCTTGGGACTCTGTGAGCTTCTTGGATTTGTGTGGGTTTTTTCTTTTCTATATTGGGGAAATTTTCCGTCATTATTTCTTCAAACACGTTCTCTAATCCTTGTTTAGTTTCAACTCTTTCTGGAACCCCAATTATGCAGATGTTGTTTTGTTTCATGTTATCCCAAAGTTCCCTTAGACTCTACTCTTGCTTTTTAACTTTTTTTTCTAGAAGCTGCTGTACTTGGGTATTTTTTCCTACCGTGTCTTCTAGCTCACTGATGCGGTCCTTGGGCTTCTTCTAGTCTACTTTTGATGCTTTCTATTGAGTTCTTTATAGCAGTGATGTCATTTTTCATTTCTTCTTGTTTATTCTACACCTCCTCCAGGTTCTCCTGCATTTCTTCTTGCTGCTTCTTCATCTCCTCTTGCGTCTTCTTCATTTCCTCTTGGCTCTTACTCATATTGTCAAATTTGTCTTCCATTCTTTTCAACCACATAATGATCATTTCTCTGAACTCTTTCTCTGGTAGGCTTATTTCTGGTTCTATTTCTTTTACTTCCTTTTCTGGTGAAACCTGCCTTTCTGTCTTATGTGGGCTGTTTCTTTTTCTGCCCATGGTCTTTCTTCTCCGGATGTCTGGTTTTGTAGTTCTCTCTCCTATCCATGTGCTCTGTGGATCTCTGGTTCCGCCACTTGTGTGCGCCGATTGGAGAGCAAAGTTCTGGGTCGCCGGGTCCCTGGCTGCTCGATGGGTGCCCAGCCGAAGGCTTCAGACCACCGCAGACATCCATCTCCCACTGCAAGACGGCTCGGGCTCCGTGTTCGCGCTGATGGCTCTGGCCGACAAAAGCCCCCTGGCAGTGGGGCTGCCTTGCCGGGAGAGCCCCTTCCAGCAGTTCTCCGCCTTCTCCTTGAGGGATCCCAGGATACCTTGGTCCTTGAAAGTCTGGTACAGCTTTCTGCGTAGTTCATCTTGACTCAACACGTCATATTTGCTGGGTATAGTGAGCTGGCGCGAACGTGACTCTCACGGAAGGCTGGAGGGAGAGAAATGGAGCGAAGACGCTGTGAAACTAGTGGGTCTGGAAGCGAGGCACAACGTGGGTGCCCACTTCCCACAACTAGACCCGCTCTCTCCTGGAGACGCGCCTAGCCAGAGGCCGAAGCGTTACTCTAGTACAGACATTTTAATGATGTTGATTCTCCCAATCCATGAGCATGGTATGCTCTTCCATTTGTTTACGTCTTCCTCTATCTCTTTTTTCAGTGTCCTATAGTTTTCTGCATATAGATCTTTTACCTCCTTAGTTAGATTTGTTTTTAGGTATCTTAAATTTTTTGGTGCGATGGTAAATGGGATTGCTTTTTTAGTGTCTCTTTCTGTTATTTCACTGTTAATAGAAATGCCACAGATTTCTTGGCATTAATTTTGTATCATTGCTACATTGCCGAATTCATTCTTTAAGTCAATTAGTTTTTGGATGTAGTCCTTCGGGTTTTTTTATACAGTATCATGTCATCTGCAAAAAGGACAGCTTTACTTCTTCTTTTCCAATTTGGATGCCTTTTATTTCTTCTTCTTGTCTAATTGTAATGGCTAATACTTCCAGTACTATGTCGAACAGGAGCCATGAGAGTGGGCATCCTTGTCTTGTTCCTGTTCTTAGGAAAAATGGTTTTAGTTTTTGCCCATTGAGTATGATGTTAGCTATGGGTTTATCATATATGGCTTTTATGATGTTGAGGTATGATCCTTCTATTCCCACCTTGCTGAGAGTTTTTATGAAGAAAGGGTGTTGGATTTTGTCAAATGCTTTTTCTGCATCATTTGATATGACTTTTTTTTTTATCTCTCAATTTGTTTATGTGATGTATCATGTTTATTGATTTGCAGGTATTTTACAATCCTTGCATTCCAGAGATGAATCATACTTGGCCATGGTGTATGATCTTTCTGATGTAGTGCTGGATCAGATTTGCTAGAATTTTGTTGAGGATTTTGGCATCTATGTTCATGAGAGACATTGGTCTATAATTCTCTTTCTTTGTGTTGTCTTTATCTGGTTTTGGTATTAGGGTGCTGCTGGCTTCATAGAAGGTGTTTGGAAGTGTTCCTTCTTCTTGAATATTTTTGAATAGTCTGAGGAGGATAGGTTTTAATTCTTCCTTGAATGTATGGTAAAACTCTCCTGTGTAGCCATCTGGTTCCGGACTTTTGTTTGCTGGAAGCTTTTTGATGACTGCTTCAATTTCTTCCATAGTTATTGGACTATTTAGCTGTTTAGATTCTTCCTGATTGAGTTTTAGAAGGTTATATTTTTCTAGGAATATGTCCATTTCTTACAAATTGTCGAATTTGTTGGAATAGAGTTGTTCATAGTATTTTTTTAAATATATTTTATTGATTTTTTACAGAGAGGAAGGGAGAGGGATAGAAAGTCAGAAACATCGATGAGAGAGAGACATCGATCAGCCGCCTCCTGCACGCCCCACAGTGGAGATGTGCCCACAAGCAAGGTACATGCCCCCAACCGGAATCAAACCTGGGACCTTTCAGTCCTCAAGCTGACGCTCTATCCACTGAGCCAAACCGGTCTCGGCTGTTCATAGTATTTTTTAACAATCCTTTATATTTCGGTGGGGTCTGTTGTTATTTTTCCCGTTTCATTTCTGATTTTGTTTATTTGGGTCTTCTCTCTTTGCTTCTTGGTGAGCCTGGCTATAGATCTATCAATCTTATTTATCCTTTCAAAGAACCAGCTTTTAGTTTTGTTGATCTTTTGAATTGATTCTTTGGTCTCCATGTTGTTTATTTCCGCTCTGATCTTTACTGTTTCCTTCCTTCTGTATACATTGGGCTTTTCTTGTTGCTCTCTTTCTAGCTCTTTGAGTTGTAGGGTTAGGAAATTTATTACCATTGTTTCCTGTTTTTTCCAGTAGGCTTGTTTAGTCTCCATGTGTTTGATTTCTTTGTATTGTTTTTATTGTAGTTGATTTCCAGACTTTGCCTATGTCCCAACATATGGTCTTATCTTTGAAAATGACCCATGTGCACTGGAGAAGAATGTATATTCTGTGGCTTTGGGGTGAAATGTTCTGAAGATGTCAATTAATTCCATCTGTTCTAGTGAGTCATTTAGGATTGATGTTTCTTTGCTGATTTTTTGTTTAGAGTATTTGTCCAGTGGTGACAGTGGGGTATTAAAATCTCCTACTATGTTTGTATTGCTGTCAATCTCTTCCTTAATATCCTCCAGGAGTTTTTTTATGTATTTAGGTGCTCCTATATTGGGTGCGTATATGTTTACTAGAGTTATTTCTTCTTGTTGGATTGTTCCCTTAGTATTATGAAGTGGCCTTCTTTATCTCTTGTTATATCCTTCACTGTGAGATCTACTTTGTCAGATATAAGTATTGCAACCCCAGCTTTTTTTTCATTTTCATTTTCCCGAAATACCATCTTCTATCTCTTCAATCTCAATCTGTTGGCATTTGTTTTTCTAAGGTAGATTTCTTGTAGATGGTTCAAGAGTCTTTAAGATATGATGATGACCATAATTTAGTCATCTTGAATGTGGGAAAGAAGGACAAAATGTTATAGTGTTTTTGTCCTGAAATGAGGACATGCCCTGCACAATGCTGTGTACCTTAAAAACTTAACATTATAAATGACTAGAGGTCCAATGCTCTTGTGTGCATCCCTCAGCGTGGCCTGCTCCCTCTCGCTGTCCAGGAGCCCTCTGGGGGTGTCCAGCTGATGCTTAAGCCTGCTATATAGGGGGAGCAGGCCTAAGCCGCATTCTGGCCTCCCTCTGCAAGACATGACCAGCGGGCCATTCGGGGGATGGCGAGTGGTTGGTCCTACCTCCCATCACCAGGCCTGTAGGGGAGAGTATGTGAGGGCCATTAGGCTGGCAAGGGACTGGTTAGGGCTGTGGTCGGCAAACTGCAGCTCACAAGCTGTATTTTTGCACCACTGTGTTAGAGGGTGATCAGGTTGCCAAGCAGAAGCAGTTAGGGGCAATTTTGAAGGCAGGCAGGCGAGCAGTTTGTAGCCAGCAGTCCCAGATTGTGAGACGGATGTCACAAATTGGAGAGGGTGCAGGCTGGGTTGAGGGACACCCCCCCCATCCTCATGCATGAATTGCATACACTAAGCCTCTAGTAGTATAATGAAAGCAACCTACAGAAGACTGTGTACTGTATACCACTGATATAAAGTGTATGAACATGCAAAGCATTCCTGTGTATCTTTTATGACTCTATAAATGTGGAGTAGTATGGATTTTCTGCTGTTGGATCTCTGTATATTATTTTTTACTTCAGTCAGTGTATGCTTAATTTCTAGTTGGTCCTTTTTCATATCCTCGAGGGTCTCGATAAATTTATTGGCCTCTTCTAGAAAATTCTTAAAAATCCTTATAACCATGGTTTTGAACTCTATATCCAATTGTTGGCTTTCCTCCATTTCTTTCATTTGTGATCTTTTTCTTTGTCTCTGCATTTTGGCTGCTTCCCTGAGTTGATAGAATGGCTTTTTGTGCTAGGTGTCCTATAGGGCCCAGTGGCTTGGCCTCCCCAGTTACCTAAAGTGGACACTCTTGGTGCACCTCTTTGTGGGCTTTGTGCACTGTCTTGTAGTTAAGCCTTGATTGTTGGTATCACCAGGAGGAATTGATCTCCAGGCCAATTGGCTGTGAAGATCAGTTGTGTCTACACTTGGAGAACATCTGTGCTGGAGACACCCTTTTGAGACAGGACTTGCAAAATCCTCTGTGCTTAGCTTGGATGGGATGGAGTTTCAGGGCAGAGCAGACAGCATTAGGTTCCTGTCAGCCTTGCCTTAAGAGGTCCCCATGTCTCTATCTCCCACGGTAATCCCTGTAAGCACCTCTGAGAGAGAGCCATCCTCGATTTTCGCCTGCTGCCAGACAGTCCAGTTTTTCCCCGAATTAATCTGGGTCCCCAAAGTCTCATCCAGAACTGGAGTTCAGAGCAGTCAGGAGCTTTTGTCTCCCTACCATTTGAGAAAGCCAGCCATGTTCTCAGTTGCCAGCCCTCTCCACGCACGCCTCTGTACCTCTGCCTTCTTCAGCTCCTGTGAGTTTCAGCATGCTTTTCTCTTTTCTTCTAGCTGTAGAATTTCCAGTCATCCTGCCTTCTTGTGGTTCTGGATGATGTCTGTTTTATCTTTTAGTTGTAGTTTTTAAATTGTTGTGCAAGGCAGCAGTTTAGGTATTTACCTGTACCACCATCTTGGTTTCTCCTGTGCGTTCAGTTTATATTCTGTATTTGTAATATTAATAATTGTGCAACAAAGCATTTACATATCTTAGCTGTACATAAATATTCACAGGTATTAGGTAATCTTAACAAATGCCATGCTTCATAGCTTCTTGATGTTCTGCTTTTGGGGGCCTTAATGTCATTCTCCTTGTGAGATGTCTGAACAAATAATGAGTAGAATAATTTTGATTATTCAATGTTATGGGCCCCCTAATATTGAATAATAGGAATATACTATGGAATTTACTCATTCCATATGAATGTTAAAGGAATTTCCCATGTTTTAAATTTAAAAATCTATGCCTTAGGTACATGGGCTCTCTTAGGTATATGACTCAACAACTGTAAATGGTGTCTGTCACGGTCTCTAGTTGCAAGAAATAGAGACTGACATGGCTAATTGTGTAGAAAGGGGCATTTATGAAGTGGGTGTTAGTGAATTCCCAGATTTGTTAAAGCCGGGAATACAGTCTTGACTTGCTTCTAGGAACAGTGTCCAAGCATAGAAATAGTTTGAGTGAAGGCCATTTCCTTTTCAGGAATGTGTCCTTGGGACCTATTGCAGGGAGTGTAGTAAGGAAGTGAAAGAGAAAGTGAGCTTTTTGTGTTTTCCGATATCAAAGTCTTGGGTTGAGCACCTGAGTCACAGTCTAGCATCTTGGCAAAGCCAAACTCACCTGTCTTTGCTGCTGCAAGAAAAAAGTATGTGGATAGTGGTTTCAGTTTGTTCCTTCAAGCAAGAAACTACCCAATTGTTTTTGGGAAAGGATGCTCAGAAGCTCTTAGGAAGCCATAAACATGATAAAAATCTATTAAAATGCATTTTTTGTGTCCTAATTTGATAAAACATACCTTAATCTTAACCCTGGCAACTTTTATCCATCCCAAAATGTAGTAAACACTCTAACCTTCTTTCTCTAACATAGCGGTAGCCACCTGGTAGTCTGTAGGTCCGAAAGTTTGGTGATGGTGCTCTAGTAGCCACTGAACTGAGAATATAGAGTAATGGTGATGTTTTAAGGACTGTTTTGTGATTCATGGACAGTCCTTGCCTGGCCTAGCTTGATACAAGTGGCCAGTTTTCTGGGAAAAGAGGTGCATCATAAACTATTAAAGTCAAATAATTGAAAGGATAGCAGCGTTTCACATAAAAATACACTTTTTAAGGACAATTAAAGAATGTGAAGTAAACAATACAATTTGTCCTTAAAATCAATTATTTTAGCCTGATAGTGAATGTTATACAAGATTATCTGTCTAGTCTTTTGTGGCTGACATTTATTAAGAACTACAACTAGTTAGGCAGAGGTAGGCAATATTCCACTTACCCACTTATGTTCATATTGTACAGCATTATGGAGCCAACTATTATTGACTCAGGCCCCACTCTATACACACACACCAATTGGCTCATTAGAAAAGGAATCTCATGATCAAAAAGCAATGAGGAGTTCCGGAACTGTTTCTTAAAAATGATTCTTAGGATAGTTTGTGGAATTTGCAAAGCCAGCTTTGTCAAGTAATTGCACATTTCCCTGATTCCAGAGGGACTTAATAATATACTTTTCAATTAAATTTTATTTTTGCATGGCGAACGAATAGTTGACATATTGTCATAGGTAATATTTCAGGTAGTTTTCTTTCTGATTAGTTTCTAGGTATAGGCTTTATATGCCTGGTATTTTGAACTAGTAGTCACTGTCCAATTAAACAACATACACGTGCAGCATTTACTTTAGATAGACTTATAAGGAGATAATGCGTCACAGGGGAGCTTGAGGTGTTACCCTCAATGTTATTTGTGACTTTGAAGCCTTTGCAGCATACTTGACTTGATGTGTATTATGTTGTATAGCATGACATACTTTCTATTTATTAAGATTCTGTCAAAGTAACCATGAGATAAGTACTCCAAAAAAGATAAAATGTTTTCTCCTATAATAGAACTTCCTTGCCCTCATGATGCAGCACAGAATGAAAAATTTGATTTCTTCAAATAATGTTTCCAGCTTTTTAATATAGTTTTAAATTCTATATTATTGCTTAGACTTTTTTTCCATCCCCTGCATACAGTGACTCAATACATTTGTAGGC
This sequence comes from Lasiurus cinereus, assembly GCA_011751065.1. Classification (NCBI taxonomy): domain Eukaryota; kingdom Metazoa; phylum Chordata; class Mammalia; order Chiroptera; family Vespertilionidae; genus Lasiurus; species Lasiurus cinereus. The sequence goes on along the minus strand of JAAGEH010000393.1, from coordinate 27,327,485 downwards.
AATAGAAAAAGTTTGTTGCTTATATTGTAGAGAAATATAGCAAGACTTTTTTTCTTGGGGACTGGAATTGTTTTGTGTTGTTTTTCCTTAATAATTAAAGGCTTTTCTCAAACATGCTAAAGTGATTCATATAATGGGAATTTACATTTTTTAATGCTGTGCTAACATACAGCACGAGGAATATAAAAATGAGCAATTGAAGATGAAGAGCTTGTACTGGTTGCTGAGCCTCAGTTGTAGACACATCAAATAAGGACTCTGCAACCCTGATGTTTAATCCAGCACAGGAGTAGAAGTGCTGCTTGAGATCTCTGTGAGCACCCAAAAAAGAAAAATATCTACATGTTTTTGATTCCAAACAAAGGCTAATATGCTAGTGTCTTTAAATTTGAAAAAGCTACAGATCAGTAGCTAATTAGGCTCAAAATTCCTAATCAAAAATGCTAATTTCACAAAGCCATAATATAGTGTTACGTTATGGATGTTCCTTTGTTTCCTGTAACATACTTTAATGCATATATCTGCCTGAGCAGCAAACCTCAATCCCTTATGTGCCTTTTATTTTCTTGAATCACAGGAGCTTCAGTTTCAGCGACTCACCCGAGAACTGGAGGTGGAAAGGCAGATTGTTGCCAGTCAGCTAGAAAGATGTAGGCTTGGAGCAGAGTCACCAAGCATCGCCAGCACCAGGTACAAGACCAAAGGCTCAAGTATTCTACACACCTTCAAGTCACATGTCTTATTAAGTTATCCTGGGTGCAGCAAATGATTCTGTTAGTGTTGTCAGTATGAATCCTTTCCTGAATTTGACACCAAAAATGTCAATTTATTCTAATTTTGAGGAGCCTCTGCAGTATTGATTATACTTCAGTCCTGTGCTTGATATGTTTTATATGATATTGGGAAGCTTTAGTAGCAAAAGCTATGATGCTACATTTAGAAATTTGATTTCTCATGTGTAATAGCTACAGTTAATGGATGCTTTTCACAATTAGTTGCTAATTATTGGTAAAGCTAACCAGCTTTGGAAGCCTGGTATTGATTTTTTTTTTAATTAGGAAATATTTTTAAATGTTAACATTTAGTTAGCTTTTGAAAATGTTTTTAATATAGTACACTATTATATAATATTTAAACAATGTTTGCTATTATTTATGAATGTATACATGACTAGTAAAAGTAAAAATATTTTGGAATGACACCAGTTTATATAGTGGTACCTCTAGGGAGTAAGGGAGGAGGAAGCTATCAGGAATTAGGCTTTATTAAAATTACCATTTGGAGCAAACGTGACAAAATACTAACATACATTAAATTGATATGTGCATGGCTGTTGGATTGTTTTCTGCACTTTAAGTTTTAAAATATTAAATAACTATAAGGTTAACTAGTTGAATTAACTAAACTCATACTTTTGTTAAAACTGTCAGTAATGTGTGTGTCTCGGCGGTGCCTGGGCATGTTGCTAGGGCTCAATCAATGAATGGTGGCTGAATGAATGAGTGACAGAAACAGGAGTTGGGCTGACCAGAGAGAGGTGGAATGCATGCACGAAGATATATACGCTCTCCCACTGTTGTTGTATTGAAGCATCCAATTGCTTAGTTGTGTCTAGGGTGTGTCCTAAAAGGACCCAGTGATTTGGGAAGTTGGAAAGGTAAAGCTGGCATTTGATTCTGGGGAACTGGGAACCGAGGTGCTAAGCTTCACCTCGCTTAGGTTTGTAGAGGAGTCCTCTTGGAAGTTGCTGTTGCTGTGGTTGTGGTTGTGGTTATATTTGTTGTTGGCGGCAATTATCCTAATGTGTAGGTCAGAATTATTCTAGTATGTAGGTCGGAATGAAGAGAGGCCAGGCAACAAGAGAGGAGCCTGTTGTGGAATTTTAAAGGTTGTAAGTAAAGTGGGTTTCTTCTTTTAGTGAGCTCTGCTTGGAATGATAATTGGTCTACTTTGATTACCTTTATCCCATCTCAGGTTGGATTCTCATGTATTCTCAATGCTCCCAATTAAATGCTAAAGCTTCCTTATAGCCTTTCCCAGGTTTCTTCAGGAAAATCATCTCTCTTCATCTGAACTCTTCTAACTATTCCTTGGTGCCTGTTTTAACTCTCCTATGAGGGCAAGGCCACCCCTACAGCAAGTACCTGGTGCTCAGCAGGCAGGCACCCAGCCAAATGTTCATAGAATGAACAGTCAGCCTTAATGAAGTCTAGTGTGTTTTGAGCTCGTTTATCTACATGGTTTCCTATCTGTCTTCTTCACATATTTCCATGTGTGTTTTAGTAGACCTTCAGAAAACTACTGGCACAGTTACTCTGCTCTGTGACCACAAAGTTTACGCAGTGTCAAGGAGCTATCGAAAGCAATGTTAGTGAAGGGAGCATAGATTTGTGTTGTCACTTGAGAGATCTCCCTGCATACTTCAGTCCTTGCTAATTGTCAGTTTTCCAGGCCTCACCAGTTATCCATCTGGGAACCAGAATCTAAAGATACATAAATTAGCTCTCAGACCAAAGCCTCCTTTCCTGTTAGCCATTTCTGATTTACTCAAAGGAAATTAAAAGTGGGATTGGTGCTTATATTAATGAAGCTTTCTAGTTCTTCTTGAATCAAGTGAGGTTAGTCAGCCAAATGAGGCATTTGATCTTTCGTGTTGTTTGATTTAGATCCTGTGTCAGAGTTGGTAAGGTGGTCTGTAAGACTTCCTTTTTCTAGTCCAAAGATGGCATTAATAACGCAAAAGAGAAATAACATTGGTTTTTTTATTTACTTTTGCAATTATCCAGAGTTGTCCAAAGCTTGCCATTATTGGGCTCACCCAGAGAATAAGAAGGAGCAGTGGCATGAGATGCCACATGACAAATGACCCTGTCTTTGTGCTCAAGAATGTACTGTGGAGCCCTCTGCATAACAGGTGGCTCCTAAATGAGCGAGTGTCTTTCTTCACATTTGTGGTACCAAAGACGAATTTTTAACCCAATGCCATGAGGTGTTTCCATTTTATAGATAGAGAAACTGGGCCTCTGCATGTAATTATTTAGGAACTGTCCTAAAAAATCAACTCCACAATTACCACTTGCAAATGTGCTTTAATGAAAGCTTAAAAAAATCTTAATGATTAAAGTGATAACTTGGTTTTCTATTAATAACTCTTTGGGGAAGTAATTTCTAAATAAGGTAATAAAACTCCATTTCTGATATGATTTTTGCATTTGTTTTATTTACTGCAAAACGTTAACACTGTAAGCAATGTCAATATGTAATGATCCTTAATCTGGAATAGATGGAGCCTGTGTCCAAAGATGATGCATTAGACCCAAAATTATCATGTTAACTCTGAAAATCCTGAAGGTGAGCTATGGGATTAGTTAATAGAGAAGTTACAGACTTTTTGCTTTTATACCAAGTATACTATAGTTACTTGTGCATTTAATAGTTATGTGTGTATTTAATAGATTAAATGTGTTGAAGGTAGGCTTAAAAAATAGTTAATAGAGAAGATACAGCTTTTCTGCACTTATACTGAGTAACATACAGTTTTTTATATATTTAATATTTCACCTCATTTAAAATAGACTGGGATCAGTTAATAGAGAAGACAATATTCTGCATTTGTTTTGAGTATGCTGTAGTTATTTATTATATTTAGTATTTTACCTTATTGAAGGTAGGCTATAGAATCAGTTCATTGAAAAGGTACAACCTTTCTGTGTTTGTACTATAGTTATTTATATATTTAATATTTCACCTAATTCCAAAAGTATATGAACCATCTTTTAAAAAATATGAAAACCAAAACTAGAGTGAGGAAATTTAGAGCCAAGGGAAGATATAGATTAGAAAAATAAGATGAAGCCAAGGTTAAAATTGTATACAAAATGTATGTTAACATCCCATGCATTTGCTAAAAGTATATACAAAGGGAACCACTGCTAAAGAGAGAAACACTAATGAATTACATGATTCAAGGTATCTAGAAGATAAAAAACCAGGTTGGTCAGCTGGATCTACTGTTCCTGGGCTTAAACTTGAGTGTTTTCTCTTGTGAATCATCTTTGAGAGACCACTATGTGGTCAATAGCAAACATAGAAGTTTACCTACAAAATCACACTCATTGGGTATCTTCTTTCATTGCTGAATAGAATATAAATGGCTGGAATGGCCCCTGAGCTGAAAGTAATTCTCCAGGAGACCAATTCTTACACTTTAGTTTTGGCTCAAGGATGGCATTTAGCATATATAGATGGATGGATTAATTTCAGGTCTTCCAAGCCTTCCAAGCCTTTTAGAGTCATGGGTGCCGAGATGTGAGATGTCCTGTGTTACATGCTTTACATAGCACTAGGGTATATAAAGCTAACCTCAGGAGAATCTCAGCCTTGGGAGGAAATATGCCCTTCAAGCTTCTTACCTCTCATGGCTAAGCAACAACCTTCATATCTAAATTTTGATGAATGTGGGATTTGTTCTTTTTCCTCTTGCAGTATCATCAATGTGATGTTTTACATTAGTCTAGTTTAGATTTCACTGGATGAGTTGACAGTAAGTGGACTTAATAGCCCACAGTGAGGAGCTCACCACCTTCCCTGGGTCTTCCTCTGCCTATCCACACTCCAAGGGCAAGAAAGAGGGGGCATGGGTGGCCAAAGCAGGGGCATGTTTTTACTGACTGAAGTTAAATAATGCTGATTGTAGACTATTTGTTAAATTCAAGAAAGTATAGAGCAGAAAATCCATAATGCTATCAGATAATTGCTTTATTTTTAAGTCAGGTTTATTGCAGTGTAACTTAGAGCAAAAATCACTCTTTGTGGATACATGATTTTGACATGAGTTTTGGCATGTAACCATCACCACAATCAGCATACAGAATATTTCCATTAACCTCCAAAGCAAAGCAGCCACTTTTAAAATTTTGCTACACATCATTTTCTTCAATTTTTTAAAAAACATGGGTTTGAGGTATACAATGACTAACATTTTATCCTGTTTCTGAAATTCCACTTTGATACCAGGCCTAACTTTTAATGGCTCCCCTCTGCCTGAGAAATTCCCAAGAGGACAATTAGTTAGGGGCTGAACCAGCAGCCTAAGGATACTAATTTAGCAGTGGTTAGAGATCGCACAGCCTTCTGGTAGCAAGCTGCATGCTGTGAATGGAACAGTTGGCCAGGGAAATGCTGAAGGTGAATGTAGCTTCCAGTATACGAGGTATGGCCTGTGCTGTATGCTTCATGCAAGCAGAGAAATTGCATTCATGGGTCAGCTTTTTGAATACCAAAACTATAGAAAAAAGAAAATACAGTTTGAATTTTAGAGTTAGTAAATGAAAATGACATTTTATTGTACAGAATTTCAAAACTGTTCATTGTTGTAGACTTGGGACTCTTACCCAGAGAAACTACACTCAGTTACTTCTGGATAAGTTGAAGATGGTAAAACAGGAAGTTTACTTCTTTGGCATGTCTAAATTGGTTCCACGTATTCTATCTTGTAAATCATAGCCTTTCTTCTCATTAAGATAGAGCACTAACTTTCCATTTATATTGAAGCCAAAAAGAGATGCTTAGAAAGTAGACTGCTTATTAATTGTAGAAATTATTAAATGTTAATGGACACTGTTAGAATTGATTTTGTGCATTAGTTAGAATTGGATTATCCCATTTTGGAAGCAGTTGGTCCCTTCACATTGCTCATCCATTAACTGGTTTCTACTGAAGTTAGAAAGTTACTCTGGACCCTGAGAAAAATGCTCTTTACATCATCCAAGTGAGGGGGAAATGGTTGGCAATACTGCCATTCAAATATTTTTACATGTTAAACGGTCATCTCCTGGTGCCCAACCGGATTCCATTGAAACTAATAAAAATTCTAAAAATGTTTAAACTCTGACAATAGTAGAAAAGTCTTTTTCATGGTTCAGATCTTTTCTTAGGTAATTATTTTTAAGTCATTATGAAAAAACCTCCTCAATGATACATTCTGTAAAAATGAATACTCGAAAAGGATTGAATGTTTGTGCTATGACAGTTTATTACTTATTGTTTGTGTCTCTTCAGGAAGATTCTGTCAGTTCTCTCACCAGCCAAAACCTGATTTAAGTAATAGTATTATTAATATATATTTCACCATACTTTTAAAGTATATAGTGCAGTATTTTTTAGTGTATTCACAGATATGAATCCATCACCACTGTTTAATTTAAAAATGTCTTTATCACCATAAAAATAAACTATCCATTAGCACTCCTTCCCCATTCTCCCTTCCCACTGCCATTGGGAACCTGGTTCTACTTTCAGTGTCTGTGGATTTGACTAGTCCATCACTTCCTATATAAGATACAGTACAATATGTGGCCTTTTGTGTCTGCCTCTTTCATTTATCATACATGATGCAAAATTTGGCTCATCCAGATTTTGCATGTATTAGTACTTCACCCCTTTTTTATTTATAAATAATACTTGGGGCCTAGTGTACAAATTCATGCACCTTGTTAAGAACTGTGGGGCTGTAAGGCTGTGGTGGGCACAGGGGCAGGTCTCAGCCCATTCTCCACGCCTCCACCAGCCCCTTCTACCACAGCCCCCTGGTCCCCTGTCTCCCAGCAGTCCCACTCCCACTAATGCCATTCCCACATGCTGATGATGCCAGCCCTGCTCACACCCACTAACAGCGCAGAGCAATTGGGCCTGATACCAGCAGTGGGTGCAAGTGGCAGCTGCTGCTCCGATTGCCCCTCAGGAACAGAGGGAGGTGGAGAAACCCTCAAGGGCTATCGGGGCAGGCAACCTCTGCTCACACCCACTGACTGCACCAAGTGATTGGGGCCAGTGCCTGGCACCGGCAGTGGGTGCAAGCACCGGGCAGGACCATGGCACATGGGAACAAAGAATTTTCAATAACTACCAGTGGCCTGCCCCGATGACAGCGACCAGCACTCCACCTTGCTCTGGCACCCCCACTCACCTGCTTCACCATCCTTCCACAGCCAACACCCACCATGTTCCACGCTCTGCTGCCTGTTGCCAACCCCTGCCATATTCTGTGTGCGCACCCTGGTGGTCAGCACACTTCATAGTTGTTGTTCTGCCATTTGGTCTATTTGCATATTAGGATTTTATATATGTAGATTCTATTGTATGAAATACACATTTTCTGTATTCATTCATCAGCTAATAGACATTTTATTTCCATTTTTTGCTGTTGGGAATAATGCTACTATATCTCAGGATTTATGAGGGGGAAAAAATTCCACTGGTTTTGCTCTGAGCATTTTTAGTTTGGGAATCAGGGAAAGACAGGAATGGTAGAGATTCCCTTTAGCTTCTCTACCGTCCTTCTACTGCGAAACAAGGGCTTGCCTTCTTTTCTTTCTCCTTTGCTTTCTGTTACAGTAAATCCGTGTATATTGCTGAGCTAGTTGTCCCTGTTGAGTTACTTGTAAGTGCATAGTAGGTATACCTATTTGGGAGTCCTGTGGTATTCAATAGAATGTAGCTCCCCCTATTTTCTTTCTTAGTGTTGTATTTGGTCACTAGTAACTCTCCTAATGACTAAAACAAATAAAAGCTCTCAGATTTAATTTCTAATTCAGAATAAATGAAGAATAAAATATTTGATATTTGGATGTAATTATCAGAAATCCTCTTGAGGATCCCTGCAGTGAATACAGTGGTACCTCGAGATACGAGTTTAATTCGTTCCGTAACCTTGAGGCGTGGGAAACCATGAGACGCTCGAGTCGCGGTAAACTGGTGGGTCGTGTGCAGCCAGCCGATCCTCGCGATTACTTCTATCTCAAATGTTGCTCGTATTTCAAAGCAAAAATCGCTCGCTCGCTCGACGGCTCGTATCTCAAAAATCTCGAATGTTAGGGCACTAGTATCTCGAGGTACCACTGTACCTGAATTTTTATGATGCAACTGATGTTGTGAACAGAGTAAAGAATACTACATCTGAGAGATACAATTGAGTCCGTGGTTGACTTGCAGCTCTACAGAAGTCGCTTATCTGCAGCAGTTTGTTCAAGTGTAGTTCTTCCAGAAGGAATTTGAATTATTGTTTCTCGTTGTCATTACTGTCACAAGCCAGTTTCATCAGGGACATGCATAGCCTAGTGGCAACTATCTCTACACATTTGAATTAAACGTATAAACAAAGTCTTCTGTAAGGCAGGTGAGCCCCAGGTAACTGAACCAGGATTCCATTAAGCTATTCTATTTTAACCCAAGAATGTAATAATGTAGGATTTGGATTTTAAGCTCCAAGTGGTTTTCATAGGTAATAAAATCTTTTATGGACCAAGAACATTATATAACAAAATGTTTTAATATAATAAATAAATATTTCATAATGAATTGCCTATTTCTTAGACTGAGCATTTTAAAATGTTAAGTGCATGATATGGTTAGAAGAAACCAAAAAAAGAGATCAAGTTTATGTAGTTTGCATCAAATAATTTTTAGAAATACATTTGCTTAAATATGGATGCAGCCCAGGTGTATTTTTCTGATTAATGAAGAGAAAAATACTAGTTAAAATTTAGAAGCCTTTGCATCTAAAATATATGTGCCATGCCATTTTTTAAATTATCTTTAAAGAGCTATTTTAATTAAAATAACATTATAATTTTCTATAATTTTTCACAGTTCACAATTTACAATTGCTAGTCTTAAAATAAGTAACAGTAAAGAAATAATAAATCAATACAAGAATAGCCCCAACCTTAGTAATTAGGTATTTTTGTAATCATTTGTACATATTTATAAATTATAACATAATTTAGATAGGTCATATAGTATATTTCAAGTTATTTCCTGAAAAAAGTTCTCCTTTTCTGCTATATAGGAATTAATAATTACTTTATTCATACTTATTACTATCATTTTGGGTTTTATCTGTATCAAGAAATGTTAAAAATACTGAGAAGTATAGCTACTATGCTATAACAAAAATTTATGTACTCATATCACATAATTGAAAATTATTGATAATTTCTTATTGACTTTTTTAAAAAATAATGTTTTATTTTTAGAGCAGTTTTAGGCTCACAGCAAAACCGAGTAGGAAGTACACATTGTTTTCAAATACTCTTTTCCCGCACCCTTGAGTGTCTCCCCACCTCACCCCGCTCTCAGTATCCCTCACCAGAGTAGTATATTTGTTACAAATTATGAACCTACACATCATTATCACCCAAAGTTCATAGAGTACTTTAGGGTTCATTTTTGGTGTACATTTTATGGGTTTAGAAAAATATAATAATGGCATAATTTTGCCCTAAAAATCATCTTTACTCCATCTATTTATTCCTCTCTCCCCTATAACTCCTAGCAACACTTAATCTTTTTACTGTCTCTATAGTTGTCTTTATAAGAATATCTTATAGTTAGAATCATGCAATAGGTGGCTTTATCAGTCACTTTATTTCAAATTGTAATATACATTTAAAGTTCCTCCATGTCTTTTCACGACTTGAAGCTAATTTCTTTTCAACACTGAATAATATTCCATTGTCTAGATGCACCACAATTTATTTACCCTTCATCTACTAAAGGACACTTTAATTACTTTGGTCTTTTAGCAATTATGAATAAAGCTTCTATAAAGATCTTAACATAGGGGATTTTTTTCAGGTTTTTTTTTTAATTATTTCAAGAAAAATGATATTATTTACACTAATAAAAAAAGAAATATGCAAATGACCATACCTCTACAACACCCCCCCAGCCAGTCACGAGTGAGTATGCAAATTAACGCAGCAAAGATGGTGGGTTGATTTGCATATGTAGGCGCGAAGTGAAGACTGAAGTTTCTGACCCAAGCAAAGATTGAAGATTGAAGCTTTTCCATTGTGGCTCGAGTGAAGGCCTGAGTCCTGGGTGCCAGAGGAAAACTGGTGACGGCACCCACAGGAAGGAAGGCTTTTTGCATGAATCTTTGTGCAATGGGCCTCTTATATATCATAATGTTACATGCAATAAAAATATCTCAAGAAAATGCTTTTAAATATACTAATGTTATATGGAATAAACACCAATTATTCAAGAAAAATGATCTTACTTAAAATAATATTGCATGCAATAAACATTAATATTTCAAGAATGAAAGGATTTTGCTGAAAGCATTTTGGCTTAGTGGATAGAGCATCAGTCTGCAGACTAAAAGGTCCCAGGTTCGATTCCAATCAAGGGCATGTACCTTGGTTGCAGGTACAACCCCGGTGGAGGGTGTGCAGGAGGCAGCTGATCTATGTTTCTCATTGATGTTTCTAGCTATCTATCCTTCTCCCTTCCTCTCTGTGTAATATCAATAAAATACTTTTTTTAAAAAAAAGAATAAAAGGATTTTAAGTATAATAATATTACCAAAACTGTACTAACATGATATGATACCACAAAAATTGCAGGAAATATTAAAAATTTGCAAATAATCGGATTACTTCTATTATATTCTAGAATATTTTACCCCCTCTGGCTCTTATTTTTATTCATCAGTTTATATTGTTCATTATATTCCATAAATGAGTGACATCATGTGATATTTATCTTTCTCCAACTGGGTTATTTCACTTAGCATGATGCTTTTAAAGTCTTATTTTGTCAGAAATGAGTATTGCTACACCAGCTTTTTATATTCTTTCCCATTTGCATGGAAAAATATTTTCCATTCCTTCACTTTCATCCTGTGTGTGTCATTTGTTGTGAGGTGGGTCTCTTGTAGACAGCATATAGTTGGGTCATGTTTTTGTATCCATTTGGCTTACCCTACACCTTGTGATTGGAGCATTTAATCCATTTACATTTAGGGTTATTATTGAGAAGTACTTATTTATAGCCATTTTAATTCTGCGTGGCTAGGTTTCTTTCTCTTTCTTATTCTCAGCAATCCCTTTAACATTTCTTCTAATGCTTTCTTGGTGGTGATGAACTCCTTTAGTCTTTTTTTGTCTGAGAAGTTCTTTATTTGACCATCTATTTTGAATGATAGCCTTGTTGGATATAGTAATCTTGGTCTCAGATCCTTGCTCCCCCTCCCCCTTGTCCTCCTCCTCTTTCCCCTCCTCCACCTCTTCCTTTTCCTCCTCCTCCCTCTCCTTCTCTTCCTCCCCCTCCTCCTCCTCTTCCTCTTCTCCCTACCACCCCCCCCCCCAGCATTTCATATAATACTGGTTTGGTGGTGATGAACTCCATTAGTTTTTTCTTATCTATGAAGGTCTTTATCTGCCCTTCAATTCAGAATGATAGCTTTGCTGGGTAGACTAATGTTGGTTGTAGATTCTTGCTATTCATCACGTTGAATGTTTCTTGCCACTCCCATCTGGCATGCATAGTTTCTGTTGAGAAATCAGCTGATAATTGTATGGGTGCTCCCTTGTAGGTAATGAACTGTTTTTCTCTTGCTGCTTTCAAGATTCTCTCTTTGTCTTTTGCTCTTGTTATTTTAATTATGATGTGTCTTGGTATGGTCCTCTTTGAATTCCTTTTGTTTGGGGTTCTTTGTGCTTCCAGGACTTGTAAGTCTATTTCTTTCACCAGGTGGGGGAAGTTTTCAGTCATTATTTCTTTAAATAGGTTTTTAGTATCTTGCTCTCTCTCTTCTGGAACCCCCATAATTCGGATGTTGGTACGCTTGAGGTTGTCCCAGAGGCTCCTTAAACTATCCTCACATTTTTGGATTCTTTTTGCTTTTTGCTTTTCCAGTGGGGTGTTTTCTGCTTCTTTGTATTTCAAATCTTTGACTTGATTCTTAAGTTCCTCTAACATGCTGCCTGGTGTGACCAGGCTGACAGCTGGGTTAGTGACGGACAACCAAACGACCAAGCAACAGGCTGTGTGGGATGATCAGGCCAGCAGGAGGTTAGTGAGGGGCGACCAAACAACTGAGCAGTAGGCATAGGGCAACCTGGCTAGCAGAGGAGTTAGTGAGGGGCATCCAAACAACTGAGCAGCAGGCTGTGTGGAGTGACCAGGCTGGCAGAGGAGCAGTGAGGGATAACCAAATGACCGAACAGCAGGTAGTCAACATCCCCACAGAGGTCTCAGATTGGAGAGGTTGCAGGCTGGGCTAAGGGGACGTTCCCCAACCCTCCCCACATCCCCGTTCACAGATTTTATGCACCAGGCCTCTCGTTTGATTTATAAGAAACCACCAAACTATCTTCGAAAGTGGCTTTATGTTTTTGTATCCCCACTGGCAGAGAATGAGAGTTACTGTTGCTACACATCCTTGTCAGCATTTTGGATTTTGGCCATTCTAAAAGGTGTAGAGTGGTATTTCATTGTTTTAATTTGTAATTTTCATAAGCTTATTTATGATTTGTAATCTTCTTTGGTAAGGTGTCTGTTCAGGTGTTTGGTCCTTTTTGAAATAAAATTGTTCATTTTTTTATTGTTCCCTTTATATGATTCTTTGTGTATTTTTGATAAGTCCTTATCTAATGTCTTTTGAATATATTTTCTCTCAGTCTATGCTTGTCTTCTCGTTTTTTTATTAAAAACTAGAGGCCTAGTGCACAACTTTGGCAGGGGCCTGGGAACATGGGTAGTTGGCCAACTGGCCTTTCCCCCTGGTCGAACTCCTTATCAAACTCTTGAGTCGAAGGGACAATTTGCATATTAGCCTTTTATTATATAAGATATTTAATGTTGACATTTTTACAAGTATTTTCCTTTTTTGTCGACCTCCATTTCCTCTTTTCTCTTTCCCTCCCTCTCCATTGGCTTTTACCAAACTGTTGTCCATATCCATGAGATATGCATATATGTTATTTACTTAATCCCTCCACCTTCTTTATCCAGTCACCCTCACTCCAATCCCGTCAGGCACCCAACAATCTATTTCATGTATCCATGCTTCCAATTCCATTTTGTTCATTAGGTAAATGAGTAATTTTGCTTATTCTTTTTGGTTCTATTACTAGTTTGTTTTTCTTTATTTTTAACTGAAATAACTCTGGAATGTATATCTTAAAATAGTCCAGTACCTCAAAACACAAATTCACCATATTAATCTATTTTTAGAATAAAAATATTTTAGTATTATGACAAGTATGTAAAAGAAACAACCTTCTATATATGATATATAATTGATACTATATTATACAGATCTGCAACTTAGCGTAAGTGAAAGCCCAAATGTAAGATATCAATATACTAATATTACTTTCTATTTTCACATTTCCTTGAGTAACTGTTTTTTTCTCTGCAAATGTTTATATCTTCTAAAGTTACTCAATAAATATTAATGCCTTTGCTTTGTTATAGAGATACAAAGATACAAAAGCCTAGAAATTTCCAGTTTTGCAGAAGAGCTCATTATGCATAACTAGCAAAATAACAAACACCTTAGTACCAGCATAAATATTTGTCAGTATTTTATTAATTTTAATTTTGTGAAGAGTGCTGGTTGATCAGATTATCTGTCTTGACTGTAAGTAGCCTTACCTTGGTGTCTTTCTTTCTCGTTTCCTTAGGTGAAATATTTTTTTATAATTACACTAGAGGCCCAGTGCATGAAATTCGTGCATGGTGGGGGGTGTCCCTCAGCCCAGCCTGCACCCTCTCCAATCTGGGACCCCTTGAGGGATGTCCGACAGCCTGTCAGACATTCCTCTCACAGATCAGTACTGCTGGCTCCCAACTGCTCGCTTTCCGGATTACCCCTAACCACTTCTGCCTGCCAGTGTGAGGACCCCCTAACCACTCCCCTGCTAGCCTGATTGATACATAACTGCTCCCCCACTAGCCTATTTGCCCCTAATTGCTCTCTCCTGCAGGCCTGGTCATCCCCCCTCCAACTGCTCTCACCTGCAGGCCTGGGTCCCCCCAACCGCCATTCCCTGCAGGCCTGGTTGCCCCCAACTTCCTTCCTCTGCCGGCCTGGTCACCCCTAACTGCCCTCCCCTTCAGGCTTGATTGCCCCCAACTGCCCTCCCTTGTAGGCCTGGTCCTTCTCAATTGCCCTCCCCTGCTGGCCATCTTGTGGCAGACATCTTGTGTCCACATGGGGGCAGCCATCTTATGTGTTGGAATGAAAGTCAATTTGCATATTACTCTTTTATTAGATAGGATAGAGGCCTGGTGCACAGTTGGGGGGCCAGCAGGTTTGCCCTGAAGGGTGTCCTGGATCAGGGTGGTGGTTCCCTTGGGGTGTGGGGTGGCTTGAGTAAGTTGTCTGTGGTGGTTTTCGGTGAGGGTACGCCCCCCGGCAACCCAAGCAGAGGCCCTGGTATCTGGGATTTATTTATCTTCTATAAATGAAACTTTATAGCCTTCAGCAGAGGCCAGGGCAGGCCAGGAACTTGGCTTCTTTGCCAACAAAACCCAGGCCTCCTGCTTGCTCTATGGCCACAGCCATTTTTGTTGGGATTTATTTATCTTCTATAATTGGAACTTTGTAGCCTTGAGTGGAGTCCAGGGCCCACCCGAGTGTGCGGGGAAGCTTGGCTTCCTCCATTGCTGGGGAAACACAAGCCTCCTGCTCACTCCGTGGCCGTAGCCATCTTGGTCGGGTTAATTTGCATATTTGCTCCTGATAGGCTGGTAGATGTGGCTTGTGGTGTAGAGGAGGTATGGTCAATTTGCATATTATTCTTTTATTAGGTAGTTTTACAGAGAAGATAACTATAGCCATTGAGCACCTATTGCATAGCAGACACTTGTGCTAGATGTTTTATACCCATTATCTTCTCTTTAGTAGGGTTTTCATTTTGGTGGGGTTTTTTTGTGTTTTGGTTTTGATTATTGCATACGTGAATTTAACACGAGGATGATATTTTCCCCTAAAAATAGTGCCCTACTATTGATTTTCCCTTGGAATGTCAGTGTTTTAAGAAAATTTCACCTCACTTAACTCCACTCTACCACCCCAAATAGACACAATCTATATAAAACCACGCCAAACAAAGACCATTGTAAAACCCCTTGGCTCCAGCCCCATCTCTACTATCATTATTCTGTCTCTCTTCAGTGGAGAATCTGTAGTGACTTTATATTTCTGTTCTTGATCTACACAAACGTTATAAGAAGTCAAGTAGATAGATACTAACCCAGAGATTTTGGAAAACAGTCTCAAAAAACATATTCTCCAGCTCATTATTTTATGAGGAAAGGTTTACCATTACTTCATCTAATCACTGTTATCTCCATGGTGAAATAAAGGAAGGTTAAGTTCACTTTCTCCTTAACCTTTCAGAGAACTACTACTTGTACAGCTCTAAGTCAATGATGTATGGAAAAGGAAATTTGAAATGTGATTGTCTGCCTAAAAGTGAGAGCCATCTATGAGTACATTTTCAGCAGTTAATCAGCTTGCTATAAAAATGAACATGGCATATCTGCCAAGGGGGATAAAAAACAACTGACAAATTTGCCAGGCTCTGTAGTGACTGAATTGTTATTATAGCTATCCTCCCTAAGGCTTCACAATCTATTTAATAACAAATCAATCTAATCTGTTTCTTGCATAGATTTTTCTACTCTGCTATTGTGTTATTCCACAATTAAATATGGGGAAAATCAGCAGGGGAAAAAGTCTGTAGGCTATAGATTTTCACAGCTAAAGAAGAAGAAAAAAATTATATTAAACAACTGTACATTTTAACCACAATTTAAATACAACATTTGGTTTGCATTAATAACTGCTTATAATCCAAGGAGGAATGTCTTTAGAGAATATGTGTGTGTTAATTTCTTTAGTCTTTTTTGTTTAATTGTAAAGGAACAAAAAACAGCCAATTATTCTAGGAGCCTATGATGTGTAGTCTCTGCTTCAGAACATGCCAATTAAAGTTTAATCTACCACAGCCCCTCTTTAGTTACATTTTCAGTACTGGTGCTATTTGAGCCCCAAGAAAGTTCAAGTAATCTTAACAATGATACAAGCACCAGTGCAAAATCTATTTTCTGAATCAGGAAAAAACTTTCAGGAAAAAATTATTTGTAAATCATTAAGTGCAACAGTATTTTATTATATTTCATATGAATGTAAACACTAAGGTAGAAATTATATTATTGACTAGACTAAATACAGTGGTACCTCGAGATACGAGTGCCCTAACATACCAGATTTTTGAGATACAAGCTGTCGAGCGTGCGATTTTTGCTTTGAAATACAAGCAACAGTTGAGATATAAGTAATCGCCACGGATAGGCCGGCTGTACACGACCCACCAGTTTACCGTAACTCGAGCATCTCATAGTTTCCCATGCCTCAAGGTTACAGAACGAATTAAACTTGTATCTCGAGGTACCACTGTATTAAGAGTAAGTTCAGAAGTTAAACTGTTGAGTGAATTTTGCAACTACTAACAAAATAATGTATCTAGATCCATGATTGCCATTTCTAAAATTATTAGCTGAAAAGATGATGGAAAACTTTACTCACAGCACCTGAACCCACTGGTCTCCTTGTGTTAGTGTCCCCAAACAGGAGACAACCAGAAGTTAGGGCTTCCTGCTGTAATATGCTGGGAAGCACATTACATCACCTATGACACATTCTTTCCCCCAAATTGCCCAACCATCCTACTTTTCTCTCTCCCTCTCTCTCTCCCTGTCTCTCTCTCTTTCTCTCTCTCTTTTGGTTTGTAATTATTTCACTTGCCCTATGGAATTCCTGATGGACTGGATCTAACTAATGTATCAGAACAATGATATGTAACATGTTCTTGTTTCTCTGTATTCCTGTGAGCTGACATTTATGAAACTGTATATTAAAACAGATTTTTAGAGACAGCAACAAATACAATGTGTTGAGCTTTGTTTGATCTTGATTCAAACAAACCAACTTTTTAAAAAAAATTGAAACAAGGAATTTTAATACTGACTAGATATTTGTTGATATCAAGAATTTTACTGTTGCCTAACCAGTTTGGCTCAGTGGATAGAGCGTTGGCCTGAGGACTCAAGGGTCCCAGGTTCCTGTACTTTGGTTATGGGCAATCCCCAGTGGGGAGTGTGCAGGAGGCAGCTCATCGATGTTTCTCTCTCATCGATGTTTCTCTCTATCCCTCTCCCTTCCTCTCTGTAAAAAATATTAATAAAGTACATTTTTTAAAAAAGAATTTTACTATTACTTATACATGTGATAATTTTATTTATTGATAAGATGTTATGAAGTGATGAGATGTCTGCAGTTTACTTCAAAATAATCTTCTAATGCAGAGTACATAGTGGGTGAAGGTATAGTGAAATATGTGTGACCACATTTTACTTTTTTTTTGTTAAAGCCGGGTACTGAAATCATGGGGGTTCCCTATTCTGTCCTCTTTTCTATATATGTGTATATTTCTGCACACTTAAGTGCTGTGTAACAAAAATAGCTTTAAATGCTAAGTGATTTGATTATTAGTTTTCTGACTGAAACAACAGTTTAATTTATTTCACTTTCATAAAATGAGGATTGTTATATTTCTTAATCTGAGTGATGGGTGTTCTTTTAAATAATTTAGATAAAAATTATTTAAATTGAATACATTGTGAAGCTACACAGTATGCTCCATATACCCCAATAATGCCTTTTCTATCAATAATGTTAGCTCATGGTGGCAATGACTGGCAGAGGTAGCAACAGGGGGAAGAGAGATAAAGTTGATCAACCACTTTTCTCATTACAAACCATTGTTCCTTTTTTCATGTCTCTTCAAAGAATACTGGACCTTAAGTCTGGGGATTTAAAGCAATTTCCCAACCATTTCCCTTGTCTAGTTGCCATGGAGGGTGCCTGTTCAACCACTGAATAGTATTTACAGATCTTGTTATGCCTCAAAAATGTGGTTTTGAGAGACTTTACTCTGTTCCTCCATTACCGTTATTATCATTCTCGTTCATTTACTCCATTAGTCTTTTTTCTTTTCATTCCCCTTAATATGTAGGAATGTAGTATTATGCTATGTCAAATGCTGGCTGTACCTATTATGTATCCATTCTTTTTTCCAGAACAGTTATTGATGACCCTGGGTCTATACTCTGTCCCACATGTGAATTCATTCCTCCTTCCTCACTAAAATGACTACATTTTTTAAAATCCTCACCCAAGGATATGCCTAATGATTTTAGAGAGTGGAATGGAGAGAGAGAGAAAAAAAGAGAGAGAGAAACACCAGTGGGTTGCTTCTGGTACACACCCCGACCAAGGATCAAACCTGAAACTTGAGTATGTGCCCTGACTGGGAATCCAACATATAACCTTTTTGTGTATGGGACGATGCTGCAAACAACTGAGCTATTTGCCTGGGGCTAGGTAATTTCATTTTTAAACACACTAAATTTGATAGTGCATTTACACGAATATCAAATAATTGAATGTCAATAAAGCATTTACTTTTGAGTATCTGAACAGGATAAATCAAAGGAGTACTAGTTTAATAAAAAAAATTAAGCATATGATATCTTAAAATTTATTTATTTTAAGTAAATATTTACATAGACTTTTCAAAGCACTTTAAATTCTAAATAATGTACAAAATGAAGTTTCATGCATCATAAAGCTGTTCATAATGATGAAATTTTAAGGGTTTGGATTCCAGCCACAGGGTATCTCAACAGCTTAGTCCTGTGTTCCGTCTCACATAAAGCACATAGCCTGCCTCCTTCCCAATGCTAGCTTTATTTAAAAGTGAAGATTTGAATTGTTTTTATACATTTCTTTTAGAAAGAAAAAAAACCCACAAAACATGTTCATCTGTCCTCTTTCTTTATTTTAAATTTTAAAAACATTGGTTTTTCTGTTTTCTTCACCTTTGGAGGGTTTTGGTAGAAATGAGAGAAACAATAACATTTATAGACCATGGACGCATATAATTTGCAGTAGTTTATATTCTAAGGCTAACCTTTGCATTATGCAGAATACTTAGGAAAGGGAGTCTGCTGTTGTGTTTAGCTGTTTTACTATTTTCATCTCAGTTACTATTCACTCTTTCAAATGTCAACTGCAATGTTAGAAAACACTTCTATTCTAATTTTACTTTGACTGGTTGGAAAACCTATTGTGGGATGGGCTTAAACAGAAGTCATGCTTCCTGTATAATTTATGGAGAACCCACAGGGAACTATTTGTCTCATTTTTGTCTGGTACTATATCCTTTTTGATCTTCCCCTTCCCATATGGTCTTCTGGATCTTTTATTCATGGATTCAAAGCATTAGCACAAAATGCTTTTGTCAAAGAATATTTAACATCATCTAAAATGTGTTCATCTCCAATCCCTATGAAAGTTCCTTGAATTGTTGAAAGGGCTATTTAGAATTTCCTGTTCTTTTAATGTTTTTACTGTGCTCAGATACGTAATTTTCTCTTTAGGAGACTGCTCATATTATTTATTTATATCTTACCTTATTTTAAATAGGTGGGGGTTTTTTTCTTCTTCAATTTTTTAATCTATTGATTGATTTTGAGAGAGAAAGAGAGAGAGAGAGAGAGAGAGAGATAGATAGATAGATAGATCAGTTTGTTATTCTACTTATTTATACATTCATTGGTGATTTTTACCAGGGATTGAACTGTTACTTTGGCGTATTGGGACGACTTTTTACGGGTCCAGAAATACGGTCGAGTAGCATAAGGGAAAAGTGGAGTGAAGAAAGCAGGATGAGAACATAGTAGAGCCAGCAATGAGATCACAGTGTCCCCCATATTGGCTGGTTATACACTGTACTCTACACTTGCCAGCAGCCCATGGAAACTAGGTTGACCTGCTAGACCACACTTTGCTATCCCTGTTGCGAGTGATTTTTGTTTAAGACTAAAAGTGTAAAGCACATTTTGTGACCATAGCCAGTTTTTTTCAGGTGAAGTATCATTGAGAGGGAATATATGGTTCAAACTGTTAGCCTTTGATCTTTTCTGTGTTCCATGCAGTATCAGGCCTACCTCCCTGTAGCTGTTTTGTTTGCGCCTTCTGTTGGCCACACAAGTGATTTGGTTTAGGGTACAGCTGGATTGGCACACATCCATCACCACTATTAAAAGGAATCTTAGGCTCTTGTTCTGCTCTTGGTGGGTTAGGGGCAGCTGCATCCTACATGAAAGACATTATTTTTAATTTATTTGCACTTTCTTTTCTCTATCCTATATAATAAAAGTGTAGTATCCAAATCATCCCCTCCACCAGGAGTTCTCTGGGAGTTCCACCAGGGGGTGGGGCCAGCTGGGGGAAGGGAGGGAGGCCCCTGCTGGCTATGGCATGTGGCTGAAAGAAGGGAGAAGGGCTGGCAGCTGCTAGGGGCCCTAGTGCACGAATTTTGTGCATTGGGCCTCTAGTTAATAAATACGAAAAAAAATCTCTTTGCCCTCTCCTATTTATAATGCTTTGCTTAGTTCAAATTGTGGACATACTGTGTACAATTTTCAGAACAATTTTAAACCATAACACATAGAAATAATAAACTTCAATTATGAGCATATTTCACGTCATGGTTTCACTTTTCCTGATTGCTGAGATCAAGTGGTCCTTTCTTAGGAAGAAGGAAACCAGTCTTCATCTAATAGAGAATTATCCAGGGTCTGATTCCATGATAAAGAGAACATGGTCCTGGGATGAGTGTGAATTTGGAGGAAGAGCTTTTGTTTTTGTTGCTATTGTGATTGATTGTGAATAGTCAATAACTAAATTTTGAAAAGGCTTTACTACATATTTTCATGTAATGCTGTGTGTGAATCCATGCATCTTCCTGAAAACTAACATTGTTTATATTAAAATGAGTAGCCTTGATTTATTAATTTGCTAATTAACTTGCTTTAATTGCTGTTCACTGACTAGACTTCATTTATGAATGGATTTCATTCTAGAAGGTTGTTGATAATTAAGTTATTAGAAAATATGAATACATCTTCCTGCTGAAACTAAGTTATTATGGATGATTCAGTTTTTGTATTTAAAAATGTATTTCCCATTCCACTGGAAGCTCCTGAACACAGACTACTTGGCATCTTCAGATGAGAAATGAAGGGAATAGGATGGAGTCATTGTGGGCACAGTGCCCATAGACAGACACATTGTAGAAATTGAGTAAAAGTTGAGAAAGTGTTTCTAGGAATAAATTGATAGAAGATGACAGGGAAAAAGGAGAGAAGAAACCTTTTTATAGGGAGATGCCCCTAATTGTTCTAATAAAAGCAGGTTATATTCAGTGATTTAATGTTTCAGAGGGAGTAAGCAGAAACAAAACAAAAGGTGATATATCACAGACAACAGTGTGATGATAACTAGAAGGAAAGGGAAGTGTGGGAGTAGATGGACATGGAGGTGGGCAAAAGGGGAAAATGAGGATGGAAAGTGATTTTGCTTGGGGTGATAGGCACACAATACAGTGTGCAGATGATGTTTTGTTGAGTTGTACACTTCAAACTTGCATGATTTCATGAACCAACATCACCTCAATAAATTCAATTTTAAAAAAAATTCAAAACTTTTTAAAAGCAAGTTACATTCCGTGACTTAACATTTCAAAATTGCACGTATTTATTATCTTATCTCTGAATTCCAGAATAGTGAACAATTGAGAATCATTTGAAGTGAGTGATTCAAAAGGAAATAGTTTGTTTTCGATAATAAATATAATGACCAGTTTTTGTTTGTTTTTTACTTTTTAAAAAAGCCTCACTTGAGGAATTTTTTCCATTGATTTTTAGAGAGTGGAAGAGAGAAGGAAAGACAGAGAGAAATATTTATGTGAGAGAAACACATCAGTTGGTTGCTTCCTGCTTGAGCCCTGACCACAGCCAGGGCCAGGAAGAGTCTGCAACTGAGGTATGTGTCCTTGACTGGAATAGAACTCGAACCCAGGACCATTTGGTCCACTGCTCTATCCACTTAGGCCAATGCTCTATCCACTGAGCCAAACTGACTAGGGCAATGACCAGTTTTAACAGAACTGTAAGGTTAGTGTGAAGACAATTGGGCTGAATATAAGGGGTCAGCAAAAGAAGGTTTACAGTTGTGATTACATAAAACAGTTTATTCTTGTGTTTATTAATACAAGATGAGAAATGAAAGGAATGGATGGAGTCATTGTGGGCACTGTGCCCATATTGATTTATTTTCCATAGAAACAATTAAACTTACTTTTATCCACTTCATATAGTCATCAGAATATACCATGGCACTTTTTGCTTATTTTTAATCATAATATTAGCTTAGTTTCCTAATGATTTTTCTCTTTTATCTAACTTAGAGTAGGGGAAGATAATAGGAACTGAGGCTTTCTATTGCCTTCACTTAGGAATGCTTTATTGTATTGGTGACGAAAGAGGCTTTTCAGCAGAAAAATGCTGTTTGCCTGCTTGTGACACAATGAGGCTACTGGAATTTCCTGCCTTCAATAAAGGAGAATAAGGTGACTTGCTTAAGCAAAGTAATAACTGATTTTTTTATACCTGATCTTTCAGAATAATGAAGTACTCAGTATTACTTTTTTACAATTTATGTTACAAGAACAATATATATCAAGCACCTGCAATATACTAGATACTCGGCACGAGGACATGAGCAAAAGAGAAACGGCCCTTGTCCAGTTGGATCAATTACTATGAATTAAATCCTATGATCTATAATTTTGAGAATAAAAAGTCTTGCAAAGGTGTTTCATTAAAGTTTATGTAAGTTTTAAACTCAGAAGATAGTAATAGACTTCCATGATATTTCCAAGAAACTTGACATATTAATCATTTCTGGATGGCAGTTTGATTCATCGTGTATTTTTGTATTGGCAAGCAATGTGAACATCTTGATGGGGACACAGTTGAATAATTATCAACCTCAGTGCTTAGAAAACTAATTTAAATAATAGAACTAAAAGACAAAGATTCCAGAGAAGTTGAAATTAGGTGTAGGGAGAATCAAAGAAAGATTAAGTACCCTCAGGAGCAAGACAAATGTGCCCTTACTGGTTGGTATTTGACCAAATTTTCACCTTTTTCCATTTCATCAGTCCTTTGGAATTCAGGAGTGCATCAGATAACTGAAGTGCTGAAAATTAGCATTAACTGATTGACTCCATTCTTTGGGAGCATGCTCCCTGCTTGCAGCTAATTTCAAGGTCCTGAAATGTGGCCTGCTGTGCCTCTGGTGAAGAAAAAGCAAATCACTCACAGATTTGAAGTTCAGGGAGTTCTTTCTCAACCTTTAGTTTTTAACCAGCACAAGTTCTAGTAAGCACTTAGTGACATGGGGAGGATAGCCAGGGGTTAAAAGAAATTAAAATCTCAGAACTATTGCATTGAAAGGATTGTTCTCTTCCTCTTTTTCAAGTCCTTTATTTTATAGTGTTTCCTTAAGCCCAAAGTCACACACCTTTTCCTTAAATTTAATCATCGCCACAAAAATACTTCAATGTATTTTATTCTGATTTTTAAAAAAATGCAAATGTTGAAAGAAAAATCCTTTTAATTGTGCCCAACAGAGATAACTGCTTACTACTTTGGTTTATACTTTTCTAGACTTCTTTCTAGGCATATTGTATGTATGTATGGATGGATGGATGGATGGATGGATGGATGGATGTTAATGCAAAAATGGGGTAACAAACTGTTTTACTATACAGCACAGTGATGAGAAGCCCTGATTTAGAGATCAGACCATCCTGGGTTTGAATCCCAGCTCTTCCAGTTATATAACATAAGTTTTTGTCCAGTTACTTTATCTGTAAAACACAGGTAATCTACCTATCCATAGGTTGTTGAGTAGTATAAGTAGATAATATATATGAAGTACTAGTAATCAAGCATTTAGTAAATGCTTAATAATCCAGCCTCTTGTCCCTACCACACTGTCCCCTTCTTACCATGCTTTCCTGTACTGATGCTAGGGGTTGGGGGAGCAGAGGAGCACAGATATGTTTTTAAATGGCTGTAAACTAAGAAAAATATATTCTCCTGGCTTGTAAAACCTTATATTTTTTATGTAAACTTTTATAATTTAAATATCATAGGTGAAGAGTCAATTCATACTGACCCCATTAACTTTTGTGTTTGTTGTATCTAGGACTTTTTTGGAAAATACGTAAAACAAACAAATTATTTTGGTTTTTCTTAATATATGTGTAATTTGCATATTATCACAAAAAGTGGCATAGTATATCATATATAATAAATACCATGATTACCATATGTACTTTTGCTAGTTTATTTGTCTTATCCAAGGACAATCTTATGTCACTTTATTTGCCTTACTTTCGAAGTAGACATACAATTTTATCTTAAATTAATGGAGAAGGTTAAATATTTACCTTAGTTGTAACTAATTTTAAGTTTAGTTTCAGATTTTTATGCTTTGTGTAATTAAATGTGAAACTTAAATGTATATATGCAAAATGGATCCACAGTTAAATTTCATGACAAAGGAAGTAAATGTTTTTTCCCCTTCTTTTTCTCTAGCTCAACTGAAAAGTCATTTCCTTGGAGATCAACAGGTATGAGTTTTTATCATAAAAAAATCTTTATTATGTTTTGCGCACACACACACACACACACACACAAATAGTTTCATAGCATGCTTTCTGATTTACCACCTCTTACTAAAAAAAGCCAAGCAAGCAAATCCTTTAATTGTTACAATATTGAGCTATTTTGCTTTGAAATAGTAATTTTTAATATGCTTAATTTTTAAAAAATAATTAAATAGATTTAAATATGTCAATGGTAAAGAAAGTAAAGTTACAGCATTGGACATCAACACTTAATATCAACCCAAAAATTTTATATCATAAGGAAACACAGGAGATTCCCTCACAAAGTTTATTTTATAATCTGGGAAAGTTGGCTAACTATTTGTATAAGTCAAGGTTTTTCCTTTCACAGTATTTCTCATACTCAGAAGAGATAACTGAAATGGTCATTTTCTTTATTTAGAATATCTAGTGTCTTCTCATGTAGTCTGGAAACTTCTTTTTTATAAATTCACCTCAAAGGATGAATTGAGAAGAGCATTTACCACTTCCAGAAATATTTGATGTCTTAGCCTTTATTCATTGAATGTTTATTGAGCAGCCACATCATGGACCCAGTACTGTACATATTGCTGGTCAGACAGTGATGGGCACAACACACATATGTCCTCCTCACCTGCCAGGAGCTTATAATGTAAAGGATGTTGCCAACTTTGTATACATTCTAGAATCAGCTTTGATATCTAAATACTTCGGCAGTTTTTAAACAACGCTTGAATTGCATAAGACTCAGATCACCAAATGCCTGGTATCTGCATTTGCCTGACCCTGGTGCCAGCAGTCTAATGTTACTTATAGTGCATACAGGGCACTCTGCTGTTCATCAAGGAGCTATTCCCAATAACTGTCATGTGTACTTGACAGAGTAGGCAGAGTCATGTGAAAAGTTACCTACCGAGACTTACAAAGAGCAGTTTAATACAGAGCATGCCATCAAATGATATGTGGCTAATTGCCGAATAAGTATTATGCGAGAAACATAGTTATAAACATAAAACCTGCTTCTGAGAGAGCTTTGCAGACAAGATGGGCCTGGAACCCAGGGCCTGAGGTAGAGAAAGCGTTGTCATTAGGCAGCAGAAGAGAAAATAGAAGTGTCACTGGGGTACCTTTAAAACTGATTTGGGAGATGATATGATATGCAAAGACTAGACAGCCACAATGCTCAAATTATAGAGATCTGCAAATATCAGGGATTCTCTTCTTACAGATTTTGGGGGAGCTACTGGAATTTCTTTGAGCAGAAAGCCAGCTTACCAACATTCTTCAGTAGAAAAAAGCAGATCTGTGAACTGTTAAAAAGTGACTTGAAAAATTTAAAGAAAAAACCTAGGCATACCATACTACATTTGTTAATTGGCTTTGGCGAAACTTTACCATTTAATATAAATTTCTTCTGTTAGTTCATCTTTAATACTGCATCATTAACTTATTCCAGAACTGATTCTTGAGGGCCTTTAATAGCTGTGTCACATAGTGTCCATGCTTAAATCAAGTATCCTTGACCTCTTCAGTGAACATATATACTGTGCACACCTACAATTTGGAGCTGGGGGGATACTTTAAAGAAAAACTATTAAGTATATATACTATCTTCAGGTTTCTAATTTTTCATTCTCATAACATTGTGGTAAATATCTCTGTATATAAAATTATATCTGCATCTATGATTTACCTTAAGTTACATTTTTTTTAATATATTTTATTGATTGTTTACAGAGAGTAAGGGAGAGGTATCGGGAGTAAGAAACATCGATGAGAGAGAAACATTTATCAGCTGCCTCCTGCCCCTGCATAGCCCCTACTGGGGATGTGCCCACAACCAAGGCACATGCCCTTGACCAGAATCGAACCTGGGACCCTTCAGTCCACAAGCTGACACTCTATCCACTGAGCCAAACCAGATAGGGCTTAAGCTAAATTTTTATTATTATTTTTTAAAATATATTTTATTAATTTTTTACAGAGAGGAAGGGAGAGATATAGAGAGCCAAAAACATTGATGAGAGAGAGACATCAATTAGTCGCCTCCTGCACACCCCCTACTGGGGATGCGCCCGCAACCAAGGTACATGCCCTTGACCGGAATCGAACCTGGGACCCTTCAGTCCGCAGGTCTACGCTCAATCCACTGAGCCAAACCAGTTCTGGCAAGCTAGATTTTTAAGAAGAAAATTATCTAATGTGATATGGAAAATTTTCAAGGCTCTTAATAACTGTAACCAAGTTGCTTTCCTGAAAAGATTATATTAATTCTCCCTCCCTTAAGGGATATGAGGTTGATCCTCTC
Source organism: Lasiurus cinereus (assembly GCA_011751065.1). Taxonomy (NCBI): domain Eukaryota; kingdom Metazoa; phylum Chordata; class Mammalia; order Chiroptera; family Vespertilionidae; genus Lasiurus; species Lasiurus cinereus. Next base: position 27,300,749 of record JAAGEH010000393.1, on the reverse strand, counting down.
ATATTCTCATTAGTGTCATCATTTATATTTCTAACTATCTACACAATATTTAAGTGCCTCTGTATTGCCCCTTTCTATTGAAGAGTTAGTGTTTGACAGGCGAGAGTTCTCTATAGCTCAAGGATAAAAGCTGTATCTTCCAGGCCCATCAGGAAAACTGAGCTGGTGCCAGGTAGCTGAATATGAGGGATTTGATACAGGGAAGTTATAGTTAAAGTGTGGTGGGTTGGAAGGTTTGAGAGATTAAACAGCATGAAGCAGCCCAAGAGATTAATCATATTAATGGATGCTGCCACCATTTCTAGGATTACAAGGGCAGAGGGCTAGGTGGTTTGGAGGTGGGGCAGGGGGAGTTTTCCAGTATTACCTGAAACCACAAAGAAGGTACAGCCTCACCAGCATGTTGCCTCAAGTAGAACTGTAGAAACGCCCTGGCTTTTCCGTGTCTTTCTCCTCTGAACCCACACCAGTCAGCCAAGCTGAACTGAGCGAGAGTGACATGTAGATTTTAACTCCCAAAAAGCCAGGAGGCTCAGTGCATAATTGTGTTGGTTTACATATAGAGAGAATGATCTTCAATTATGAAGACACATGATGGGCCATGAGATATATGAGCACTGGGGACTCTTTCTACCTCTTCTACTCTTCAGTACATTTACTCAGCTTCAGTCATTTGACCACCATTTTCACAATTTAGATCGTTAAAATATGTTATATATGTAAATATTACACACACGTTAGGTAAATACAGCTTCAGTAATTCATCTGCTTCACCACAGCCACGTTCCTAATTCACACCTAATAACTGTGCTTCATGCCTTTTGTCAGGGTGTACCCTTCCCCAAACTCATATTCAGACCTGGGAGGTATTACATTTACTTATGTTTTTTTCTTTTTGGCGCCGAGGGGAAAGCATATTAACCTTCAAACACAGCAATCACAACTGATACTTATTTCACTTTATGTTATTTAAACTAGTTATTTATTATTGTTATTATTTTGGAGGTTTTATTTTAGATTTGCCTGCTCTTCAGCCATGGCAATAAGCTATAATATGGTAGGAAACTGAAATTTGATTGTATAGTTAAAAGAGTAAACTTATTTGTTTCATATTTCTTTCTCTAAGTAGTTATAGATGCCCTTTAGAAGTTTGATTCTAAGTTTTGCTGTTATTGTATTATAAAGTTTAACTGTTGTCTTCTCATTACCAGTTTGCTCACAAAGATACTGAATGTAATATGAAAATCAACTTGTTTTTAAATTTGGCAGTCCTCAGATTGAGGCAAGGTGGCTTAAATGTAAAAAAACAAGTCTTCGGTATACTTTGTTTTCAGCTAGGTCTTGACAAAAGAAACATCTTTCTTCAATTTTCTTGGTTTCCTAAATAAGAAAAGATTACACAAAAGGACTGAAGATTGAATGTCTGTTATTGTTCCTCATATTTCTCTAATATTTTGCACATACTTGCAAACAATTTTTCTACCTTTTTTATTATAAAGTTGACTTGAAAAGCTTAGTACTTTGAAAGCTTTTCAGCAATAAGGTGAGCTGTTAACCTAACAGTGGTTTGATCTCTCACTGCCTGGGAAAGCTCCCTGACTATACTCAGGTGTTGTCAGAATGTTACAGTCAGTGGAAGTGCAAGAAACGGAGACCGGCTGCTGAATTTTGTTTTTAACAGCTAATTCCTGCAGAGTCATTTTCTAAGAGCTTAGGAAGCCCCTAGGCAGAAAAGATTTTCATTTCTTTTTTATTTAGTTCAACAGAATTCAGAAATGCTTGTGTTGTTTTTTTCTGGTTGGCTGTTTGGTTGGTTCCTTGTTTTTTAACCTGTACTAGGGATAGTAAGATGAAAGTCAAAAAATAAAAATGAAAACCAGCCAAAGCTTTTTAAGTTTGGATGCTCAAAAAAGTAGCTTCCCAACTCCTGGAAAAGAATTGTCTATTTTACAAAACATTTTATTTTCCCAGGCTGGTTGGGAAGATGCCTGAAGGAGATGCTTCCCTAGAAATAATAAAGTTGGTCTGATCCATTTATGCTCTATTAGAATTTGTACATGGGTAGGGTACCTAGGTCTGGCTGGTGATCAAGGACAATCTGTGGGCAACTGGCGGGGTGATCAGGGTGCTCCCACTGGCACCCACCTTGGCCAGCCTAGCATCACCCACTTGCTAGGGCCCCCTCAAGCACACCCCCCCCACTGCTGCCATTCACCTCCCTCTGTGGGGCCCCACTGGCATCCACCTTGTCTGGCCTGGGGCCTGCAGGCTTGGGGCAGCTCCTGCGTTGAGCATCTGTTCCCTGGTGGTCAGTGTATCATAGCAACCAGTCGTTCCTCCGATTTGTCAATTTGCATATTAGTCTTTTATTATACAGAATTGTTACCTTGCCTTCTGTGGCCTTCTCTCCTCAATATTCTGTATTTTCTAGCTTATCAGGACTGTATATATATTGTCTAAAAGCATAAATGATTGTCCTTTTGTCTTTTATGAAGAAGGAGGCTTGTCACTTTTTGTTTTGGCTTTGTCTTTTTCTTAGATTTGCATTTTTTATAAACATTAATTTTTGTGCTTTTTATGTATATTCTGCTAAAAAGGGGTGAAGAGGGAATGTTAACCTCAGTGTTCCTTTCTTTTATTAAATGTGCATTTTTTCATGTTCATGTCTTCATATCTCTTAATAGTTTATGTGTTTGTACAGTCTCTTATGTCTGTCCCACCAAAGTTTGAGGTAGTTAATAATATGATAAAAAATAAAATAAATACCAGAATCACAGAAAAAATACCTATTACAATAATAGGTCTTGAAGAAAATGAGCATAAAAATAAATGTACATGTAATTATACTTTTTTATGATGGGAAACATTGTACAGATCAGCTTTTTAAAAAAAAACCTTGGACTTCCCTTCAAGAAAAAGCACACCAGTTCAGTCACTGAAATAACCATACACCGTGTGTGCTACCCACCAGAAAGGAGCTGTTGAAGCCATAAATTGAATTCTTTTGTCAAGGTTATCATTAGTTGTGGCTTAAATCTGCCAGCCACATCCTGTAAAGTGAATTTTGTCACAAATTACGACATCCCAATTTTTCTGTTCCAAGGAAAAGAAAATTATGAGATCCTAAGCGAGATGGTTGCTGGCTTTGAGGGAAGGGGAACGCATCCACCTGAAAACCTACTTCTTCCCCTGCCCCTTCCCCTCCTTGTATATTTAGGAGGAGCGAGCAGCCTTACAGAGCTGATGTCACTGTCTGTTCCCACCAGGCCAGAGTCAGACTTCCTTCCACTTGAAGAAAATGTTCAGGAAATAGTTACAGGAGCAGAAATTATAAAACTCAAGTAAATGATTGGGAATTAATACTCATAGATAAGGAATTAAAATATCTAAACCTGGGAGTATCTAATAAAGCAACAAGTTATCAAAGGACACAGGATCACAAAAATGAGGAGATTTCTGGTTGACCCAGAGGCATAAAGGATGAATAGATTTTGTTGGGTCTTTTGCAACATGTAATACATTGGAGAGAAAATATTAACAATTCCTTGCAGTTAGGATATTTGACATTTGACAATAAATATGAAAGGGAAGGGAAATGTTTGTAGTAAAAGCAATTTTAAATTAATAAGATTATTTAAGTTCACGGTGCCACATTCGTTTATTATAGAATATGTATTGAAGTATCATAATTTTAACATACTATCCATTTAAATCATAATTTTGTGGTACATACAGACATAGCATATAATGATACTAGATTTTATATTTTATTTATATATTTAAATTTTGTTTTTAAAATGTGTGGACACAAGTTTCTTTCCCTGGGGTAGGTTTAGAAAAGAATAATAATACTGAAGATAAATGATAAATGAAAGACTACCCCTACCTAAGTCAATTTTTCTTTTTTTCTTCATCTGAAACAAATAATTTGCAACACAAAAAAACATCAGCACATTGTAAGACTCCAACTTAAATGGGAACACTTTATGCTTCAGTAGGAAAGTACTGAATTTATAAAGTAGCTACAATAGGAAGTTATATTACTTGTTTATAAATAGGCTATTAGAGTAGCAATCATGTATAAAGGACTATTTTTTTAGGGTTTTGGATATTTTTTATTATGGCTATAAATTGTACAGATGACAAAACTGTATCATATAATCCTTGCTAGTTTCTCTTCTAAATACCAGGAGGAATGCAAATTCCTGCTAAAATCATCCTTAGAGTCCCAAGTTTTTCTGCAGGCCTTTTCAGCCCCAGGGTTGTGACAGTGTTTTTATCACATCTGCAGTGCTATAGCTTCCTGACCATTACTTTAAGGGGTCTCTTAACTTTTTAATGTTTTGTTATAAAAATAAGGCATGTTTCTTATTTTAAAAAGTAGTCTAGAAGAATTTGGAGTAAAAGGTAAAAATTTCCTTCATTCCTACATCTCCCCCATACCATGGTCATTGACTCACCCACTGAGCATGGGTCCTCTTTGTAGAAGTTTTATGACATGAAGAAAGAGAGAGGGAGGGAGGGAGGGAAGGAACGAAGAAGGGAGGGAGGGAGGGAGGGAAGGAAGGAAGGAAAGAAGGAAGGAAGGAAGAGAATGGAAGGAGGAAGAATGGAGGGAGAGAGAGAAAGAGAAAGAAAGACCACCTATATAAATAAACATTATCACAAACTTGCTTATTTCCTTTTTGTTCCCTAGAAACCAATTTGTTCTTCTTCCCATAGAAACCTTTTCTTCCCCTCCCTCTCACCTATTATATCAGCTTCTCTCTTTAGCCATTGGTGTGGAATGCTATTAAGTGTAAATTGTGGTTTAAAAAATAAAATTAAAAAAAAAGAAAAGCTCCAAAATCTGTTGAATTGCTGATGCTTTTGTTTAACATAATCTTTTTTTTTTAATATATTTTATTGATTTTTTTTTTACAGAGAGGAAGGGAGAGGGATAGAGAGTTAGAAACATCAATGAGAGAGAGACATCAATCAGCTGCCTCCTGCACGCCCCGTACTGGGGATGTGCCCACAACCAGGATACATGCCCTTGACCAGAATCAAACCTGGGACCTTTCAGTCCGCAGGCCGAGGCTCTATCCACTGAGCCAAACTGGTTTTGGCTTTTAACATAATCTTCATGCCAACACTCTCAAGGTCCAAATGGGTCCCTATAAATATACTAGTGGCCCGGTACGTGAAATTCGTGCACAGGGGAGGGGTATTCCTCAGCTCAGCCTGCACTGTCTCCAATCTGGAACCCCTCAAAGGATGTCCTACTGTTGGTTTACAGAGATTGGGCCTAAACCGGCAGTCGGACATCCCTTTCGCAATCTGGGACTGCTGGCTTTTAAGCACTTGCCTGATTGCCCCTAACCACTCTGCCTGCCGGCCTGCTCACCCCCAACTGCCCCCCCGCCACCAGCCTACTTGCTCCAACTACCCCCCTGCTGGCCTGCTCACTCCAAACTGCCCCCCCCTCTACTGTCCTGATTACTTTCCACTGACCCCCCACTGACAGCCTGCTCATCCCCAACGGCCCCATTCCCCACCAACCTGATCACCCACAACTGCCGTCCCATCTTGGCCTGACCACCCACCACTGTCCTCCCCTCTTGGCCTCTAACTGCCTCTACCTCGGCCCTGCCACCATGGATTTGTCCAGAAGAACATCAGAAGGTCTCCTGGTCAAATTAGCATATTACACTTTTATTAGTATAGATATTTCTACATATACCTATCTATGCCTACTATGTTAGCAGGGTGGAGGAATATAAATCTTTATGAACATTTTAAACTTTAATAAGCTATTAAAGTATTTGTCCTAAGTTTTCTTAATACATTTTTATGGACAGATTAAACAGAGTATATTTAAGGAAATAATTAATAATCAGAACAATTCATGGAGACTTCAAGCATTACCAGTGATAACCTTATTTTTTACTAGAGGCCCAGTGCATGAAATCCTCTAGCAGTCCAGGAGGCCTCGGGGGATGTCTGACCGATGTCTTAGGCCTGTTCCCCCGGGGTAGTGGGTCTAAGTCATCAGTTGGACATCCTTAGCAACATCCTGAGCTCTGCTTGGAGGCAAGAAAGGCTCCTGCCACCACCACTGTACTCGCTGTCCATGAGCCCTGCTTCTGGCTGAGCAGTGCTCTCCTTGTAGGAACACACCGACCACCAGGGGGCAGCTTTTATGTTGAGCGTCTGTCCCCTGGTGGTCAGTGTGCGTCATAGTGACCTGTTGTTCACCATTCAACTGATCTGCATATTAGCCTTTTATTATATAAGATTAGTTCTTATGAAAATTAGAAATCAATCTGACTCTGGAATTTAATAAAATTGTCATATTTCCTTTCAATTTTTCTTCCTCTATATCTGGTTCAAAATGATCAGATCCATTTCCTGTCAAAAAAAAAATGCAACAACCACCCAGCTGGTGTGACTCAATGGTTGAACATTGATCTGTGAATCAGGCCACGATTCAATTCCTGGTCAGGGCACATGCCCAGGTTTCAGTCTTAATTCCCAGTAGGGGGCATGCAGGAGGCAGCCAATGTTTTCTCTTTCATCAATAAATTTTTTTTTTTTTTTTAGAATTCACCAACCACTGCCAAAACAAGCAGAAACCAAACTTTTTAATCATTGTTGGAGGTAATTGGTGTACAAATATCTCACTCCGGAGGTCCTTAAACATTGCTGCACATTAGAATTGCATGTGGAGCTGTTAAAATTTGATGCCCAGGCCTCCCCCCACACAAGTCAAAAATCTGGGGCATTAACCAGCATCAGTAGACTTGAAAGAGCTCCAGGTGATTCCACTCTGTAGTTTGTGCACTACTGCCTTATTCATAATTAATTTAATTTAATTACTGCTAATTAAAGAGAAGAATTAACAGTTTATCCTGCCTATCCAGACTGTATTTCAGGACAACGAAATAACCTAGATTTATTAACAATGTTAATAAATTTAACTAGATTTCCTAACTCCATAAAGATTTCTAAAATATGCCAACAGAATTCCTCCTGCTAAATGTAGAAAGAGCAGTAAACTTTGAAGAAAAAAATTCACCCATTTGCATCCCCTAATGAAATAATTGATTCAAGCAAAGATTTTCAATGCATGCAAAAACCTCTCTATATTCTCACACCTAGTTGCACATTAGAATCATCTTGAGAGCTTTTTAAATTTCTAATATTCAAACTACAACTCTGGTTGATGGAATGGGATATCTGGGCCTGGGACTCAGTCAGCAGTGCTTTCTAAGCCCTGACCCAAGGTGATTGCAGTGTGCAGCTAGGGCTCATTATTCCAGGAGAAAGGAGGGTGAACTTAAAAATAGAAGAGTCAGGCTGCCATTACTTCAATTGGTTGTTTAATCTTAGCAATTGTAAAAGTGGTGATATGACATGATGTGAAATACACAACATTGCCCATAAACCACAAAAGTTTGACCTGAGAGCTCTAACTTTCTGCTAACAGAACGTATTAAAGTTAGAGGATGTATAAATACCACCTTGAGAAACCCTTGGCACAGATTCTTAATGTGGAGCAAACTGTTTGAGTTCACTATGGTCCCTTCAGTGAGCCAAGCAAATGAAAAGGGGGGAATCTTTTTAGATTTAAGGGACTTAAGTAGCAGTCAAATTCAATACTCATTGAACCTCATTTCAGGCTGACCTAGTATAAGTGAACATCAGGAAAATTTGGTCTGAACTTATAATGTAGCATTATGGGATAATTATAGTTTTGTAAAGTCCTTGTTTTATAGTTACATATTAGAAGTATTTAGAGTTTAAATGACCTGATGTGAAGGATCTTTTTTAAATTCTGTAACAGGGGAAGACAAATGAAACAAAAATATGGCATTAATATTATAATCATTAAATCTGGGAAGAGGGTTAATTTTACCTTTCTACTTTTATATGTCTGAATACTTTAATTAAAAGACTTAAATACAAGTATTTTTAACAAAGGGTTCAAAAATTGAGTGACGTGTTAAAGCCTGCAAACCGTACTCTGAAGTTTAGCCCTGACATAGACCTGCTATGAGATATGACATGAGTTTCTCAGCTAATGGATGCTATTTAATTTGTGTTTCTGCATAGTTGGGATTTTGTTAAATTAATCCTTATAGAGCAAAATTCCCTGCCATGTGCTGGCCTCAGCCTTCCTGGTAGACTAGAACTCTACATTTATCACTGCGCCTTTGCATAGGTGGCAGCCCTGAGATACGAATACTAGCATTTTGCTTTCACCAACACCTATGTGAATGTTTCTAAGCCATCTATAATAATAAAAGTATAATATGCTAATTAGACCAGACGTCCAAGGGAAGCCTGTGTCCTGGGTGCCAGAGGGAAGCTGGTGCCTGCAGCTAGGAGAAGGGAGGTCTACTCTTGCATGAATTTCATGCATCGGGCCTCTATTTATATATGATACACCAACACATTTCCAAAATGCTTGCTATAAGTGAGTTAGTGCTTTGTAAAAATCAAATATCCAGTTGTAGCTTTTAGCATTTTATGTTTAATACAAACATGTCAGATATTTAAAATTTCTCGTGTTTTAGTGACATATGAAGAAATATTGTTAACTATCTAAAATAACATCAAAATTATCAAGTCAGAAAGCTCTCCCTTTCCCATTACCACCTTCTAAACACAGCCACATTTCCTCAGTTTAAAATTTATTGCTTTGGGGAGTATCAGAAAGGCTGCCATCTATTATTCCACATTTTATTCTTATTCTAGAGTTAGTTTGCATTTAGTTTGATCTTACTAATCTTTATTAAAAAAGATAATTCATTAGAAAAGTATAGAAAAACCAGTTGCAGACAACCATTCATTTATTTTGATGATAAATATATATGCAGTTTTAAAAAGGTTTTTATTTAACAGAAGAAATCTATCTTGTGTTTCTAACTATTAAATATTCCCATTTCTGTATTTATTAACATATTTTTTCTAAAAAGAATGAAATGTATTTTTGAAAAAAATATTTTTGTGTGACTTTTCAGCACTTATTTTCATAGCTCACCAACTTTTACATCATAGCGAATCCCTTATTCTTTTTCCAGGTGTCTCTATAGGGAACCAGAGCCTCACAGCCATTCATGAACCACTTCTTGCACTCAGTGCTGGACACTTTACATGTGCGATGCATTTTTTTTTCATCTTTATATTTTTAAATTCCTTTTTTTTAAGTTTCCCTCTTACAGATAAGGAATATAAAATTTTTATGGTTGTGTGATACATATATTTTAATTAGTATCCAGATAAACATACTTAATATGAATGTGGGAATTATTTTTTTCCTAAAAATTATTTTTAATTCTTTTGTATCTCTGAATATTTATGACCAGGAGATCTTCATGGTAACATGTAAAACTAAAATACTGTTCAGATTTTTCATTGTTAGAAATCAAATCAAACACTTTATACCAGTTTTACATATACAAAGTTTGCTCACTATGTGAAATTGAATCCAAATACCTGAGCTTTTTCAGTGGCAGACTAATTCATGTTTAAGGCAAGATTTAAAGTGAACTTCACTATTGGTTTCTATTTTTATAGGTTTCTCACACAATATTTTCTCCATGAGTGAAATATTTAGAGCCATGACTTCGTATTTAAATCATGATATAGACTGGTGTAAACCCAAGAACCTAGATATACTCAAGAGAACCAGACTAGGAATAGTTTCAGGAAACATGGTCTTCTGCCTATTCTTGTACATTTTCACTTCCATTAAAACCCAATTTTTCAGGGATATTAGGTATTTATAGTAGTTTATGTTTGAGCCAACCAACTCCAGGTATCTTTTTTTTTTTTAATATGTTTTTACTGATTTTTAGAGAGAGAGAAGGAAGAGAGATAGAAACATCTATCGGCTACCTCCTGCTGGAGATCAAGCCTGCAACTCAAGCATGTGCCCTGACTGGGAATTGAACCAGCAACCTCTTGGTGCATGGGTCACTGAACACACTGGCAAGGCATATCTGTAATACTCCTAAAGCATCAGTGCACATCCATCTATATCTTGTATAGACCAAAGAATGTTCTTACGGTTTTTTTTTATTTCCATCAGCTTATTTATATTTTCACTCTGACACAGTATTTTCCAGTGATCTCATTTCCTTTAATGATAAGGTTACCTACTGTATATTACCTGAGTCTTACACATCAGAGAAGTTACAGAAGAGGAAATTTTTTTTTTCAGGGCCATGTTCCACATCCCCTTTCATAATCTGGCAGCGAATTTTATACTTCTTAGCCATAGAAGGCATGGGAATATTTCTGCAGCTTTGTGGAAAGTAGACTCCTTCCAGGACCTATTGTCCCTACAGGAAGCAAGAATTCCATGGCCATACAGGAAGTTCCCCATACGACAAAATGTTTTGCTTGTATGTTTTACAAAGTGTTTTTTTTTTCCTCTAAGTATGATAGCTACACTCAATTTAGGCCAGAATTCAAAAAGAGTATCATTTAATATTGCATACTGTTACCATCCCAAGAGTTCTGCCATAACTCGCACCACACTATCTTTTATGTAAGGGCACATTTATAAACACCAGGCAACTTGGGGCAGGTACAAACAATGAGAATCTTAAATAAGGTCACAGTTTTCAGACTGTGAAAGACTAGTTACAGGTTTGTATATACTACAAATCTCCTAATTAATCTCTATGTTCCTGTTGCCATGGCAATTTTACACACAGTACAGACCGCCATCATTTTATGGAGCATGAACAGTAAGACATAGATTAACAAAACAGAGACATAATTTGAAGTTCTTTAGAGAGACCTTGGGCTTTTTACTGAGCATATTTTTATTCAATTTTGATATAAATTTGGGAGGTATATCACAGAAAAGATAAAATAATTTGCTTTGTATTTCATCTCTTACTATGAACTTAATGGAGTAGGTAATATACCAAATTTTCATATAGCTACAGCATTATTGTTCCTTATCCAGTAATATATTTTTAGCTGTAACCTTCTATTCTACTTTTTTCTTTTTTGTATAAAATTGGGGCACTCAGCTGAAATGTAACAGGCAAGAAGGAACATGCTTCCAGTAATCTTCCAGTCTTAAACAGATGGAGATTATTTCATTCTACCTTGAAGCTTGTTCAAGTTCTGTATTTTTAGTTATGCATTTTCTTGGAAGATGCTAATTTGATGTTTGAAAATGCCCTATACTATATTTCTGGTGTCCCAGAAAACATGTTTGTGATTTTCACAAAAAGGGAACACATGTTTTTTAGTACACAGATTAAAGAAGTAGCATATATAGTCTGTTTATCATTTTTACTCAAAAATATCTCTTGATTTCATGTTCTGGTTGTGCTATCACAACATGCCAACTATTTAATTATAGTTTGCAGCACCAATCTTAAAATGGTTAACCTCATCATATCTGCAGTCTCTCGGGTAAATTTGACTAGTGTCTTCTTCCATTCCATACAGCAGATGCTGTTAAAAGACATTCATTTTAAAATAAGATTGCACAAATAATGTATCATTAATAATTGTGAACCTTACCATACTACATAGAGCATTTCATTCAATAATTAGTAAATGGGTCTTCCGCTTATCTGATTGAGGCTGACTGTGTACATACATTTAGATGTGTGTGTAGAATTTGTGAATTATAAGTTTTTTTTTAATTTTTATTAATTTTTATACATATCTCCCCATTGCCCCCCCTCCTTCCCAGGCATACCCCGACCCCCCAGTGTCTATGTTCATTGGTTATGCTTATATGCATGCATACAAGTCCTTTGTTTGATCTCTTATCTACCCCACCTAACCTTAATCTTCCTGCTGTAATTTCACAGTCTGTTTGAAGCTTTACTGTCTCTGTATCCTTTTGTTCATCAGTTTATAATGTTCTTTATTATCCCCCAATGAGTGCGATCATGTGATGCTTCTTCTTCATTGACTGGCTTATTTCACTAAGCATAAGGCTCTCCAGTTCCAACCAGGTTGCTGCAAATGGTAAGAATTCCTTCTTTTTAATGGCAGCATAGAATTCCATTGTGCAGATGTACCACAGTTTCTGATCCACTCATCTGCTGATGAGCACCTAGGCTGTTTCCAAATTGTAGCTATTGTAAATTGTACTGCTATGAACATAGGGGTGCATAAATCCTTTCTGATTGGTGTTTGTAATTTCTTAGGATAAATTCCTAAGAGTGGTATTACAGGGTCAAATGGGAGATCCATTTTTAGTTTTTTGAGGAAACTCCATACTGTTCTCCACAGTGGCTACACCAGTCTGCATTCCCACCAACAGTGCACAAGGGTTCCTTTTTCTCCGCATCCTCGCCACCACTTGTCGTTTGTTGATTTGTTGATGATTGCCTTTCTGACAGGTGTGAGATGGTATCACATTATTTTGATTTGCATCTCTCAGGTGATTAATGACTTTGAACATGTTTTCATGTATCTCTTGGCCTTCCTTCTGTCGTCTTTTGAAAAGGTTCTATTTAGGTCCGTTGCCCATTTTTTTATTGGATCATTCATCTTCCTTTTATTAAGTTGTATAAGTTGGCTGTAGATTTTGGAGATTAAACCTTTATCAGTGATAACATTTGCAAATATGTTCTCTTATACAGTGGTCCTTCTTGTTGTTTTGTTAATGGTTTCTTTTGCTGTGCAAAAGCTTTTTATTTTGATGTAGTCTCATTTATTTATTTTTTGTTTAACTTCCATTGCCTTTGGAGCAGTATCGGTGAAGAAGTTCTTTCGGCATATATCTGAGATTGTGATGCCTGTGGATTCCTCTAGTATTTTTTATGGTTTCCCTTCTAATGTTTAAGTCCTGTATCCATTTTGAGTTTATTTTTGTATTTGGTGTAAGTTGGTGGTCCAGTTTCATTTTATTGCATGTATCTGTCCAATTTTCCCAACACCATTTATTGACGAGGCTATCTTGGCTCCATTGAACGTTCATGCCTCCTTTGTCAAATACTAGTTGAGCATAGTGGTTTGGGTGGATGTCTGGGTTCTCTATTCTGTTCCATTGGTCTATATGTCTGTTCTTGTGCCAGTACCAGGCTGTTTTAAGAACAGTTGCTTTGTAGTATAGCTTGAAATCTGATATTGAGATCCCACCTACTTTATTCTTCTTTCTCAGAATTGCTGTAGCTATCCATGGTCTTTTTTTGTTCCAGATGAATCTATGAAGAATTCTTTCTAGGTCTGTGAAGTATGTCATTGGTATTTTAATGGGTAGTGCGTTGAATCTGTAGATTGCTTTGGGTAGTATGGACATTTTAATGATGTTGATTCTCCCAATCCATGAGCATTGTATGCTCTTCCATCTGTTAACATCTTTCTCTATCTCTTTTTTCAGTGTCCTGTAGTTTTCTGCATATAAGCCTTTTACCTCTTTAGTTAGGTATATTCCTAGATATCTTAATTTTTTTGGTGCGATGGTAAATGGGATTGCTTTTTTAGGTCTCACTTTCTGTAATTTCACTATTAGTGTATAGAAATGCCACGGACTTCTTAGCATTAATTTTGTATCCTGCTACATTGCCGAATTCATTAATTCAGTCAATTAGTTTTGGAATGGAGTTTTTGGGTTTTTTATGTACAATATCATGTCATCTGCAAATAAGGACAGGTTTAGTTCTTCTTTTCCAATTTGGATGCCTTTTATTTCTTCTTCTTGTCTAATTGCAATGGCTAATACTTCCAGTACTATGACGAATAGGAGAGGAGAGAGTGGGCATCTCTGTCTTGTTCCTGTTCTTAGGGGAAATGGTTTTAGTTTTTGCCCATTGAGTATGATGTTAGCTGTGGTTTATCATATATGGCTTTTATGATGTTGAGGTATGATCCTTCTATTCCCACTTTGCTGAGAGTTTTTATCAAGAAAGGGTGTTGGATTTTGTCAAATGCCTTTTCTGCATCAATTGATATGACTATGTGATTTTTTATCTTTCAATTTGTTTATGTGATGTATCACATTTATTGATTTGCAGATATTGTACCATCCCTGCATTCCTGGGATGAATCCTGCTTGGTCATGGTGTATGATCTTTCTGATGTACTGCTGGATCAGATTTGCTAGAATTTTGTTGAGAATTTTGGCATCAATGTTCATGAGAGATATTGGCCTATAATTCTCTTTCATTGTGTTGTCTTTAACTGGTTATGGTATTAGGTTGATGCTGGCTTCATAGAAGGTGTTTGGAAGTGTTCCTTCTTCTTGAATGTTTTTGAATAGTCTGAGGAGGATAGGTTTTAATTCTTCCTTGAATGTTTGGTAAAACTCTCCTGTGTAGCCATCTGGTCCCGGGCTTTTATTTGCTGGAAGCTTTTTGATGACTGGTTCAATTTCTTCCATAGTTATTGGACTATTGAGATGTTTGGCTTCCTCCTCATTGAGTTTTGGAAGGTTGTATTTTTGGAAGGTTATATGTCCATTTCTTGCAGGTTGTCCAATTTGTTGGAATAGAGTTGTTCATATTACTTTTTAACAGTCCTTTGTATTTCCACAGGGTCTGTTGTTATTTCTCCTCTTTCATTTCTGATTTTGTTTATTTGGGTCTTCTCTCTTTGCTTCTTGTTGAGCCTGGCTAGAGGTCCATCAATCTTGTTTATCCTTTCAAAGAACCAGCTCTTTGTTTTGTTGATCTTTGAATTGTTTCTTTGGTCTCCAAGTTGTTTATCTCCGCTCTGATCTTCACTATTTCCTTCCTTCTGAGTACACTGGGCTTTTCTTGTTGCTCTCGTTCTAGCTCTTTGAGTTGTAGGTTTAGGTAATTTATTACCATTGTTTCCTGTTTTTTGCAGTTGGCTTCTAGGGCTATGAACTTCCCTCTCAAGAATGCTTTCACTGTGTCCCATAAATTTTGTATTGTTGTGTTGTCATTGTCATTTGTTACCATGATGTTTTTTGTTTCTTCCTTGATCTCTCTGGTTACCCATTCATTGTTTAATAGCATGCTGTTTAGTCTCCAATTGTGTTTTCTTTCTATTGTTTTTATTATAGTTGATTTCCAGTTTTATGCCACTGTGGTCTGAGAAAATGCTTCATATGACTTCTATCTTCTTGAATTTGAAGAGACTTTTCTTATGACCCAGCATATGATCTATCTTTGAAAATGACCCATGGGCACTTGAGAAGAATGTATATTCTGTGACTTTGGGGTGAAATGTTCTGATGATGTCAATTAATTCCATCTTGTCTAGTGTGTCATTTTGGGATTGATGTTTCTTGGCTGATTTTTTTTTTTAGAGGATTTGTCCAATGGTGACAGTGGGGTATTAAAGTCTCCTATTATGATTGTATTGCTGTCAATCTCTCCCTTAATATCCTCCAAGAGTTTTTTTATGTATTTAGGGGCTCCTATATTGGGTGCATATATGTTTACCAGAGTAATTTCTTCTTGTTGGATTGTTCCCTTTACTATTATGAAGTGGCCTTCTTTATCTCTTGTTATGTCCTTCACTTTGAGATCTAAATTGTCAGATATAAGTATTGCAGCCCCAGCTTTTTTTTCATTTCCATTTGCCTGAAATACCATCATCCATTCCTTCACCTTCAATTTGTGTGCATCTCTTTTTCTGAGGTGGGTTTCTTGCAGACAGCAGATATATGGATCATGTTTTCTTATCCAATTGGTTACTCTATGTCTTTTGATTGGAGCATTTAATCCATTTACATTTAAAGTTATTATTGATAAGTACTTACCTGTTGCCATTTTTAGTCCTTATCCCCGAGTTCCTTCTTCGCTTCCTCTTTCTTTTTATTACAGCAGACCCTTCAACATTTCTTGCATTGCTGGTTTGGTGGTAATATATTCCCTTAGTCCTTTTTTGTCTGTGAAGCTTCTGATTTCACCTTCAATTTTGATTGAGAGTCTTGCAGGGTACAGTATTCTTGGATTCAGACCCTTCCTTTGCATGACTTTGTATATTACATTCCATTCCCTTGTGGCCTGATGAGTTTCTGTTGAGAAGTCAGTAGCTAGTCTTATGGGGGTTCCTTTGTAGGTAACTTTCTGTTTCTCTCTGGCTGCTTTTAAGATTCTTACTTTGTCATCGGTGTTTGCCAATTTAATTATAATGTGCCTAGGTGTCGGTTTGTTGGGGTTCATTTTGCTTGGGACTCTGTGAGCTTCTTGGATTTGTGTGGGTTTTTTCTTTTCTATATTGGGGAAATTTTCTGTCATTATTTCTTCAAACATGTTCTCTAATCCTTGTTCAGTTTCCACTCTTTCTGGAACCCCAATTATGCGGATGTTGTTTGTTTCATGTTATCCCAAAGTTCCCTTAGACTCTCCTCTTGCTTTTTAACTTTTTTTTCTAGAAGCTGCTGTACTTGGGTATTTTTTCCTACCTTGTCTTCTAGCTCACTGATGTGGTCCTTGGGCTTCTTCTAGTCTACTTTTGATGCTTTCTATTGAGTTCTTCATAGCACTGATATCATTTTTCATTTCTTCTTGATTATTCTGCACCTCCTCTACGTTCTTCTACATTTCTTCTTGCTGCTTCTTCATCTCCTCTTGGGTCTTCTTCATTTCCTCTTGGCTCTTACTCAGATTGTCGATTTTGTCTTCCATTTTTTTCATCCACCTTGTGATCATTTCTCTGAGCTCTTTCTCTGGCAAGCTTATTTCTGCTTCTATTTCATTTACTTCCTTTTCCGGTGAAACCTGCCTTTCTGTCTTATGTGGGCTGTTTCTTTTTCTGCCCATGGTCTTTCTTCTCCGGGTGTCTGGTTATGCCGTTCTCTCTCCTACGTTGATTGAAAGGCACAAACTACAACACGACCAGGTACAGCACACAAGGCACTGAGTAGAAATGTATTCAAGATGTTAATAATCACAAATAAGGTGACCACCAATGAAAGACAAATTAGGGGTAAATATAGAAAGAAGAAGAGGAAAATGAGGAAAAAAGAAAAGAAAGAAATGCCAAAATCAAATTGGGAGAGCGAGAAAAAATAAATAAGTAAATGAACAAAAAAATAAAATAAGAAAATAAAAAGGAGAAGGAGAAGAGAAGAAGAAGAGAAAAAAGCGAGAGGGAAAAGAAAGCATATAAGAGAGAAAAGGGGAACAACTATAGATGTCAGGAGACAACTCCAATAAAACAGTCACTAATCCCAATAAAGGCCAGCAACCAGTACCCAGAGATTAATATAAACTGCAAACACCAACTGGTATCGAGGGAGGTGAGGTTAAAGAGAGGTAAAAAACAAAGCAAGCGAAAAGCAAAATAAAACAAGTAGAATAAACTAAAACAATCTCACAAAAAAATTCAAAAAATCTATATAATCACTTTTCAGGTAAACAGCAACAAAAGGACATAGAGAAAAAATAACTTTTTGGCTAGTGAAGACAAGAAGAGAGAGGTTTGTGTGGACTTGTAGTACGGGATTTGAAATTAGATATATAAATGGGGTGAAATTTTAACCAGGTAAAAAGAAAGAATAGGGAGAATCTAAAGTTGGAAAAGGGAAAGAGAAGACAACAAAATGGGGAAAGTTAGGAGGAAAGTGTTGGCATAAAGGTAGAGTTGAGTTGGAGTAAAATTATTCTAAAGGAAAGATGAAAATAGAATGTAGAACTCTAATCCCAAAATAAAATAAAGAGAAAACAAAATGACACTTGTTTTTTTCCAAAAAGGTAAAGTACTAGTAGTAATTAATAATACTAGTTTAATACAAGAATGTAATAATTAAAAAGGTAAAATCAATTGAGGTGGAAAGAACAAAAAATAGTCTTTTAATTAAAATATGTAAAAATGAAAAATAAAAAAAAATAAAAAAAGGAAAAAGAAAAAAAATAGAATGGTCCTTCACTTCCACTATTATTCTGCTTGGCACTCCTGTTTCCCAGTAGGGAAGGTATTGCAGTTCTCTCTGTTCCCCTCTTGGTGTTTTAATCTCTTCATTCTTTTGTTGTTATGCGAGAGTCAATTTGTGTGTCATCCACTGGGTGGCAGTGTTTCGGAATTGATCTCTGAGACAAAGCACAGGACCTCTCTAGGCTGTGCTCAGATCCTGCTACTCTGTGGTTCTCAAAGCCAGTTTGTGGGGATTTTGCAGCCGGGACACTGTAATAACTCTCAGGCTGTCCCTCTGCCCCAGAAAAAAACGAGTCGTTTTCCAGAGCTCCCCTCTGTCAACAGCTCAGAGAGTTTGCCTCCACACTTAGGGATCACGCCCTGACCACCTCCGAGGGCCTCTCCAGAGGCAGCTTTCCCGCAGCCTGGCTCCCACAGTGCGTGTCTCTGTTTTGCGGGGGTAGGAGACCTCACCCTGTCCCAGGTGAAATCTGACCCTTCCACGCGCCGCCTGGATCTCCGAATCCGCCGCCCACTCGTCCGCGCCGCCTGGAAAGCCGTGCTCTGGGTCCCCGGCTGCTCGGTGGGTGCCTCCGTCAGCCGCAGCTTTCAGACCTCTGCAGACATCCTCCTCCCTCTTATCACAGGCGAATTCTGACCTTTCTGTGTGCTCTGTGGATCTCTGATTCCGCCGCGTGTCTGTGGCGATTGGAGAGCGGAGTTCTGGGTCCCCGGCTGCCGGCTTCAGACCGCCGCAGACATCCACCTCCCTCTGCAAGATGGCGCGGTCTCCGTGTTCGCGCTGGTGGCTCCGGTGGACAAAAACCCCGTGGCATTGAGGCTGCCTGGCCGGGAGAGCCCCGTCCAGCAGTTCTCCGCCTTCTCCTGGAGGTTAACTGACTCTTAACTTGCTAACAAACACTCCCAGTGTGACTCTCAGCTGCTCTCTCTCCCTCTGCCCAGCAACAAAGCTCCAGATGCATCTGTCTACTCCGCCACCATTTTCTCCTCCAAATTACAAGTTTTTAAAGAAGCAGTAAATAATAGTAAAACTATTTTGAAAACAATTTAACTTAATTTTAATGATGGGAGAAGATATGTCAGTAACTTTTTTGTCTTTGCAGATACACACTATAAAAGAAAAATGACCAAAGATCAGAATTTGGTGGTTTTATAGTTCATATTGAGTAAATCTCTTAAATCAACTTTCTAAAACTTTTAACTTTTCCATTTACTCATAGATAAAGGGAAAAAAAAACCTATGACCTGTTCTGTAAGCCCAGCTATTTAAATCTTCCAATTGGATTTAGATGACATGGGAATCTATTAATTTAGCGTCCCTGTTAGCTACCTGTGTTCTTTTCTTTTTTTTTAATTTTTTATTAATTTTTATTAATTTTTTATACATATCTCCCCATTGCCCCCCCTCCCTCCCAGGCATACCCCGACCCCCCAGTGTCTGTGATCATTGGTTATACTTATATGCATGCATACAAGTCCTTTGATTGATCACTTATCTACCTCACCTAACTTTAATCTTTCTGCTGTAATTTCACAGTCTGCTTGATGCTTTATGATTTTTGTCCTCCTTAGAATTATCAGTCACTCCCTTTCTGTGCTCCTGATTCTATTATATTCACCAGTTGATTCTGTTGATCAAATTTTTAAATCACTTAATTTTTTAGATTCACTTGTTGATAGATATATATTTGTTGTTCATAATTTTTTGTCTTTTACCTTTTTCTTCTTCCTCTTCTAAAAGAGTACCTTTCAGCATTTCATAAAATACTGGTTTGGAGTTGATGAACTCCTTTAGCCTTTTTCTTATCTGTGAAGCTCTTTATCTGCCCTTCAATTCTGAATGATAGCTTTGCTGGGTAGATTATTCTTGGTTGTAGGTTCTTGCTATTCATCACGTTGAATATTTCTTGCCACTCCCGTCTGGCCTGCATCGATTCTGTTGAGAAATCAGCTGACAGTCGTATGGGTGCTCCCTTGTAGGTAATGAGCTGTTTTTCTCTTGCTGCTTTTAATATTCTCTCTTTGTCTTTTGCTCTTGGTATTTTAATTATGATGTGTCTTGGTGTGGTCCTCTTTGGATTCCTTTTATTTGGGGTTCTGTGTGCTTCCTGGACTTGTAAGTCTATTTCTTTTACCAGATGTGGGAAGTTTTCATTCATTATTTCTTTAAATAGGTTTTCAGTATCTTGCTCTCTCTCTTCTTCTGGCACCCCCATAATTCTGATGTTGGTACGCTTGAAGCTGTCCAGAGGCTCCTTACATTATCTTCACATTTTTGGATTCTTTTCTCTTCTTGCTTTTCCAGTTGAATGTTTTCTGCTTCTTTATATTTCAAATTTTTGACTTGATCCTTGCCTTTCTCTAGTCTGCTGTTAGGACTCTGTATAATAGTTTTTATTTCAGTCAGTGTATGTTTAATTTCTAGTTGGTCTTTTTTAATCTTTAGTTGGACCTTTTCCATCTCCTCTTGGGTCTCACTAAATTTATCCATCTTTTCTAGCATATTCTTGAAAAACCTTATAAGCGTGGTTTTGAACTCTATATCCAGTCGTTTTTTTTCCTCCATTTCTTTTGTTTGTAATCCCTTCCCTTGTCTCGGCATTTTCACTATGCCGGGGGAAAACTTCTGTGGTGAATTCAGCTTTATGATCCCGTGTTCTTTTCTATATTTTTTTCTGAAGCATTTTTATTAGTGTAGAATCACGAATGTCACAACTTGTGCTTACTCTATGATTATTTTAAATGGCTTCTCTTAAAAAAGAGTTTGAATGAGCACAATTGTCCGAAGCCGGTTTGGCTCAGTGGATAGAGCCTCGGCCTGCGGACTGAAAGGTCCCAGGTTCGATTCCAGCCAGTCAAGGGCATGTACCTTGGTTGTGGGCACATCACCAGTAGGGGGCGTGCAGGAGTCAGTTGATCGATGTCTCTCTCTCATTGATGTTTCTAACTTTCTATCCCTCTCCCTTCCTCTCTGTGAAAAATCAATAAAATATATATTTTTTAAAAACATAACAAAAAATAAAACAAAATTAAATGAGCACAATTGTTTGTCATGTGGTTTTTGAGATAATTTCCCATTGTATGAAGAAACATATTTTTAGGATACCTCTTTCTGTTTTTAAATAATAACTTCCAATAGTTTAAAAATAAAAGGTGGAGGTATACACAAACCAATGATTTCTGGTTTCCATAGTGATAATTTTTAGATGCTGGCACACATGCCACCTAGTGTTCCCAAGCCAAAAGCTTTGATGCATTGGTTTCCCAGGTTTTATCTTTTACTACAGATGAAGCTCAGAACTAACTAAACATTGTTTTCTTTTAAAAATGCAGTATATTTTATTCATGTCTGAGAAGTCTTAAAGCCACCATAGTGGTACTTCCCTATTCATACTTTGTTGCTATTTCATATTTTATTTTTCAGTGTCACATTCCTGGAAGAAACAAGGTGAACTGCTCATAGCTCTGATTTTAGGCCATGTCTTCTGTAGCTCTTCCCAGGCACACCAAGTCCCTGCAAAAGTTTTCTAGCCTAACAGACTATGTGTTTTACATAATCCTATATAATAAAACCCTAATGTGCACATCAACTGAACGGTGAAATGACTAGTCACTATGACATGCACTGACCACCAGGGGCCAGGTGGTCAATGCAGGAGCTTCCTTTGACCTGGGGCAGCTCCTCTGTTGAGCGTCTGCCCCCCAAGAGAGAGGCCACTGGTGGTGGTGGCATTTGGGGTCTGGGGCAGGCCAGCAAGCGCCCCACCGGTCACCTACAGCAGAAGGATGCGACCAACAGCTGTGGTGGGGCAGAGTAGGGCTGGCCAGTGGGCGGCGCCAGGCCGCCAGCCACGGTGGGTACCAGCGAAG
Organism: Lasiurus cinereus; assembly: GCA_011751065.1. NCBI lineage: Eukaryota > Metazoa > Chordata > Mammalia > Chiroptera > Vespertilionidae > Lasiurus > Lasiurus cinereus. Next base: position 27,279,062 of record JAAGEH010000393.1, on the reverse strand, counting down.
GTGCCTCCAATTGCCCTGCCCCACAGTAAACCCACGGATGGCCCTAATCATCGGCCAGGCCTAGGGACCCTACCCTATATGTTGGGAACAGTCTCTCAGATTTAAAAATTAAAACCTGGGAAGGCTATTCCAACACTGAAAAAATACCAGAATGATGCAACGATGACATGCATGGCCTCTGGCTTGCACATTTTGTGGTCAGCCCTGATTCTGACACTCACAACTGTGTGACAAAGCCAATTACTTAACTTTGCTTCAGTTTTTCCACCTATAAGATAGGGAAATTGGTACATGTTATGTACTATTTATAATCAGGGCAAAAAAATATAGCTGCCCATACAACAGCAAGATCCCTTTCCCCAGTATGAAAAGTATGGTCACTGGTGTATGCAGTGTCTTGGATTGTGAGAGGGATGTCCAACTGCTGGTTTAGGCCTGACATCCCCCAAGGGGTCCCAGATTGCGAGAGGACGCAGGTTGGCCTGAAGCACGTCACGTCCTTTTTCCTCCCCTCCCCCATGCATGAGTTTTGTGTACTAGGCCTCTAGTCTTTAATAAAACTCCTTTAAGAACTGCTGAGTAAGAATGTTTAGAATTCCAGAATTTAATGCAGAAGATTTACAAATGAAGCACTAACTCTATCAGCCTGATAGATATGTACATCATGTTTCAACATATACCAGGGAAACCATATATACTCTGTAATTTTTATTAAAATACCATACTTCAAAACTGACACAATTCAGAACTAACACAATTGTACCACTTAAAAGTATACTTATAGTCAAGTAATGAATTAAGAGGTAGGTAGTTAAAAAATCTATTAAGAATGTCAGCAAATCTTTCCTGAGGCTAGGAAACAAAGCCTTGAGTTGAATTAGACATCAAGTTGAAGGGTTAGAATGTAGTGGGATCTCCCAGTTTCCCCATAAACCTTGTACCTTCAAAACTAGCCTGATTAGCACTGCCTAAAAGTTTTACTTCTCTTCACATAGACAAACAAATATTGAGAACAGTAAAATAAAGTCATAACATGATGCCAGGCATGAATCAGCACTCAGACTGCTATTCTTGTTAGGAGTTTGTTTAATAAATATTCACTGGGCACTACCGAGTGTTAGGCACCTATCCTAGGCACCGAGAAAACAATTAGGAATATGTATACAAACCAAAGTTCCTGCCCACAATGAGTTTATATCCTAGTGGAGTGGGATAGAATGGACAAACTGATTTCCTGTGATAGGTGGATACTGCTTAGATCTTACTTCTTTTAGGAATTTTTTTCCTAAGCGCCTTTTCCCCAGATATTGGCATTCATTCATTCATTCCCTCTCTCTCTCCTTCTTCTTTTCCCTCTCCCTCACACACACAACGTGTCCTATCTTTCCTCATAACTATATTCCTAGGGCCTGGCATATACTAGGCTCTTAATAAGTAAAGGAAGAAAGTCTGAAAGGAAAGAGACATGAAGGCATTGAAATCCTTACAATTGTGTATGGAGCTCAGTATGTGATACAAGATTTAATTTAAATCTTTGAAGTGAGAGTGAAGCAGTATTTCTGAAAAAAAAAAATGCTAGCAACATGATGAAATTTGAGGAGAGAAAGACTTATGAAGATAATCACAACATGGACAAGTGTATTTTGAAGTTACTGGGGAAAGGCAATATAATCTACCTCACATAAATTTATAGAATAAAACAAATTGGAATAGGGGGAAAGGAGATAAATTGTTCAGTTTTTATGTTCAAGATGGACGACAATAAAACAAGATAATGGGGAAACTAGATTTGCCTAGAGGAGACAATATCAGGTTAGATTTGTCTATTCATTTGGAAAAAGACTAAAAGAAAAAGGCAAATGGGTAAGAAATTAAAGTTTTCTTTGTTTGCAACTCTAAAATAAGATATTAAAGTTTCTATTATATTGTAACTGGAAACTGTACAGCTTTCCATTGATTTTAGATGATATGAAAAGCTAGCCTTGTCTTCAGAGGTTTTATTGCCAAGCAATAATATGAGTACCATGTGAGTTTATGTTCAGAAGTTTCCATTATGGAAGGTCTCTTCAAGTTCTTAGCCACCACTATCACGTAGAGTCTGTGCATCCTCTTGGAGGAAGTCACAGGAGAGGTGAGTTTTCCAAGGGAGAACACTTATTTAATATAAAATATAAATTAATTTGAGGCTGGTATTCAAAATGAACATGACATTTAGCAAAATATATTAATAAAGTGAGTATATGAAACTCTTATAAAAGAGGCAAATAATTGTACAGTTTGAGGTAGAAATAGTCTTGTATTAATGTAAAGGTTATAATATGTTACTGATAAATAACTGAACTTTTGTAGCAAGTTTTTATATAAGGTTGTCCTTAGATTTAGCTAATTAAATTTGTCTTCTTACAGATGTGCCAAATCCTGGTGTAAACAAGCCTAGAGCTTCTGACACTGTCCATCCCAACAACTATCTCATCAGGACAGAGCCAGAGCCAGGCACCCTCTATTCACCAGAACAGACATCTCTCCATGAAAGTGAGGGTCTGTTGTATTGCCTTTTCACTAATAGATTTTCTTTTAATATCTTATTTCTGAACATGAACCTCAGAAGTGTAAAATAAAGATATTTCCTGCTGGTTTCATTCCTACAGGATCATTGGGTAACTCAAGAAGTTCAACGCAGATGAATTCTTATTCTGACAGTGGATACCAGGAAACAGGAAGTTTCCACAACAGCCAGAACTTGAGTAAGGCAGACAATAGACCATCGCACTCATTCATAGCATCCACTAATAACCATTTGGTGAGACATTCAAGAGCTGAAGGACAAACTCTGGTTCAGGTAAACAAAACACATCAAAATCCTTGTAAAGAAATACCCTCCTAATTGGAATATCTGTTACGAATATTTTTTAAAAGTAAAATGAATATGTTCAATTTTGAATTTATAGAAAGGATAAAATAGTGAATACATTTTTACATTTTGCAAGTCTATGTTGTTAAGGAATTTTTAGACATGAAACCTAAAAATGTATTAATTGTTTAAATGAGCTCCTGTTAATGAATTCTGATAAATTCCAGACACAGAAGAGTAATTAGTTTAAAAGAAACAAGTTTTGCATGAGGGGAGTGAGAGAGAACTGTGTGGAAAAGACTAAAGCTAAAGTATGCTCCTGAGTCCTAGAAGGCCGAGCAGTAGTTCCACACTTGCATGAAATGGAAGTGACCCATTCCAACCAAAGGTCTGGCCTTCATCATTGGAATTACTCCCTGAGAACACATTTCTGTTCTTTGCTAGCATATAAATATCTCTGCCTATAGAAGCATAACCATTCTGTTAAGTGAGGGTTTTCTAATTTGATAATAAAAAAAAAATAATATTGCTTATCTATACTAATGAAAAGGTAGTATGCTAATTAAACTGGACATCTTCTGGATGTCCTTCTGGACAAAGCCATGGTGGCAGGGGCCGAGACAGAGGCAGTTAGGGGTCAATCAGGCTGGCAGGGGAGGGCAGTTAGGGAAAATCAGGCCAGCAGGTGAGGGCAATTAGAGGTGATCAGGCCAGCAGGCAGAGGTGGTTAGGGGTGATCAGGCAGGCTGGCAGGCAAGTGGTTAGGAGCCAGTGATCCCGGATTACAAGAGAAATGTCCCTTGAGGGGTCCTGAATTGGAGAGTGTACAGGCCAGGATGAGGGACTCTCCCATGCATGAATTTCGTGCACTGGACATCTAGTCTATATATATAAAAAGCCTAAGTGATCGATATGACCAGTTGACAACCACCAGTCACTGTGATGCGCACTGATTACCCAGGGGCAGATGCTCAATGCAGAAGCTGCCCCCTGGTGGTCAGTGTGCTCCCACAGTCAAATGCCTGAGGCCTGCCAACCTCCTGCAGTCCCTGCCCTAGACTGGCAAGATGATCCTGATCAGCCCTGATCTCTGGCCAGGCCAAGGGATCCCCACCTGTGTACAAATTTGTGTACAAGGCCTCTAGTATGTTTATAAAACTTCTTAGGTCCTGACTAGTTGCTACCTTATTCACTTCAGTCCACCACCATATTCCAGAATTAATAGAAGTGGTAGGAGTTCTAAGTGTCAATAATCAGTGAGGATAACTATCTGTCCAAGTACCTTAGTGATTTCTCTGAATTTGAAACATGGTAAAATAATCAAGCAAGTTAGGCCAGTGGTAGGCAAACTCCTTATTCAACAGAGCCAGATATCAACAGTACAACAATTGAAATTTCTTTTGACAATTGAAAACCGACTTCTGCACATGGGCCACGAAGTTTCACTCACACTGGATGTGCGCACCCACATGTGTATTTTGTAGAAGAGCCACACTCAAGGGGCCAAAGAACCCCATGTGGCTCACGAGCCAGTTTGCCCACCACTGAGTTAGGCAAACACTGATCTTTCCCTAATGCACTACAGGAAGCCCTGAAAGTACCACAGAAGTAAGCCAGCGTTCCCAGTGCCAGAGGAAAAACAATAGGACTTGGGCTCAACAATCTAGGGGAAATTTTTAAGAAATGAGAAACATTTCTATATTAAAAGAAATACAAATAATACATCAAATTTTAAGCAAAAACAAATATCTTGTATTGCCTGTAGCAATCTACTTTAAGCTGTACCCCTAGTCTTCAGATTATACATTTATTCCTTTGCTGTTAGGAATGCTTTGATGGAAAAGTTTGAGGAACTTTGGACTAAATGCTTCCAGGTGTTCATGTCTGAGGTGAATTTCTGTCAGCAGGTCTGAAGTTACACTTTTTAATAATCTTAACTACAGAAATTATCTATATTTTCTCCTCTAAAGATGGTCATGTTACCTCTTTTATTTTAATTATAATAAGTTTATTTTGTCTCTAGAGCTGAAGAATTAAGTTGCAAAGGGGGTGAGATGTGTCTCTAAAACTTAATTTACATATAGTCTGGACAATACATTTTTTAGCTATCTGGGCCAAGTATCTCCCATTTTGGTAATAAAAAGTTCATATGTGGCATTTTCTTATTTTTAGCACTATTAAACCCAAAGCACAGATTTTAATTTTCCAACTGTCTACTAATTTTTAACCCCTCTTTCTTGCCTATTGCTTATTAACAATTCTCTTCCATCCTCAGATCCTCTACTCTCCATGGCTATTGCCTTTCTTGAATTGAGCTTGAGCATGATGTCTCAGAGGAGGTGTTTCAGCCAGCCCAGTAGCTGTGACACCTGGAGACTTACCATGCTTTCCCTTAGGACAGTGGTCGGCAAACTGCGGCTCTCGAGCCACATGCGGCTCTTTGGCCCCTTGAGTGTGGCTCTTCCACAAAATACCATGGCCTGGGCGAGTCTGTTTTGAAGAAGTGATGTTACAAGAAGTTTTAAGTTTAAAAAATTTGACACTCAAAAGAAATTTCAAACCTACTGTTGATATTTGGCTCTGTTGACTCAGAAGTTTGCCGACCACTGCCAAAGGACATCTAGGAGTGTACAAAGTCCTTGTCTTATCCCTGCTATTATTGCCCAACTAAAAGTGATGGGGTAATGGCAATCACTAAGGAGATACAGAGCAAGTGCCGGGTCCTGGGCTTGTAACCAGTGTCCTAGTGTCTGTTTCCCCTGCCTATTTCCCTTAGGCCCATTCTCCAGTCCAGCCCATATTCTTCATTGTTATACAGCTTTGAGAAAGAGATCTGAGACCCAGTGTTTGTGGGAGTCTACTGATTCACAGAAGGAACAGCCTTGGCAGAAATGTTTTTCATTTCTCATTTTGGACTTTTCCAGCTGGCTAGGCCAGGAACTGAGCAGAGACTTTGGCATTCCTCCTGTGGGAACAGATTTTTGGGGCATGCCTTTGTGTGTATATCTTTAAAGCCACCCCCTAAAGATAAGAACTAATAGATTAAAGGAGGTAAAAGAATTGGCTGAAATTGCTAGAGGCCACACTAGAGCTAAAAGAAGAGACAAATTTGGCTGCAGCACCTGTGCAAACAGGCTGTCCCTAGAGAGTTAATTCAGGGGAGAGGGTGGACCCCAGGCGCTGTCCAAACATTCATTTATTCTGCATTGAGAGAGCACATTCCTTTTGTTAATGGGGCCAATCCATAAAGACCAAACAATCATAGATGTTTCTAATTCATTACATGAATTAATTCAGTTTTTTTGTTGTACATAAATATGGTGGCCAAAATTTGACTCTCGGGGAACAAAATGAGTACATTGTGCCAGTGACACGTCATACTTGCAACACAGTGTTATGTGTTGTGAAAATGCATAGGCAACAGGCAAAAAAATGTAAAGACAGAAGAAAAGAAGATAGTAAATGTCTATAGTAAGATAGTAAAGGTCTCTCTTTACTGGTGGAATTTAATATTCTGAAGGGGGAAAGTTAGTGGTTATGCCACCATAAAAAGGTAGAGTAAGAAAAACACAATAAGGAAATATTAAGATCCAGCTCTAATGCACAAAAAGTAAAAGAAACTTAGATGCCTAAAATAATCATGTTATAGTGAGCTAAATACATTTGTTTCTGTGATGACAATAGACACAAAACCCTGGATAAATCCATTCTCTTTTTTCCCCTTTTATCAGCCATCAGTAGCCAATCGGGCCATGAGAAGAGTTAGTTCAGTTCCATCTAGAGCACAGTCTCCTTCTTATGTTATCAGCACAGGCGTGTCTCCTTCAAGGGGGTCACTGCGAACTTCTCTGGGTAGTGGATTTGGCTCTCCATCAGTGACCGACTCCCGACCACTGAACCCCAGTGCATATTCCTCCACCACATTACCTGCTCAGCGGGCAGCATCTCCGTACTCTGCGCAGAGACCCGCCTCCCCAGCAGCTGTGCGGAGGATTGGGTCAGTTACCTCCCGGCAGACTTCCAATCCCAATGGACCAACCCCTCAGTACCAAACCACCGTCAGAGTCGGGTCCCCACTGACACTGACGGATACACAGACTCGAGTAGCTTCCCCATCTCAAGGCCAGGTTGGGTCGTCGTCCCCCAAACGCTCAGGGATGACCGCCGTACCACAACATCTGGGACCTTCACTGCAGAGGACTGTTCATGACATGGAGCAATTTGGACAGCAGCAGTATGACATTTATGAAAGGATGGTTCCACCCCGGCCAGACAGCCTGACAGGTGAGTACAGATGACAGCACTCCATAAAGTGCCATAAGAACATCTGTGTAACTTCCACTAAAATAGAGCATGACAACATGCGAAGCTTTGCACAAGCTTTACTCTTCTCAAAATGTACACTTCAGACTTCAGGCTGACCAATCTTTTGGACTCTGTACTTCATATCATCTGACCTCTTCTGCAATGAATAAACTTTTTTCTTTCACAGTATTAGGATATAAAGGTAATTTTGCGTTTTAGAAGAATGGTTGGAATTCTACGCTATTTCATTTTATTTATTTTTTAAAATTTCTTTATTGATTAAGGTATTACATGTGTTCTTACTCTCCCATTACCCCCTACCTCCTATTCATGCCCCCACCCTCCTGTTGTCTGTGTCCATTGATTAGGCTTATATGCATGCATATAAGTCCTTTGGTTGATCTCTCCCCCTTACTCACACCCTGAGGTTTGACGTTCTGATGGATGTTTCTCTGTCTCTGGATCTATTTTTGTTCATCAGTTTATCTTGTTGATTATATTCCACAAATGAGTGAGATCATGTGGAATTTATCTTTCTCTGCCTGGCTTATTTCACTTAGCATAATGCTCTCCATCTCCATCTTTGTTGTTGCAAATGGTAAGATTCCTTTTTTACCACAGTGTAGTATTCCATTGTGTAGATGTACAACAGTTTTTTAATACACTCATCTGCTGATGGGCACTTAGGCTGTTTCCAGATCTTAACTATAGTGAATTGTGCTGCTATGAACATAGGGCTACATATATCCTTTCTGATTAGTGTTTTGAGTTTTTTGGGATATATTCCTAGAAGTGGGATTACTGGGTCAAATGGTAGTTCCATTTTTAGTTTTGTGAGGAAACTCCATACTGTTCTCCACAGTGACTGCACCAGTCTGCATTGCCACCAACAGTGCATAAGAGTTCCTTTGTTCCTTTTTCTCTGTATCCTCACCAGCACTTATTATTTGTTGATTTGTTAATAATTGCCATTCTAACAGGTGTGAGATGGTACCACATTGTTATTTTGATTTGCATCTCTCTGATGATTAGTGACTTTGAGCAGGTTTTCATATATTTCTTGGCCTTCCTTCTGTCTTCTTTCGAAAAGTGTCTAGTTAGATCAGTTGCCCACTTTTTGAATGGGTTGTTTATCTTCTTTTTCTTAAGCTGCATGAGTTCCCTGTAAATGTTGGAGATTAAACCCTTATTGTTGATATCATTGGCAAATGTGTTCTCCCATTCAATGGGCTTTTTTCTTGTTTTATTGATGGTCTCCTTTGCTGTGCAAAAGCTTTATATTTTGATGTAGTCCCATTTGTTTATTTTCTCTTTAGTTTCTTCACTGATACTGCCCTAGGAGCAGTATCAGTGAAGAAATTGCTTTGGCATATGTCAGAGATTTTTTTGCATGTGGATTCCTCTAGTATTTTTATGGTTTCTCGTCGTATGATTAAACCCTTGATCCATTTTGAGTTTATTTTTGTGTATGGTATAAGTTGGTGGTCTACTTTCATTCTTTTACATGTCGCTGTCCAATTTTCCAAACACCATTTATTGAAAAAGACTGTCTTGACTCCAATGTATGTTCATGCCTCCTTTGTCAGATATTAATTGAGCATAGAAATTTGGGTTGATTTCCGGGTTCTCTATTCTATTCCATTGGTCTATATGTCTGTTCTTGTGCCAGTATCAGGCAGTTTTGAGAACAGTGGCTTTGTAATACAGCTTGAAATCTGGTATTGAGATCCCACCTACTTTATTCTTCTTTCTCAGGATTGCTGTGGCTATTCGTGGTCTTTTTTTGTTCCAGATGAATCTTTGAAGAGTTCTTTCTAGGTCTGTGAAATATGTCATTGGTATTTTAATGGGTAGTGCATTGAATCTATAGATTGCTTTGGGTAGTATGGACATTTTAATGATGTTGATTCTCCCAATCCATGAGCATGGTATGCTCTTCCATCTGTTTTATGTCTTCCTTTATCTCTTTTTTTCAGTGTCCTGTAATATTCTGCATATAGGTCTTTTACCTCCTTAGTTAAGTTTATTCCTAGGTATCTTAATCTTTTTGGTGCGATGGTAAATGGGATTGCTATTTTAGTCTTTCTTTCTGTAAGGTCACTATTAGTGTATAGAAATGCCATAGATTTCTTGGCGTTAATTTTGTATCCTGCTACATTGCTGAATTCATTAATTAAGTCTATTAGTGTTTTGATGGAATATTTCGGGTTTTTTATGTACAATATCATGTCATCTGCAAATAAGGACAGGTTTAGTTCTTCTTTTCCAATTTGGATGCCTTTTATTTCTTCTTCTTGTCTAATTAGCAATGGCTAATACTTCCAGTACTATGTCGAATAGGAGAGGTGAGAGTGGGCATCCCTGTCTTGTTCCTGTTCTTAGGGGAAATGGTTTTAGTTTTTGCCCATTGAGTATGATGTTAGCTGTGGGTTTATCATATATGGCTTTTATGATGTTGAGGTATGAATCTTCTATTCCCATCTTGCTGAGAGTTTTTATGAAGAAAGGGTGCTGAATTTTTCAAAGGCTTTTTCTGCATCAATTGATATGACTATGTGATTTTTATCACTCAATTTATTTATGTGATTTATCACATTTATTGATTTGCAGATATTGTACCATCCTTGTATTCCTGGGATATAAATCCTACTTGGTCTGGTATATGATCCTTCTGATGTTGTGCTGGATCCGATTTGCTAGAATTTTGTTGAGGATTTTAGCATCTATATTCTTGAGGGTTATTGGCCTGTAATTCTCTTTCATTGTGTTGTCTTTATATGGGTTTGGTATTATGATGATGCTGGCTTCATAGAAGCAGCTTGGAAGTATTGCTTCCTCTTGAAATTTTTGGAATAGTCTGAGGAGGATAGATTTTAGTTCTTCCTTGAATGTTTGGTAAAATTACCCTGTGAAGCCATCTGGCCCCAGGCTTTTGTTTGCTGGAAGCTTTTTGATGACTGTTTGAATTTCTTCCATAGTCATTGGCCTATTGAGATGTTTAGATTCTTCCTGATTGAGTTTTGGAAAGTTATATTTTTCTAGGAATATGTCCATTTTCTCTACGTTGTACAGTTTGTTGGACTAGAGATGTTCATAGTATTTTTTAACAATCCTTTTGTATTTCAGTGGGGTCTCTTTCATTTCTGATTTTGTTTAGTTGGGTCCTCTCTCTTTGCTTCCTGGTGAGCCTGGCTAGAGGTTCATCAATCTTGTTTATCCTTTCAAAGAACCACCTTTTGGTTTTGTTGATTTTTCTTTTGTATTGTTTCTTTGGTCTCAAGGTCATTTATCTCCACTCTGATCTTTATTATTTCCTTCTTTCTGCTTACACTGGGCTTTTCTTGTTGCTCTCTTTCTAACTCTCTGAGTTGTAGGATTAAGTAATTTATTACCATTGTTTCTTGTTTTTTTTTCAGTAGACTTGTAGAGCTATAATCTTCCCTCTCAAGACTGCTTGAGCAGTGTCCCATAGATTTTGGATTGTTGTGTTTTCATTGTCATTTGTTGCCATGATGTTTTTTATTTCTTCCTTGATCTATCTGGTAACCCAGTCATTGTTTAATAGCATGCTGTTTAGTCTCCATGTGTTTGATTTTTTTGGATTGTTTTTATTGTAGTTGATTTCCAGTTTTATGGCACCTTGATCTGAGGAGATGCTTGATACAATTTTTATTTTCTTGAATTTGAAGAGACTTTGCTTATGACACAACATATCTTGATCCATCTTTGAAAATGACCCATATGCACTTGAGAAGAATGTATATTCTGTGACTTTGGGGTGAAATATTCTGAAGATGTCAATTAATTCAATTTGGTCTAGTGAGTCTTTAGGATTGATGTTTCTTTGTTGGTTTTTTGTTTAAAGGATTATCCATTGAAGATAGTGGGGTATTAAAGGCTCCTATTATGATTGTATTACTATCAGTCTCTCCCTTGACATCCTCTAGGAGTTTGGTTTTTTGTTGTTGTTTGTTTGTTTGTTTTTGGGTGCTCCTGTATTGATTGCATATATGTATACCATAGTTATTACTCCTTGTTAGATTGTTCCCTTTAGTATTATGAAGTGGCCTTCCTTATCTCTTGTTATGTCCTTCTCTTTGATATCTAATTTGTCAGATAGAAGTATTGCTACCCCAGGTTTTGTTTTTTTTCATTTTCATTTGCCTGAAAAAACTTTTCCATCACTTCACCCTCAGTCTGTGTGCATCTTTTTTTCTGAGGTAGGTTTCTTATAGACAACAGATATATGGGTCATGTTTTCTTATTCAATCTGTTACCCTATGTCTTTTGATTGGAGCATTTAATCCATTAACATTTAAAGTTATTATTGATAGGTACTTATTTGTTGCCATTTTTATTCTTTACGCTTATGTTCCTTCTTTGCTTCCTATTTCTTTTTTTATAGCAGACCCTTTAGCATTTCTTGCATTGCTGGTTTGGTGGTAATAAATTCCCTTTAGTCCTTTTTTGTCTGTGAAGCTCCTGATTTCACCTTTAATTTTGATTGATAGGCTTACTGTGTACAGTATTCCTGGATTTAGACCCTTCCTTTGCATGACTTTGTATATTTTATTCCATTCTCTTCTGGCCTGATGAGTTTCTGTTAATAAATCAGTCGCTAGTCTGATGGGGGTTCCTTTGTAGGTAATTTTCTCTGACTGTTTTTAAGATTCTTACTTTGTCATTGGTGTTTGCCAATTTAATTATAATGTGCCTTGGCATTGGTCTTTTAGTGTTCATTTTTCTTGGGACTCTGTGACCTTCTTGGATTTGTGTGGGTTTTTCTTCCCTATATCAGGGAAGTTTTCTGTCATTATTTCTTCAAATAGGTTTTCTATTCCTTGCTCAGTTTTCTCATTCTGGAACCTCTATTATGCGTATGTTGTTTTGTTTTGTGTTGTCCCAAAGTTCCCTTAGGCTCTCCTCCTGATTTTTAATTTTATTTTTCTAGAAGCTGCTCTACTCTTTTTTTTTTTTGCTAGAAGTTGCTTCTACCATGTGTTCTAGCTCACTGATGCAGTCATCTGCTTTTTTCTAGTCTACTCTTGCTGCTTTCTATTGAGTTCTTTATAGTAGCAATGTCATTTTTTATTTTTCTTAGTTCTTCTTCATTTCCTTTTGGTTCTTACTCATATTGTCGAATTTGTCTTTCTTTTCAGCTACCTTATGACCATTTCTCTGAATTCTTTCTCTGACAGGTTGCTGGCATCCATTTCCGTTTACTTCTTTTTCTGGTGATGCCTGCTTTTCTTTCATATGCAGGTTGTTTCTTTGTCTCCCCATGGTCTCCTTTCTTCGGATGTCTGGTTATGTAGTTCCCTCTCTCCTTATCCCAGGTGAAATCTGACCTTTCCATGGTGGAGTGTAGCACTCCTTTGAATCCACATGTTTGCTCCAATTGGGGACCGATGCTCTGGGGTTCGCAGCTCTTCAGTGGGTGCCACAGTTGTAGATTTTTAGGCTTCTGATAACATCCACTTTCCCCTTCAAGGTGGCGTGGTCTCCACATCCAAGCCAGTTGCTGACTGTAGGAGGGAACCCAGCAGCAGTGGGGGCTGTCGGGTCAAAGGATCTCTGTCCAGCAGTCCCCCACCTTCTCCTGGAGTATAGCTGTCTCTTAACTCATTAACAGGCACTCCCCATGTGACCCTCAGTTGTTCTTTCTATCTACTGCAGGACAAGGCTTGGGACATGTCTGTCTATTCCGCCGCCATTTTTTTCTCTGAGCTGTCTCTACGCTATTTGTTAGTTTATTTGTTTAATGAAAGGTTTTTTATCACTTAGGCCAATGGTCAGCAAACTGCGGCTTGGAAGCCACATGTAACTCATTGGCCCCTTGAGTATGGCTCTTCCACCAAATACCACGGCCTGGATGAGTCTATTTTGAAGAAATGGCATTAGAAGAAGTTTAAAAAAATTGACTCTCACCAAAACCAGTTTGGCTCAGTGGATAGAGTGTCGGCCTGCGGACTGAAGGGTCCCAGGTTCAATTCCAGTGAAGGGCATGTACCTTGTTTGCGGGCACATCCCCAGTAGGGGGCATGCAGGAGGCAGCTGATCGATGTCCCTCATCAATGTTTCTAACTCTCTATCCTTCTCCCTTCTTCTCTGTAAAAAAATCAATAAAATATATATATATTTTTAAATTGGCTCTCAAAAGAAATTTCAGTCATTGTACTGTTGATATTTGGCTCTGTTAACTAATGAGTTTGCTGACACCTGGACTAGGGCTCTTTTTTTTAATATGTGTGAGAACTTATTTCATTCTCTCAGTGGATGCCAGGATCTCATTTTTATAGATGTATTATAATTTATTGAATCACTTCCCTATTAATAGACATTTAGGTTGTTTTTCATTCAGGGGCTATTTGAGACAACAATGCTTAATACGTATATTGTTCTTCCTGCATATTTACACATAAATACTAAGATAGCTATGGAATTTATTTCATGGCACAGAATTGCTGGATCAAATTACATATTTGTTCTTATGGATGTATGTCAGATTACCCTCCAGGAATATGGCACAGATTTAAATGTCCACCACTAGTCTCAGTGTGCCTGTTTCCGCTATACTTTTGCTAGCACAGAATGTAGTCGGCAAAACTATACTTTATTATTGTAAATGTCCTTACTGAGTAATGCCGAAGGAGAAAGATTTCATGTTTATCAACCATCTTATTTCTTTTTTGTAAACCACAAATTCACATCTTTTGCCTATTTTTATAAGGTGTTAAGCTTTTTATGCTTGAAATAAATTAGTCCCTTATAAATTCTCCTTAAGTATTTCCCCATTTTCTAATCTGTCTTTTGACTTTTGTTTTTAGTATTCCTTATCTACAGAAGTTTCTTTTTAATCCTTACCCAAGGATATGTTTTTGTTGATTTTTAGAGAGAGAGGGAATGGGAGAAAGAGAGAGAAACATTGATAGGTTGCCTCCTGTACACACCCCAACCTGGGATCGAACCTGCAATCTACTGTTCCCGGCTTGCCTCTGCCCGAGTGTGAGTGAGTGAGTGAGTGAGTGAGTAAATATGGTTCTACTAAGTGGTGCACAAGATGGCACTTCAACCAACTGAGCAACCTAGCCAGGGCTTTATAGAATTTTTTAATATTTTTGTGTAGTAAAATTAACATGTTTTTCTTATGGCATCTGGGAAAGGTAAATCCTTTTTGAGTTTTTTCTAATTGAATAATTTTTCATGAAGAATTTATAATTGAATTTGATTTTGAGCTCAAATAAATTCCTAGTCGAAAAACTACCTCTCTTCACTCAGCCATCAGAGAGGTATACCTGGCTTAGATATTTCCTGGCTTGCCTGTGAAAAGTATACAGCAGCGTGAGGTAGGAATCATTTATGAAATCCTATCTCCCAAGGTAACCCTTAAAAGATACATAGTTCTGAAGATTTCTATTTTCCTCCTGTGTATGTCTAGAATGGCTGTGCAGTAATCTGTGAAGAGTGAAGTGGAAACCCAGAAAAGAAGCGAACACATAAACACTGTCACCCTGTTAACCCTGTGGTTTACAGATGTAATTAGACTTTATATTTCAGTTGGTATAAATTATACCTAGCCTAGCACAGAGTTTTTCGTAGAACGTTACCATCTTCAGAAGAAGCAAAGGGGTTTCCTTGAAAATGTTTCCCATCATCTATCTGCCCACTTTCTGAATGTGGATCCTATTTTATGAATTCCCTTTTTTATTCTTATTTCAGAGAATGATGCCATTATATTTGCTATGGTTCTTGGTTTCAAAGAAGTAATCATTTGCTAATTAATAAGCCTGAAGCAATATTTTATAACAGACTCAGGCACTTGGATACTTGTTGATCATAACTTAGATGATAATGTAACATGTGTATAAGTTAATTCTTACAACAGAAAAATATGTCCTGAAATATTCATGCCAAGAAAAGTTGAAAGAATAACACAAAGAATCCATATTTGGGAGATAAATATGTGTTTATTTCCAATATCTTAAATATAACAGTTTTAAATCCCAGGTAATATATCATTGTAACAGGTAAAGTAATATGTATTTGTGGAATTGCAAATATAAACTATTAAAAAGAAAAGTATTGTTGTGGAAGATCAATGTTTTCTGTTACTTGGATGGGGAGATAAAAAATTACTCTGTGGAAATACTTCTGGAAAAATTATTTCTAATAACAATTATAGAACATAATTAGTTGTCTTTCATTTTAGAATATAGTGAATTATAGTGGGTTCCTAAACATAGTTATTTAAATTAATCTGTAGAGGCCTTATAATTTTGTATTTTTAAAGTGTTCATCTGTAGGATCCTGTGGCAAAAGTGGCAAAATCCCCCAGGTCATGGCACTGGCAGTGGTGACAGGCAAGGGCCCAGGCCAAGGCCTTTGCAAGAATTACGTGTATCTGGCCTCTAGTGAGAATATAATGTTCTAATACTGGCACAGAATACTTTGTTCTTATCTCAAAGCACCATGGATGGTGGGGCCACCACCAGCGTCAGGCTTGCCTCTTCACAAGTGTGAGTGGTGTTCTGAGTCTCAGTGAATCAAGAGTGTTTGTGGCTCTCCTGAATGTTAACATTGCACCTCTTATTGATAAGATTACCAAGGAATAGCTATATTGACCTACCTGCTTTGTGTCACCATTAACAAAAAACAGCCTGCCCTTTTGTTCAAAACACTCACGAGCTCCATAAAGAAATGGAGCTTGTACTCTGCTGAAAGAACGAGCAATCTGCCAGTAATAAAAAGCTGAGATCCTCAAGTGAGAACTTTCAAGTAACAATACTAATATCATCTCTAGAATTACATCGGCTTCTGTGGAGCCCTGGAGGGCCAACCTTGCTCTTGCTCTTTCATTTTATGTTTGCAGAGGGCTCTGTGGAGTTCAGGTTTTCTCACACCATTTCTCATTGACCCTTGAGGGATAGCGTGTCCAGTGCTAAGTGTGTAGTGATAGACCACTGACCTGGGTTCCTCATAGACCTACCAGAAAGTACCTCTAAGGGAGATAAATCATATTTCCTTTGGGGCTCTCATTTTCCTTGGTTTTGAAATGATAAGGTTTGGCTGAATAATAATCCCCCAGTTACAGGATTGTTAAAACCTTTGATCTTCTTTTAGCAAGTGAGGAACCAATAGTTAAAACCCAGATTGATGCATTTGGTTTCTTCCCATGTCACTTTGCTATCCAGAGTAGGTAATAATCATTCATCTTAGAAGTTTTTTGTGTTAACTTTCTTGCTACTCCTCAGTAAGCAACATATAATTACCACTCACACTCAATCCCATTTGCTTTTAGTTGTACTATGATTAACTGAGATGTTAACAGGATGGGGATGATACTGTCTTTTTACAATTAGTTATTGTGTTATTTGCAACCTTTTTAAAAGCAAATATATGATTGAGTTCAGATATATTTATGCTTTCCCTTGCTCATATTTGGATATAACTAGTTGGTCTTTTTAGCAAGTGGCAGATTTTACTTGCAAACTTCTGAGCAGCATAGTATAGAATATACTAATACACTTTTATTCAGAAAATAAGATGTTTGGGTTTGAAATCTACTTTTTTTATCATGAGTCCCATGCGTAAACATTAGGTATTAGCCATCTGAGTGAAAGAATATTTCAAATAATTTGATATTCATGTACTAACTTTGTACTTTTTCTTTATACTGGAAAGATGGTAAACAAGCATCTGGTATGTGGGTTTTTTATGAAAACAACTGTTGATGTTTCTTAAGAAAATAAAAATGCAACGACAATAAATAATAAAGTAATACTTCACAATACTTAGTGTTATAATTCACTGGTAATATTTCAAATATTGTAAGGAAAAATTCTTTTTTCCTATAAAAATTATGAGTGAATTACTTGAGAGAGATATTTCAAAACAGTTCTTGACCATCAGCCTTCACTAAGCATTACTAGGTAGGTGTTGTCTTAGGATTGGCGTTTAAGGAGGCGTGGGACATGGTGGGCCCTGCCCCCAAGGAGCTGATTGCCCACTTGTTAAGACAAGGTCATTCTGAGGGCAGGAAAAAAGACAGACCACCTTTGGTATGTTTTTAACAATGGAAATTGTATAATGGTAGAAAAGGACATTCTCTTTTTGGTCATCATGATAAGATAGCTTATAATTGGGAGAATAAATTTCAGACTGTCACACAAATCAGTAATTCCTTATTATATTTTCTTAGAAAATTTACTTTTATCTTGCTACTAAGAATTCTAAAAATTTATGAGATGTCCTTTTCATACTTGGCATCCTTCCTTTGTAAAACTCACTAGGTTTGGTGTTTTGACTTAACATTTGGTCCTATTAGCTAGGAGTTTCATTAGGGCTTTTACCCTCACCACAGTTTTCCCTCTTTTTTAACAATGTCGTTTTCCTGCCTCTAGGCTTACGGAGTTCCTATGCTAGTCAGCACAGCCAGCTTGGACAAGACCTTCGTTCAGCTGTGTCTCCCGAATTGCACATCACTCCTATATATGAGGGCAGGACCTACTACAGCCCAGTGTACCGCAGTCCAAACCACGGAACTGTGGAGCTCCAAGGATCACAGACAGCATTGTACCGCACAGGCTCAGGTGGGCATCAACTGAAATCACACCAATCTGGTTGTCAAGAAAGTGGCTGTGGCAGCAGATCAATAAACAGTAAAACAGAAGTTCATTTTTTTAACCTATTTTAGGTGATATATTTTTACCTTAGTTCAGTCTAATTGGTTTTTGGACAGAAAAACAATTCAAACACAAATCTCCACCCTCCTTTGTTCTGGGAGGTATGTCTCCTAGGGTTGTTCCTTTAGGGGGTTATCATAGCTGCCTGGAGTTCATTTGTGAGCATGTTAATAAACTTGAACTGCCTTTTTTTTTTTTTTTCCTTAAGAAGGGGCCACAGGAGATCCCTTGAGCCAAACTGGCAGCACAATCTGCAGCTTACAGGCTGGTGTGGCAGAGATGCGAGGATGGGGTGCAAAGTGTAGAGTGATTATGCTATGAATTCACAAATAGGTTTATGGAGCTTTAAATGTGACTGTCCTTGGATTAAAAATATAGCAGATATAGAAAAGAAGGCCTTTATTGGGATTTTTTTGTTGTTGCCTGGAATGTATATTTGGAGGAAATCCCTATATGAGTTACTTCACTGTCTCTGACTAGCATGTGTATGGTCTCAAGTGATTTTGGTGTTACTCTTTTTTATATAATGGATTTCCTCTGAATGCTTAAGAGTGGAATGTGAAAAATACATTCTTTATGGTGGACTCAATCGGGGACAGAATGCAGTAAAGACATTTTTTAAAAATAGGGAGCCTAGTGCATCACACCCTTGTACCCCATCCTCACATCTCTGCAACACCAGCCTATAAGCTGCAGCCCATGGCCATGTAAGCTGCAGATTGTGCTGCCAGTTTGGCTCAAGGGATTTTCTGTGGCCCCTTCTTATGGGGGAAAAAAAAAAAGCAGTTCAAGTTTATTAACATGCTCACAAATGAAATCCAGGTAGCTATGATAACCCCCTAAAGGCACAACCCTAGGAGACATACTTCCCAGAACAAAGGAGGGTGAAGACTTGTGTTTGAATTGGTTTTTTGTTCAAACATAATTTGGTTCACTGCAGGATTTTTCTTCTAGTACCAATTTTTAATAAGGTTAGTGCAGAAATGTTTCACTTTATGTTCTGTATATTGAGTATTTTTTTGAATAGGATTAAGAAGCAATATTATTAAACTCTTTTGATTGCAGGAATTTCAGTCATTTGAGAAATATCTACTGCAATGATTAGGAAAGAAAAGTTAAATACAGTGTCCAGCATCCTTTTTTAAAATAATATTGATTTCAGAGAGGGAGAAACATCAGTGATGAGAGAGCATAGTTGATCAGCTGCCTCCTGTATGCCCCACACTAGGGATTGAGCCTGCAACCTAGGCATATGCCCTAGCCATGACCTCCTGGTTCATAGGTCGACACTCATCCACTGAGCCACACCAACTGGGCAAGTATATAGTATCTTTATAAATAGGATCCTGCAATAATTTCAGGGAGTAGCTATGGTAGAATTTGATATATCAGTTTTCTTTCTTGTGAAGTGAACTTTCCAAGTTATCAGAATCCACAGGTCTATAAATGAAATGTACAGAAAACTGAGTAACCTTTATACACTATTAAAAGTTTGATACTTTTTTACAAATTTGATATCTTGTTTTTTATTGCTAAAATGAAGTTTTGAAATTAGTTAATTTTTTGTTATGTTTCTCTTGCCGTTACTGAGTTTTAATAAACATATTAAGACCTATTATGAATCAAATTTATAGTTTCATTTTTGCTCTTTTTTGCCAATAAAATGAGCATAATATTGTCAGAGTATATTGTTAGCAGATAACAAAAATCTTAAGTGCTTTTTTTAGTACTAGTGAGCTAAATTGGTAAAATCTAAAAGTAAGCAAGTTATACAGTTGTTAAAAACTATAACCCTTCTTGAAATTGAAAACATTTGACTTTGATAAGTATCACTTCATGGAGAACGTACTAACCTTTTTAAAATAAATGTTGACTTTCTGGTAGGTATTGGAAATCTGCAAAGGACGTCCAGCCAACGAAGTACCCTTACATACCAAAGAAATAACTATGCTCTAAACACAACAGCTACCTATGCGGAGCCCTACAGGCCAATACAATACCGAGTGCAAGAGTGCAATTATAACAGACTTCAGCACACAGCACCGGCTGATGATGGCACCACGAGATCCCCATCAATAGACAGCATTCAGAAAGACCCCAGGCAAGTTCTGAATGCTACAGAATTATAAAAGCCAACCAGTTCCTTTATTTTCACTTCTTTTCAAGTTGCCAAGACTCTTATAAGATCAGTAACTCCTTATCTCTAATATTTCCAGTTGCATTCCAGTACTGTAAGTCATTTTGGTTAATTTCATTTTAAATAATTCATTGAAAAAAGGAAGATGGATTCCTTCTTTCAGTGCTTTAATAATAGGTTAGAGAATGCACAGGTCTGTCGGAATATCTGCAGCATTCATCATTGAACTACTTCACCAAGACAGCTCTCTGATCTATCCTCTGAGTCTGAATCACACAAAAGATTTTTAAAGGATCCTTTTACCACTTCTCCTTTTTTCCTGACTGACTTCATAGATGAGAACCTCAGGAAATGCATATGGTTGTTTTAAATGGGAAAGACCAGTGTTGTACATTTTCAGTCATATTGATCAATGTTATTTTGTGCTTTTATTAACTTGGTCCTTCCAAAAAGCTCTTTGCTATTTAAGAGAAAATCATTTACAAAAAATTCTTATAAGCAAAAAATATTTAGCACATAATAAATGTTTCCTTTTGTAAATTTATTTGGACATGTAGAAAATGTTTTTTCTTAAGATAAGTATGAGTCATTTAGTACTTGCCTTTTACAGACTGGCCTCATCTTTAATGAAAGCCATTTAAAATATTCAGGAAATAAAGTTGTTTAGAAATTAAAAGAGAACTCTAATTTCTGTAAAAGTGAAATTATTGCTAAATTTTAAGCAGCTTGAGTGCTATTTTAAGGCATCTATTAGCAAGATTTCATTCACTCTTCGCCCACAAACAGTTGTTTCACTGGAAAATTGTTATAATTATCAATTCATTTTTATCAACCTATCGATTTATTGTAATGAATGTGGAATAAAAGCATCAGTGAGGTTTTGGTCATTAAAACAAAATAACTAAGGTACTTTTGAGTTAAATGGGAAGCCCACTGTTTTCCTAAAGCCACTTCACTATTTTTTCTAAAATTCTTCATGGTTTCTATATACATTTGATTCTGCTTGCCACATTTTTGTCATTTTAAGGATTTTGTAAAATAATTTGTTTAATAGCACCTCAATAATTTGTTAATTCAGAAATACTTTTACATAATTTTGTTTTTAAAAACCTCAAAATGACAGAGTATGGCACCCTAATACATGAAGAAATCCTAAAAAGGGCATTGAGTCATAGGTAATTTAGACCATACGTTGGCTAAACCAACAGAGAAAAAAACAGCTACCCAGAGAAGCAGTGGTGTGACTAGAGCTTTGAGTTTAACATGTGTTCCTGAAGAATTCAGTTCTAACATCTGATGTGAGTTGATTCACTATAAACAAGGATTTCATGTATGATAATATATTTTGGCTATTCATAGTATGGTAATTTCATAGTATGGTAATTTCATAGTCTAATGCAGAAAACAGTTATAACTAGCTTTGATTATGTGAGTGCTTACTGATAACACATTTGTAAGATGAATAAATGATTATCCTATCTAATAAAAGAATAATATGCAAATTGGCCGTACCTCCACTACACCCATAAGACATGCCCACCAGCCACACTCACCAGCCAATTGGAGCAAGTATGCAAATTAACCCAACTAAGATGGCTTCGGCCACAGAAAGAGCAGGAGGGAGGCTTGGGTTGCCCCTGGCAATGGAGGAAACCAAGCTTTCTGCATACCCTGGCCCACAGGCCTCTGCTTAAGGCAACAAAGTTTCAATGGCTATTCCAGCAGAAGGCTTGGCTTCACTCCAAGCTACAAAGTTTTAATTGTAGAAGATAAATAAATCCCAGATACCAGGGCCTCCTGCAAACCACCATAGGCCCCTCGCCCAGGCCACCCCATGCCCCAAGGGAACACCCACCCTGATCAGGACACCCTTCAGGGAAAACCAACTGGCCCCCAGCCATGCACAGAACTCTATCCTATCTAATAAAAGAGTAATATGCACACTGACCATCACTCCAACACACAAGATGACTGCCCCCATGTGGACACAAGATGGCCACCACAAGATGGCCAGCAGGGGAGGGCAGTAGGGAGGGACCAGGCTTGCAAGGGAGGCAGTTGTGGGTGATCAAGCCTGTAGAGGAGGGCCTTTAGGGGTAACCAGGCCACCAGGGGAGGGCAGTTAGGGGCAAACAGGCTGGCAGAGGAGCATTTAGGCATCAATCAGGCTGGCAGGAGAGTGGTTAGAGGTGATCAGGCTGGTAGGCAGAAGCGATTAGGGGCAATCAGGAAGGCAGGCAGGCGAGCAGTTGGAGCCGGCAGTCCTGGATTGTGAGAGGGATGTCCGACTGCCTGTTTAGGTCCAATCCTGCCTGGATCGAGCCTAAACAGGCAGTCGGACATCCCTCAAGGAGTCGCAGATTTGAGAGGGAGCAGGCTTGGCTGAAGGACACCCCCCAACCCCTGAGCATGAATTTCGTGCACCGGGCCTCTAGTCTTATAATAATAGGTGAAAAGTTTTGGTAAAAATCATCAACCAAAATTTAAAGAATCTGAAAGTGGAATCCAGGTGAATTTGAAGTTTGAATATTCAAAGCTAAATAAAAAGATTATGTTCACTATTATTTAATTTTTAGTTTTGAAAATAGCAACTTTAAGTATTTACTCACTTCTAAATCTACTTACTTTATGATTAATGTTACATTATAATTAGCCTGAAAAGTCCTATAAGACTGAAGAAATTATTCATGTTTTCTTTGTTAAAGGAGATCTATGAGGGGTTTTTTTTAAATAGTTTTCTAATTTGTAAGCAAAATGATTAATATTAATAGTACAAACAATATCTCTTAAAAGAGTAAGAAAAGTACTTCCAATGGAAAGTGACAGCGTCCTGGTGATGTTTTTTGAGCAGGGCTTAATCTTTGATATTATATTGGGATAATTTCATTTATCATCTCCTTGACATTTATATATTGTCAAATGTTTTACTTCATAGATTATAAAATCCATAATATACTGTTACCATTTTTATTGTAAATAGTCAATTGTCTTTTAAAGAAATTAATAGAAGTAAAAAAGATGGTTATTGTATTCACCTACATATTTACTATTTATAATTTTTCCTGTCTTCGTATAAGTTCAATTTTTTTTATCTCTTCTCATTTCCCTTCAAAATAAAAATGTCCTTTAGCCTTTCTTGTGCTGAATATCTACTGGCAAGAAATTCTCTCAGCTTTAGACCTGAAAATGTTTTTATTTCACTAGTTTTTAAAGGATAATTTTGCTAGTTATAAATTTTGGGATAGATAAGGTATAATTCCACCACCCCTTTCTTACCCTCCCCTGGTAGTTTTAAAAATGTTCATTTATTGTCATCAGATCACTAGTTTTAATGAGAAATCAGACATCATTTGTATCATTGTTCTCATTATGTAATGAATCTTCTCTCTGGCTGCCTTTCAGGTTTACTTTGTCTTATAATTAAAGTCTGCGAATTTGTTGCTTTTTAACTGTTAGAAATTGGTATACATAAGATATAAAC
This sequence comes from Lasiurus cinereus, assembly GCA_011751065.1. Taxonomy (NCBI): domain Eukaryota; kingdom Metazoa; phylum Chordata; class Mammalia; order Chiroptera; family Vespertilionidae; genus Lasiurus; species Lasiurus cinereus. Next base: position 27,255,606 of record JAAGEH010000393.1, on the reverse strand, counting down.
ATAAATTCATATTTGAGAAGAATTCCAAATATTGGAGCAATCAACTGACATCTGAAAATTCTGTCAGTGTGATGTTACCTGAAAAAGCAAAATGTAAAAATACATATGCTTGGTATAATTGTATGCTTCTTTTACAAGAAGTAGGATAGATAACACAGGGTGTTAGGCTTCAGGCCCTGAATTCGGATTGCCAGAGTTCAAATGTTGCTCTACTCTTGGCTAGCTGGGTAAGTTTAGACAAGTTGCTTCATCTTTCTGCCTTGATCTCTAAATCTATAAGGCTGCTATAAAAATAAATTACTAGTAATGTGCATAAAATGCCTAGAATAGTGCCTGGCACAGAATAGGTACTCATGAAATTTTAAGTGCTGTTCAGTAACAATCCAGTTCTTTGGGAAAAAGTCTATAAACACACATGAGAGCACATTTGCACATATTTTGAAAAAAGACCAGCAGAAAATGCCAGCAGTGCCTTAATTTTCTGTACTTAGGATTACTGATATGAAAATACCCTATCTAATAAAAGAGTAATATGCAAATTAACCCAACCGAGCAGGAGGCTTTGGTTCCCCAGCAATGAAGAATGTCAAGCTTTCCACCTGCCCTGGCAGGCCTAGGCATCTACTCAAGGCTACAAAGTTTCAATTAAAGAAGATAAATAAATCCCAACAACTTAGTGCAGAGAGCAGGAGGCTTGAGTTGCCCCTGGTGATGAAGGAAGCCTAGCTTTCTGCATGCCCTGGCCAGCCTAGGCCTCCACTCAAGGCTACAAAGTTTCAATTATAGAAGATAAATAAATCCCAGATACCAGGTCCTCCATTTGGGTCACCAGGGGATGTGGCCAGCCTCCATACTACCCCCGGACCCTCACCCAGGATGCCCCATACCCCAGGGGAACCCCTATCCTGATCCACACCTCTGGGCAAACCAGCTGGCCCCCATCCGTGCACCAGTCCTCTATCTTACCTAATAAAGGAGTAATATGCAAATTGACCATCACTCCAACACACAAGATAGCTGTCCCCATGTGGTCAAAGATGGTTGTCCCCATGTGGACACAAGATGGCCAACAGGGAAAGGCAGTTGGGAGGGACCAACCTGCAAGGGAGGGCAGTTGTGGGCAATCAGGCCTGCAGGGGAGGGCAGTTGGCAGGGACTAGGCCCACAAGGGAGGGCTGTTGGGGGTGATCAAGCCTGCAGGGGAGGGCAGTTAGGGGTGACCAGGCTTACAGGGGAGGGTAAACAGGCTGGCAGAGGAACATTTAGGCGTCAATCAGACTGTCAGGGGAGTGGTTAGGGTATGATCAGGCTGACAGGCAGGCAGGCAGGCGAGCAGTTGGGAGCCAGCAGTCCTGGATTGTGAGAGGAATGCCCGACTGCCCTTCAGGGGTCCCAGATTGGAAAGGCGGCAAGCTGGTCTTAGGGACACCCCTCCCCCCACATGAATTTCGTGCACTGTGCCTCTAGTTTTAAAATAATTTTCTGTTTTTCTTGCTTATGATTATAATAAAGAGCAGCCATAAACATGACACTTGTTGAAATTCATCAAGCCCACGTTTGTGATCTGTATATTTTCACCAGCCCTTCTTCCTCTCTGCAAACGTAACATCTCACCCAGCTAAAGTACACTTATTTACCTGAGCCTTGCACCTGCAAATTGCTTTACAGGTAGAAAGACATAGAATTAGAATCAAGGTAAGGAAAATGAGAAAGTTACTCATGTTAAGAACTTGTTTGTTCAATTGAATCTGCATATGTTCATCAGGGGAAAATTATTTACATAGACATGTATTTTAGGACTTTTGTAACTTCCAATTTTGGTCTCAGCTGAGCTTTTTTCTTATGCCAAATGTTTTATATTGTTAAAAACCTGGGCCTTCTTTCTGAAGCTGTCTTTTTCTCATGCAGGGAGTTCGCCTGGCGTGATCCCGAGTTGCCTGAGGTCATTCACATGCTGCAGCACCAGTTCCCCTCTGTGCAGGCGAACGCAGCGGCCTACCTGCAGCACCTGTGCTTCGGTGACAACAAAGTCAAGATGGAGGTACAGGACCCAGTGCCTGGGCTGCAGGCAAAGGCAGTGCCTTTTCTTTCAGCAGTTTCATGCCTGTGTGCTTAAGAAATTACCAGGTGCCCTTTTAGAGGGATTCTGATACCAGGGACTCTCACTTTATAACTGTGCATTTCAGTATTTTCAGGAAAAACTGGGATGAGTATATTTTTTAGAGTGCTTTTAGCACTTTCAAATTGTGTATCCACTCACTAGGTCATTTGTAAAAATATAAAACATGAAGCAAAGGTTAATTTAAAATGCATTTATATAGTATTTCTCATAAAAATTATGTCTGAAACAAGTGACTCATGTATTTGATAAGATTCTAGTCAAGACTGGTGCCAACATACAATTAAGTAAAATTACAGAAGATTTATAACCTTTACTAATCCTGAACATAGAGGAATATTTTAGTTCACATTTTACATTTTTGGCATTTTACAGAAACACGGTGAGTCATTGGTTATTGGCTGGTGTCCTGTATCATACAGATTACTTCTTTTAACATTTTAAGCCATCTCTCAACCCACTGCAATTTCACATAGAACTAAAGTGTTTCTCCTCGATTTAATATGCAAAAACAACATACCAATTGCAGACCTAAAAGTGGATGCAGTAAATAACGTCTAGAAATGTTCACATAATGTACTGATGAATTGACAAATGAAAGAAAATTTAGAGACAATAGCTTAGAGGAACAGTTCTAAGAATCCATTGACTTTAGTCACAGATCCTTTTCTGTGTGATCTCCAACCCTGCATATAGCTTTGTTGCGTTTGTGTATTTGTTCTTTGCAGCCGAGAGTGGAAGCACATCCCCTGTTTGTGTTCAGAGGGTTGGAGTAGGACTGTGCTATCTACACCTGCCATTAATCCACCTTGGTCTCCCTTTTTTAAGCTATAAACCCAGGAAATGAGCTGCATCTTGGATAGTGTCCTTAACATTTAGAAAAGATGGGTTATCTAGAATGAAAAGTAAACTTTCGAAATTATCTGGAGTTGTCCATCGCCTGTGATCTTTTTATAAAAGACTTTTGTTTGATCACTGCTGAATCTCATGTCACTTAGGCCTGGTACCTAATATTTCTCATTCTAGGTGTGTAGGTTAGGGGGAATCAAGCATCTGGTTGACCTTTTGGACCACAGAGTTTTGGAAGTTCAGAAGAATGCTTGTGGTGCCATCCGAAATCTTGTTTTTGGCAAGTCGACAGATGAAAATAAAATAGCAATGAAGAATGTTGGTGGGATACCTGCCTTGTTGAGACTGTTGAGAAAATCTGTTGATGCAGAAGTAAGGGAGCTTGTTACAGGTGGGTAAAGAATGTGATCTTGTCCTGGAGGAAATGCTGAAAGGTCTGGACTGTGCCCTTGTATGGTACCTGGTGAAGGAGTTGGAGGGTGTAGGTAGGAGATGAAATAGTGCTCACAACTGTGACGTAGGCTGAATGTAACTTAACACAATGATTCAGAAGGCTCTCCGGTGATGCTCGGATAGTTAAGCTTAGTGATGCACAAGTGTCAGCCAACAGATGTCTCGTTCATAGAGGGCGGATGTCATTTTTATTATGTATTCCATAGTAAATCTCCTTTTAAAAAGACTGTCTCTCCTTTATTTTGAAAATAAAATACTACACTTAATGGATCAGTTGCCTTCCATTTCAGCTCAGCCCAAGTCCTAATGCCTATTTAGAATCTCAGATGCTTTCCTGGGACCTAGGGATGAATAGAACTCAGTCCCTGCCATCAGGTAGCATGCAGATTCTGGAGGAACATGAGGTCCTGTAGATGGCAGTGAAAAATGACAAGTTAAAGGCCTCATTAAAGAGGCATTGGATTCTAACTGGTTTGGCTCAGTGGATACATCGGCCTGTGGACTGAAGAAGGGCCCTGGGTTCAATTCCGGTCAAGGGGACATGCCTGGGTTGCAGACTTGATCCCTAGTAGGAGGCGTGCAGGAGATAGCCAATCAGTGATTCTCTTTCATCATTGTTGTTTTTCTCTCTCTACCTCTCCCTTCCTCTCTTTAAAAATATATATATATTTTTAAAAAAGTCTTTGGGAGCACAGAGCATGGATGGGTAGAGAATTTCCCTGTTTGACATGAATCTGAAGTTATCCTAAAGGATGAGGAAGCTTTGGCTGGGTAAACAGGGAGATGCTTTAAGTCATAAGCAGAGGTTCAGAGCCAGCATGGGAGGTATGTAAAGTCAGAGGTACCAGCCAGAAGAGGATGCTGAAGGGGAGATCAGGCCAGAGAGAGATGCAGGCCTTGTTTGGGGAACGCAAATGAAGGGTCTGTGTCCTTCATGCAGTGGGGATGAAGGCAGGGCAGGGCAGGTTTGGGCTTTTAACCACATTTTTCCTCAGGCAGCAGATGGAGGGTTGATTGGAAAGGGATGATCCTAGCATCGGAGAGGGCTAAGAGGACTTCAGGAGTCTAAAGATAACAGCTTGAGCTCTTATCAATAATAGAAGAGGTAGGTGGTGCAGAAGAGGGATCAGTTAGAGAAATATTCATGGTCAAGGCATGATGGATGAGTGTGAAGAATGAGAGACCAGGAGGAACTGAGCTGTATGTCTCAAGAGACTGGACATTGCAACAACATCAGGTAGATGAAAGAGTGCTTGAGGTCAAGGTGAAATAAATGGCAGCATTATTTATAATGGAGCATTAATGGGAAATACTGAGTGTTCATTGTAGGCAAATGATTAAATAAATGGCAGTATGCTCACCCAATGAAAGCATATACAAGATTAAAATAAGTGTGTTAAAGCGATCTATAGCAACATGGGTAAATCTCCAGAAATATTATACTATTTTCATAAAGTTTTTAAATATGCAGGTTGAGGCTTTAAATTATTTTTGATATATACATATGCAATAAAGTTAAAAGGTTTCATTGGAATGATAATAAATTCATGATAGTGGTTATAGGATGGGGGATTACAGAAACTGGGATTGGGAGCTATAATCTAGCTTTGTGTTTTTAAAAAGGAAGTAATTTTAAACAAAATTAATATTTAACAAAACTGGATGGTAGATACTGAGGTGTTGTTTTATAATTGCTATGCTATTTGTCAAGCTTGAAATATTTAAATATTTTTAACAACTTTTTAAAATTTTTTATTTTTTCAAAATTAATCCCATTGTCTACTGGCTTTCTTTTTTTTTTAATTTAATAAAGCTTTATTGTTTACATTATTACAATTGTTCCTTTTTTCCCCCATACCTCCCCCCTCCACCCAGTTCCCACCCCACCCTCTGCCCTTATCCCCACGCCTGTCCTCATCCATAAGTATACGACTTTTGTCCAGTCTCTTCCTGCACCTCCCACACCCCTTTTCTCCCAAGAATTGTTAGTCCATTCCCTTTCTATGACCCTGATTCTATTATATTGATCAGTTTATGCTGTTCATCAGATTTTTTTATTCACTTGATTTTTAGATTCACTTGCTGATAGATATGTATTTGTTGTTCATAATTTTTATCTTTACCATTTTCTTCTTCTTCCTCTTGCTAAAGAATACCTTTCAGCATTTCATATAATACTGGTTTGGCAATGATGAACTCCTTTAGCTTTTTCTTATCTATGAAGGTCTTTATCTGCCCTTCAATTCTGAATGATAGCTTTCTGGGTAGAGTAATCTTGGTTGTAGGTTCTTGCTGTTCATCACTTTGAATAATTCTTGCCGTTCCTGTCTGGCCTGCATAGTTTCTGTTGAGAAATCAGCTGATAGTCATATGGGTGCTCCCTTATAGGTAACTAACTGTTTTGCTGCTTTTTTTTTTAGAGCTATTGATATATTTTTTTATTTTTTTAATTAAATCTTTATTATTCAAATTATTACATTGGTTTCTCTTTTTTCCCCTCCACCCAGCTCGCACCCTTCCCTCTACCCTTACCTCCCTCACACTGAGCTCATCCATAGGTGTATGATTTTTGTCCAGTCTCTCCTTGTACACACCCCTCACCCCTTTTCCCCTGAAAATTATCAGTCCACTCCCTTTCTGTGCTCCTGATTCTATTATATTCACCAATTTATTCTGTTGGTCAAATTCTTAATTCACTTAATTTTTAGATTCACTTGTTGATAGATACAGAATTGTTGTTCATAATTTTTTATCTTTTACCTTTTTCTTCTTCCTCTTCTAAAAGAGTACCTTTCAGCATTTCATATAATACTGCTTTGGAGTTGATGAACTTCTTTAGCTTTTTCTTATCTGTGAAGCTCTTTATCTGCCCTTCAATTCTGAATGATAGCTTTGCTGGATAGAGTATTCTTGATTGTAAGTTCTTGCTATTCATCACTTTGAATATTTCTTGCCACTCCCGTCTGGCCTTCATTGTTTCTGTTGAGAAATCAGCTGACAGTTGTATAGGTGTTCCCTTGTAGGTAATGAACTGTTTTTCTCTTGCTGCTTTTAATATTCTCTCTTTGTCTTTTGCTTTTGGTATTTTAATTATGTTGTGTCTTGGTGTAGTCCTCTTTGGATTCCTTTTATATGGGGTTCTGTGTGCTTTCTGGACTTGTAAGTCTATTTCTTTCACCAGGTGGGGGAAGTTTTTAGTCATTATTTCTTTAAATAGGTTTTCAGTCTCTTGCTCTCTCTCTTCCTCTGGCACCCCCACAATTCTGATGTTGGTATTGCTTGAAGCTGTCCCAGAGGCTCCTTACATTATCTTCACATTTTTGGATTCTTTTCTCTTCTTGCTTTTCCAGTTGAGTGTTTTCTGGTTCTTTATATTTCAAATTTTTGACTTGATTCTTGCGTTCCTCTAGTCTACTGTTAGGTCTCCGTATAATATTTTTTATTTCAGTCAGTGTATGTTTAATTTCTAGTTGGTCCTTTTCCATCTCTAGTTGGTTCTTTTTCATCTTCTCTTGGGTCTCGCTAACTTTATCCAACTTTTCTAGGATATTCTTGAAAAACCTTATAAGCGTGGTTTTGAACTCTATATCCAGTCATTGGTTTTCCTCCATTTCTTTTGTTTGTGTTCCCTTCCCTTGTCTCGGCAATTTCACTATGTGTTGGATTCCAGACTTGCAAAACTGCAGAAGCCACTCTGTTGAGCTTGGGATGGGTAGAGTCTCAGGGTTTAAGGGACCGCCTTGCCTTTCAGTCGGCCCCGCCCTCCACGGCCCCCGAGTCTCACGTGACTGGGTAGTTGCTGGAGCAGTCCCTGTGCGGGCGCGCACTCTCGCAGTGCCTCTAGACTGCTGCCTTTCCTGCTCCCCTGAGCTCTGGGACCATATGAGTCTGGGTCCCCAGGGTTTCACCCAAATCTGGGGTTTAGTGGAGTTAGAAGTGATGCAGTTGGGAGGGTCTATCTCCCACCCGCTCGTGAAAGCCAGCGGCACAATCAGCAGTCGGTCCTCTGCGCACAGTGCCGTGCATGACACCAGACTTCTGGTCTTTTGCAACTCCCCTAAATTTCTGTGCACTTCTCCTTTTTCACAGTCCAAACTCCCCCCATATGAGTTTCGGCTGGATCTGGGGTTAAGTGTCGTAGGATAAAGGGTTCAATGCCGTTGAGAGTCTCCGTCTCCCTCCTACCAGAGAAAGCCAGCCAGATTCTCCGGCACCCGCTCTCTCCGTGCATGTCTCCGTACGTCAGCTTTTTGCAGCTCCTCTGGGTCTCTGTGAGCCCTTCTCTTCCCTTCTAGTTGTAGAATTTTCAGTCAGCCAGCTTTCCTGTGGTTCTGGATAATATCCGTTCTGTCTTTTAGTTGTAGTTTTGAAATTGTTGTGCGAGGCAGCAGTGTAGGTGTTTACCTATGCAGCCATCTTGAATTCTCCTAGAGCAGTGGTTCTCAACCTGTGTGTCGCGACCCCTTTGGGGGTCGAATGACACTTTCACAGGGGTCGCCTAAGACCATCGGAAAACACAGGTATTTACATTATAATTCATAACAATAGCAAAATTACAGATATGAAGTATGGTTGGGTGTCACCGCAACATGTGGAACTGTATTAAAAGGTCACGGCATTAGAAAGTTTGAGAACCACTGTCCTAGAGCTATTGATTTAATTTGTGCCCTTACTTGTATAGATCTGACACAGAGGATGAGTTCAGTAAATGTTGGGTGCAAGGATGGATGGATGGATGGATGGACGGACGGACGGAGAGATGCGTACACTCGGGCAAGCTCACCGTACACTGCCACCAGGCGGGCCCAAGCGCCCAGCCCCTCCTGGCAGCTTCGCGGGGTCCAGGATGCGGCAGTGAGGGGTTCAACCAGGCCCTCTCTTGCTGCTTTTAATATTCTCTCTTTGTCTTTTGCTCTTGGCATTTTAATTATGATGTGTCTTGGTGTGGTTCTTTTTGGATCCCTCTTATTTGGGGTTCTGTGCACTTCCTGGATTTCTAAGTCCATTCATTTCACCAGGTGGTGGAATTTTTCAGTCATTATTTCTTCAAATAGGTTTTCAGTATCTTGCTTTCTCTCTTCTTCTGGTACCCCCATAATTCAGATATTGGTACACTTGAAGTTTTCCCAGAGGCTCCTTACACTATCTTCATATTTTTGGATTCTTTTTTCATTTTGCTTTTCTGGGTTGAGTGTTTTTTGCTTCTTTGTATTTCAAATCTTTGACTTGATTCTTGCAATCCTGCTGTTGGATCTCCGTATAATATTTTTTATTTCAGTCAGGGTATGTTAAATTTCTAGTTGGTTCTTTTTTATCTCCTCTTGGGTCTCACTAAATTTATCCATCTTTTCTAGGAAATTCTTGAAAAACTTTATAACCATGGTTTTGAACTCTATATCCAGTCATTTGCTTCCCTCCATTTCTTTCATTTGTGATCTGTTTCTTTGTCTCCACATTTTGGCTGCTTTCCTGAGTTGACAGAGTGGCTGTGTCCACCTTATAGGTGTCCTATAAGGCCCAGTGGCTCAGCCTCTCTAGTTACCTGAGCTAGTTAGCCTCTAGTAACCTGTGCACTCTTGGTGCACCCCTTTGTAGGCTGTGTTTACAGTCTTGTAGTTAAGCCTTGATTGTTGTTGGTATCACTGGGAGGAATTGACCTCCAGGCCAATAGGCTGTGAGGATCAGCTGTGTCTACGCTGGGAGAACTTCTGTGCTGGAGTCACACTTATGAGACAGGACTTGCAAAAGCCTCTGTGCTCACCTTGGATGGGGCGGAGTTTCAGGAAAGAGCAGACAGCACTGGTTTCCCATCAGCCCTGCCCTAATAAGCCCCTGTGTCAGAGTCCCATGGTAATTGCTACAAGCACCTCTGAGAGAGAAAGTTTCCCTCGAGTTCCACCCATTGCCAGAAAGTCCAGTTTATCCCTGAATGAGTCTGGGTCCTCAGAGTCTTGCTCGAAACTGGAGTTCAGCGTAGTCGGGAGCTTTTGTTTTCCTCCCGCTTGAGACGGCCGGCCACGCACTCAATTGCCAGTCCTCTCCAGGCACGTTCCTCTGTACATCTGCCTCCTGCAGCTCCTCTGAGTCTCAGTGTGGTTTTGTCTTTCCTTCTAGTTGTAGAATTTCCACTCAGCCAGCCTTCCTGTGGTTCTGGGTGATGTCCGTTTTGTCTTTTAGTTTTAGTTTTGAAATTGTTGTATGTGGCAGCAGGTTAGGTGTCTACCTGTGCTGCCATCTTGGTTTCTCCGCCTATTGGCTTTCACAATGAAATCAGAGCTGCAGGTTCTGTTAGCTACAATTCAGTAACCCTTGGGAATGTAGCAAACCATCATGAATCTAATATTTCAAGGGAACTAACTTTCTCGTAAAATATTAGGTTCACCATACAGTACCCTGCACTCCAAATAAGATACAAAGCTTATGTACTCGATTATGCTGCCTTATTATTGTTTGAATATTAATGTTTTAGCACATCTACTAGTAAATTGCATATTGATTTATTAGTGTGTACTCTCTATTTCTAACATACTTTGAGATATCTCATACTTTCACACCAAAAAATAAATTATTTACACCTGCATATGTATGTATGCATGAATATATACAAAATGAAAATTAGAAGAAGCTAAATAGAATTAAGAATATTCATCCTAGAAGTCCACTGTAATAACACCCAGAATGTTGCCCTGCATTCCCTGTTGGGAGGCACAGAGGAGACCGTGGTATTGCAGTCAGTGATTGCCTTCTCTCATTGTTTGATGTTTCGTTCCCATTACTTCACACTTTGTGTGTAATGTCCAAGTGTCTTCTTCCAGTAACATACCTGGGCAGCCAACAAGGCTGCCGACTGATGCACGTGGCTCCCCAAAGGGTCAGCGGTGATCCAGAGACCACAGCTCACCCTCAGATGTATTCTCCTTTGATTACGTAGATGAATGGTGACTTGGGTCTTACATTCTTAATGTGCAGCTTTCTTCTCATTTTCTGTCATAGGAGGAATAGGTCTCTGCTGAAGTTCTGTTTCTGAGGTGTTTGTCTCTGGGAAGAACAGTGGTAGAGACTTTTTGAGCTGAGTTCTAGGAGCTTGTAAGATGTAGTGATAAACAGGAAGAAAAGTATATGAAGGTTTCGTGATTGTTTTTCATTTGAGAATAAATCAGATTTATTTGAAGTAGAGCCAGCCTTCACTATGAAGGGCTTTTATGTACTAATTTACCTGATTTATACTCTGGATGTGAGTACTAATTTAGATCTTTCCTCTATATTTTTTTCATTTCTGTGTGGCTGAGAACATGAGCTGTTTTAAAACATGGACCTTGACCTTGAAAGGAGGATGTTAGTGTTTCCTAATTCCAAAAGAGCTACTTCCCTGAATGCATTATGTTGCTTCCATTGTAACACTTGCACCAACCTCATATTTCTTTTCTGGAAACAGCTGCCAATAGCTTTTAGGCTTTAAGAAATATTTTTTGGCCATACTTGTAGGGTAGGGGAAGTTACAAATTCTTTATGACTCTATCAATTTACCCCTAACAATTTATTCTGATATGTGGACTGATTACTTATGACATGCTCTTCAAAAGTAGTCTTTACTTTGGAATAGGTGTGGTCAGTGTACAAACACCCAATTGCCACGTTTTAAGGAACTGGCCCAGTGGGTTTCAGAATTGAGTTACAGTTCCAAAGGCTAAATGTCAGCCAAGTTTAATGTCTTTATAAACATTATCTAGCTAACATGAAACTACAAAGTCATAATATAAATCTAGCAGAGTTGCGTGTGTATGACATCAAAAGATCTTTGAGCTCTTTCATTAACTCTCCCTCAAGCCAAGTACTCATAAGCTGTCTTTAAATTACAGAACCACAAGTTTGGAGGGGAACCTCAGAATTCATTTTGTCCAGTTAGCCATGGATCCCATGTACAGCTTTCACACAAAGTCACTGCCCATTATGTTTTTGAACCCACAAGGAGAGAGACCTCATTACTTCATGAAATTAAGGCTGAGCAGCAGGGTTATTCAAAAGCAACACGAAGGCATTAAGTGTGACTTGAGAAGACAGAGGAAGATGTGTCCTCAGGAGCTCATTTTGCTGAGCAATGGCCCTGCAGGAGAAGACATACTAGCCCCACCTACAAGTGGCTGACATCTAACCAGCTTCCCATCTATCTCCTAAGTAAGAAAGTGTGTCCCCATCTGAACCATCCTCATTAAAATATGTGTGTTCTAAAATGGGTGTTCCATATCAGCTGCCCATCTCTATAAAATCCCCTTTGTAAACAAAACAATATCCTTCCAAATTTCAGTGTTCTGCCAGTGGCTTCTACAAATTATTATGGCCCTAGCCGGCCTTGCATGATGCTCGGACTTTGTAGGTATAGCCTAAGAATCATTTTTTGTGGTTTTTAAAATATATTTTTATTGATTTCAGAGAGGAAGGGAGAGGGAGAGAAAGATAGAAACATCAGTGATGAAAAAGAATCATTGATCAGCTGCCTCCTGCACACCCCCTACTAGGGTTTGAGTCCATAATCTGGGTATGTGCCCTGACTGGGAATCAAACCGTGACCTCCTGGTTCATAGATTGACACTCATCCACTGAGCCACATCAGTTGGGTGCCTAAGAGTTCTTCAGTGCAAATTACATTCAACTTAGGATGTAATGAAGTGATGAAGCACAATGAACTGATGTGTTCACAATATCATACTATTTGACGAAATTACTATCCCTTTGAAGCTAGGTGTTCTATTATCCTTAATATCAAGTAATTCTACCTAATTATTAATCCACAGCCTTTTCCCCTAGTCCCCTTTGTTTCAATTTGACATTTTTATTGTACTTAAATGAAAAAAATTAGCTATTTTCTTTGAAAGATGCCTCGTCTTTGCTTTAAATTTAATGACTGCCCAGGGCCTACATTTTTGGCCACATCTTTATGCAGGGAAATAAAAGGAAAAATGTTTTTTGCCAAGTGTATTTTCGCAAGACAGTTGGACTGTCACTGTTAATTAAAATAGCTCCCTAATATATAACATGATATTTGTGTTTTCTTCATTGTGTTGAACATTTCCAGGTTGAAACCTAATGAATGATTTTTTTTTTTTTGTAATTGTTATTATATGAAGGTGCTCAGGGTGAGGTTGTATTTAAAAAAAAAAAAAAAGGAAGAAAGCACGGGTACTTGAGAGCTGGTTGAAGTATGGTTTCCCCCATTGAATTATAAGATGGATGAATGCTGGGCCACAGACTGCGGATGGAAAGTAGGAACATCTTGTCGCTAGAAAAGAACTCATTTGTTTTTGATGGAACAAAGGAACTCATTTGTTCTTGTTGAACTCATTTGTTCAAGATAATTAAATAGTGTTCCTAAGCTAGGAAATATGAGTTTCAAGTTTTTAAGCATCCTAAAAGCATCATTTTTAAGACTATAGAAATGGAAAATATTGCACAGAACCTGGAGGCCTACCTTTTAATGAAACAAATGTCCCCAAACTATCACATGTCTCTTACCACCATTAACACTGGTGTCAAATACCAAAAAGTAGCCTTTGTTCTTGAATAATAATAGACTTTTTTAAACAGTTAACTGCCACAAATTTTGAGTTTATCTTAAAAAAGTCCACTGCTTATGGCGTACAAATGGTTAAAGTGGCAGCTCTATTCTTATTACTTCCAATTTAGTAAGTGATTAGTCATCCATATAGCTAAGTAAAACGTTTCTACACATTTATTTTAAATTTTTTTGGATGCCAGCAGTGGATTCCAGATACTATGCAGAGCATGAAGTGAGGCATATTCCTTCCTGGTCATTAGCTCCTTTTTCTAATTAGACAGTAGATAAATAAGAAAATGAGTCATGCACTAAGGAAGGGCAAGTGGGCAGGCTAAAGTTCAGCAGACAGCAGAGCATCCTGTAAAGAGCCAGGACTTAGTGGACATGCATTTAGCCTTTTGTACTGTTACCTGCCATTGGAGGATGAAACAGTTTATAGAACATGACCCCTTTTCCTAATTAATGTGCCATTAAGACAGTCAATTATTCTGTGATTCAGAGAGGAGTTGTTTTGTTAGTTTCTATGCTGCCTTTTCTGGGCCACTTGATTTTCAGGAGCTACGTGGGTAGTTTTCACAAATTTAGCAATATCCCCTTTCAAATCCGAGCCCAGTTCAGTAGGATCTTTACCATTGACCCACTTTATAAAAAAAGAACAATAGAAATGTGTGCTTTCTTCTTTACTGAGTATTTCAAACCATAAGAATTGGTACTAAATAAAATGATAAAAATTGTAATAGTAACAAGAAAAATGGTTTATTATAAATGGATAACTCCTAATTCAAAGTCACAGAACTTTGAGCTGGAAAGGACCCTAAATAAGTCCTCTGTCCTGTCCTGCACTCCCATACAAGAGAGGAGAAACAGGGTCCAGAGATTGAGTCCAGGCCAGGCTCCTGGCATACAGGCGAAGCTCTTTCTTCCCTGCCTCTGTCGCTGCCCGCCCTGGCCATCACCAGGCCACCAACACATGCAGGGCAGGCACAGAATCTGAGGTGCCCATTGTCAGGTGTCATATCCCTTGTTCTTTTAAATTCCCACCAGAAAGGTACCACATACCTCCTTTGAATTTTAGCCAGGAATATAGAGAAGTATTGTTTAGCGTGGCCACTAGCACAGCCACATCAAACTAGTGATCAGGTGTAACCATAAGGCTTCATGTTGCTTAAAAAACATGGAAATGTGACGTGGAATACAACCTTCTATCTGTGTGGGGGGTTCAAAATTTTGATCAGAATGATGTCATCAAGCAGGGAGACTTTGAGATCCTCTTTGAACTCAGTTGGTTAACCACGGATCAGAGTAGGTTTCTCAGCACAAGAACAGTCCCATAATGCCACGTGCCCTCCGTAGACCAGAAAGCCAGTGAGGGCACCTCATAAATAACTAAAAAGAAGATGCCCAAGAGACCCTGTTTCAGATCCCTCAAGTTCTTTGAAGCATTTAGTTTGTAATTTCACAAGGCTTGGAACTGGAGGCACTCTTGTCTCTAAACTGTGAATACCAAACAACAAGGTTGAGGATTGAATGCATTACAGATGAATAAGCACATTCCTGGGAGAGGTCAAAGTCAGCACAGGACAGTGAAGATGCCTTACTTCTGTCTCAGGAGCTGAAGTAACCTGAAGGACTACTGGGTGGCTTGGCTGCTGCCCTCTAGCTACCTCTGTGTCAAAGTGATGCTCTTAGGGGGATTTCTCCTGCTGTGGCCTGTTTGTGTTAACAAACTGCCCTAACAGACAGACTGTCCTGTGCATCCCTTACAGGCAATCTCAGCATTTTGGGATTGTAAGCTGATTTATTTTCCATGGAAATGCCTTCCCAGGGTATGTGGGACTACACTATGTCATTAATGCTCTCTACCTACTCATGGAAAACCACCTAGAATAAAGATATTCAAATGCAAATGTGAATTTATAAAGGGATCTCTAGAAATTGATAGATCTTTTCAAAGGTGCTGTGATCCACCTTTGTACCTGAAAAATCACAGGAACACAGGCTAGCCCTCATGTTCTTTAAAGACTAAAGATCTATCACTGGTGTCTGTTAGCTGGGAAAAATTTAAACAGCAGGAGCAAGCCCCTTCAAATGGAGTATGTGGACAGGGACCCACAGCGCACCATTTGTGGCTCACACAAGTCTTCAGTACCACACAGCCAGCTCCTGGGAAGCCTCCTTCCCTCAGATCACCTACGGACTCAACTCGCCACCTCTTCTGAAATTGGGGTGGTGACCGCTGTGACCCCAGCTGGGGCTAAGTTAGCTTTCCCTGCCTGACATGGATTGTACATTAACTGTGCAGCAACCAGGTGATCAGGCAAAGCCCAGGGGCCAGACTTCCACCACCGAGGAGGCCAGCTATGCCAGACAGCAGAGGACTCAGCAGGCAGGCCCGTCCTGACCGCAGGGAGGACTAAGGAGCCACATGCCAGACCTGTAAGCCAGGAGCAGGTTTGCACATTCACTGCTCTTAAGAGGCGCTGCTCGCATTGCAGGAATCTCTGATGAGATGTTAGCATCTTGGGAACCCTGGGAGTGATGCTACATGACTGTGACTGGTTCTCCTCATATCCAGAGCGAAGTGTTTCTATCACTGAACACAATACTTTTCCCCTGTCTCATAATAATTGCTTTCCCATTGTTTCAGTTCCATTACAGTTTCATGATTTGTTCACAGCCTTCCAGTACTGGTGGAAAGCTTGAGTGGTGTGCCTGAAGCCACAAATGGCAGACATTTTTTATTGCACTGCTTCCTTCCCACTTCCCCTTGGGTTGCCTCGTTTCTGCTACAGCACATATTCCCACACATGACGAACTGCTGGCTCAACTTTGACGCCACCCTCAGCTTGCATCAGGCTCCAGTTTTTATCACAAGTGCTCCGCCTCCCTCTTTGCCTTTCCACAGCACCTCTCCAGAGCTCATCACATCCTCCCTAAACTGTTGTCCTGGGACTTAGGCTCTGCCCCTCCTGCTCCATCAGACTTGCTGCCATCCCTGGAATGACACTTGTCCCTATTTCACACTTCCCCACCTGCCAGTCAAACTGTTTGCCCATTCTTACCTGCTAGGCCAGCCCCAGCCTCGAGGCTCTCCACTTTTTCTCCTACCCCTGGTCTGGTCCACCTGGAAGGTTCTCCCTGCCCCTCATGCTCCATCCCAGATGTGGTGGTCTCCAGTCTTGCCAGACAGGTTCCCAAACTCAGGAAAATCTGCAGGGAAAGGCAGCATGGTGTTGGGGAGTGAATAAGTGTGAGCTCAGGTCAGACCCACATGTTTCCTTCCAGCTCTGGCCCCAAGCAAACCACCTCTGCCAGTACTAGCTTCCCTGGTGTGAAACAGTCCTCACTGCTTGGGGCCTGTCTGTGTGTGCCTGGCACGAGCAACAAGAGAGCTGTGCTGTTGCTCATCCTGTGCTCGGGTGCTTGGCCCTGCTGCCTTGTGTAGTCACCATGGCAAGGCTTTCCGAGGATCGGCCTGCATATCTCCCTTAGAGCCAGTGGTATAAATTAACAGTGCCTCTACCAGCACTTTCCACTGGTAACAGTGGGAGTATAACAGAAGATAAGTAATTCTGAACTTCCTAGTAGCCACATTACAAGGGAAGAAAAGGTGTTATTTCTTTTATAATGTAGTGTCTTTAACCCAGTCACTCTAAATCACTTCACCTTATAAGCAGTATAAAAATTATTAACGGGAAAACCAAGTTGGCGGCATAAGGTCTACACTGTACATGCTGCCTCTCACAACCACACCAAAACTATAACTAAAAGACAAAACGTCTATCACCCAGAACCATGGGAAAGCTGGCCGAGTAGAAGTTCTACAACTAGAAGGAAAAAGAGCATTGACATGTGCACAAGCGCAGAACAGCTGAGGTATGGGAGGCAATTTGGACTGGCGGCTGGAGGCTGGGTGCCCTTTTTTCAATTAGAAGGGAGATACAAGCTCCTGATTACTCTAAACTTCAGTTTATGGCAAGACTCTGGGGATCCAAACTTTTACAGGGAGAAGCTGGACTTTTTGCCATCGGGTCAAAAGTGTGGGTGGCTTTCTTGCAGAGGTACGCACAGGAATCACTGTTTACTGCACTGAGACACAGGATGCGGGGATGCGGAAACTTGGAGACACAGAGACAGCTAACTGGGAGCCATTGCTGTTTGACATGCGCTAGCCTAGTGATTCCCTGAGACCCCACCCGGCACAATTTGCAAACTCACCCGTGCCCTGCGCAGCAGCTTTTGCATATAAATGGCCTGCCCTATCTCTGCTTAACCTAACAAACTGCAGCTCCGGTCAGACAGCTCCAAAACCTACAAGCAAAGAGGAGAAACGTGCAGATCACACTGTAGCTCCTGCTGGATGGCCTCAGACAGTAGCTGACCTGCACTCCATTGGAGATCCAGAAGCCAGTGTACCTCCTGATCATTGTGAGACGACACCACATTTCAATTCCTCACATCCATAAGTGACACATTCAAGAGGCAAACTCAGCACCAGAGTCCCACTGAAACAAGTCCTGCCCCATAAGATTGTCTCCAGCACAGCAGTTCTTCCATTACAGACACAGCAGGTCCTCACAGCCAATTGGCTTGGAGGTCATTCCTCCCAGTGTACCAACAGCAATCAAGGCTTAACTATAATAAGACTATGCACTCAGCCCACAAAGGGGTATACCAAGAGTGTCCACAGGTGATAGGGGAGCCTGACAACTGGGCCCTATAGATCACCTACCACAGAAAACCACTCCACAGAGAAGCAGCAGAATGCGGAGATAAACATGTCACGAATGAAAGAAATGGAGGAAAGCAAACTATTGTACATAGAGTTCAAAACCACATTTATAAGGTTACCCAATCTTCTAAAAACCTCTAAGGAACTATATGAGACCTTTTAAGGATCTTAATGAGAATGCAAAAAAATAGAAAAAGACCAATCAGAAAATATAGAATATACAGAAATTCAACAGTAAATCAAAGGACTCCAAGAATCAAACCAACAAGGAAACAATACCCAACCAGAAAAACAAAAAGGAAAAAAAATAATCCAATAATATGAAGATAGTATAAGGAGCCTCTGGGACAACTTCAAGTGTACCAATATTTGAATCATTGGGGAGCCAGAAGAAGAGAGAGAGCAAAATATTGAAAACCTATTAGAAGAAATAATGACAGAAAACTTTCCCTACCTGGTGAAAGAAATAGACATACAAATCCAGAAGCGCAGGGAACCCCAAACAAGAGGATTCCAAAGAGAACCACACCAAGACACATCATAATTAAAATGCCAAGAGCAAAAGACAAAGAGAGAATCTTGAAAGCAGCAAGAGAGCAGCTCCTACAAGGGAAAACCCATATGACTGTCAGCTGATTTCTCAACAGAAACTATGCAGGCCAGAAGTGAGTGGCAAGAAATATTCAAAGTGATGAACAGCAAGAACCTATAACCAAGATTACTCTACCCAGCAAAGCTATCATTTAGAATTAATTGTACGTCAGATAAAGAGCTTCATAGACAAAAGGCTAAAGGAGTTCATTACCATCAAACCAGGATTATATGAA
This sequence comes from Lasiurus cinereus, assembly GCA_011751065.1. Taxonomy (NCBI): domain Eukaryota; kingdom Metazoa; phylum Chordata; class Mammalia; order Chiroptera; family Vespertilionidae; genus Lasiurus; species Lasiurus cinereus. The sequence goes on along the minus strand of JAAGEH010000393.1, from coordinate 27,237,073 downwards.
ATGAGGATATTCTTTAAGAAAAGGAAGAAAAAGAAAAAGGTAAAGATAAAAATTATGAACAACAAAATGACAACAAATACATACCTAGCAACAAGTGAATCTAAAAATCAGATAAATAAAAAATCTGATGAACAGAATAAACTAATGAATATAACAGAATCGGGCATAGAAAGGGAGTGGAAGGGGATGTGAGGGGTGTGGGAAGAGATTGGACAAAAATCTTACACCTATGGATGAAGACAGTGGTGGGGTGCAAGGGCATGGGATTGGTGTGGGGAGGTGGAATCAGGTGGAGGGGAGCTATGGGGGAAAAAAGGGGACATCTGTAATAATCTGAACAATAAAGATTTAAAAAATATAAAAATGGGTGTTCCATAATTTTATTTATTTATTTATTTGGTGCCAGGCCTTCATAACCTAGTATGTATTTTATGTCTATAGCACACCTTTGGACTAGCACTTTTCAGGTATTCAGTAGCCACCTGTGGCTGACAGCTACTGTACTGCACATGTGGGTTTGTGCTAGGCTGGGCAAAAGTAACCGCATCTAAAAGGCATGAGGTATATGACTTGCAGGTGGCCATACTGTGACAGAGTGTAGTAGCCACACTTAACATTATTCTCTTACCAACAAAACATCACCATACTGGGGTTAGGGGAGAGCTTCAGAGAGAAGAAATTGGTGAAGTGTTTTTTGCTGAATCCTGTGTTTCAGCCAGAGACTTGTAGGGAATGTCTTGGAGGCAGGTGCCTGGATCGAGGGTGGCTTATTGTCCTGATTTGTCATCCACCGACCTGAGTTTACAAGATGCACACACTTTGACCCTCAGATGCAATCTGCAGTCTTGAATTACATTTTAAATATTATTCTGATATTTCTACCCCCATTTATCGAGACTGCTTGCAGAGTGGGTACACACAGCACCAGCCTGTTCCGTGAAGTCCACAGATGCACACTTGCCAGGAGGGAACCAGTGCATCTACCGGAAGTGTCCTCGGCCCCAGAGGGGTGGGGCATGGTTAGGACAGTGACTTGCCATGACGTTCACTCTGTGCCAGGAACTATGGGTGCAAGACCTATTGATCTGTTTTCTGAGTAGAAACTCCCTACACCCTAAGGCTTGGGGACTTGAGCTTTCCTCATAGACATTGTGGGAAAGAATGTGACCAAAACAATGTAAAGAACAGACACTTGTGAATGAAATTGTAGGGTTGTGTCTAGTGATGATATTTGAAGTGCCCCCGGACTTTCTTTTATTTTATTTTTCCTTTTGCAATGTCCAAGAACTCTTGTGGGTCTTTGTGGGTTTTTTCCATAATTAGGAAACTGGGAATAAATGTAATACCATGTAAAAGTTAGTTTTTTTTATTTCTTTCATATCAGAATAAAATAATGGTTTAGGGCGTTATGTATGTGTGCAACCAGAGAAATTGCATTTTCCCAATGTTCTTTGTTTGACTTTTATTGTTCTTTAAGAAATACACTTTTTAAAATAGTGCCATTATTTTAATTAATCAGTTAAATCAGTTTCTAATTTGACTATAAAATTATCACTTGGCCGTTAGGATAAGCTATAAAGCTAGTTTTAAACATGAGCTTTTTGGAAATTCTGCAGCATGGGATTTGTGTAAAATGGTATTTTAATTACTTTTATTCATTTTTTGTGGGGAAAATGAACTTTCATCTCGCATGGAAGTGTTTCATTATGGCTGTTGGCTATTTGTTGTGTGTACCTTTTCCTAAGCTAGAAAATAAGAAGCATTTTCTATAATAATAGGCATTAAATTCCCTAGGATCTTTTCTATTTTTTAATTATTATTTTTATTTTTTTATTGTCAGCATTGCAGATGTCCCCCAATTTCTCCCCATTAGTTCCCCTGCCCCTTCACCACACTATTGTGTATGTCCATTGGTTATGCATATTCTAATATATAAAAAGCTAGGGGCCGTCATGACCGAAACAACTGGATTGACAATCAAACAGCAGGCTGCTTGGAGTGACAATATTGGCAGTGGTTTACTGAGGGTTGACCAAACAACTGAACAGCAGACTGCATGGGGCACCTAGGCTGGCAGGAGGGTTAGTGAGGAACGAACAAACAACTGAACAGCAGGCTGCATGGGACCAGGCCAGCCAGGGTGGTTAGTGCGGGATGACCAAATGACTGAACAGCAGGCTGCATGGGGCAACCAGGCCTGCGGGGGGGAGGTAAGGGGGAGTCAGGTAGTTGGGAACAACCAGGCCCACGGGGGAGGAGGGGGGCATTTTGGGGTGACCTGGCCAGTTGGGGTGGCAGTTTGAGGTGACCAGGCCAGCAGGGAGGCAATTGGGTGCTACCAGGCTGGGGGGAGGGGTTAGTTGGGGTGACCAGGCCGGCAGGGAGGGGAGTAGTTAGGGGCAAAAAAGCCGGTAGAGGGAGGGAGGCAGTTGATGGTGACCAGGCCAGCAGAGGGGGGCATTTGGGGGCAACCAGGCCAATGGGGGGGTTGACACTTAGGGGCAATCAGGCAGGCAGGCAGGTGAGCAGTTAGGAGCCAGTGACCCCGTATTGAAGAGGGTGCAGGCTGAGCTCAGAGACCACCCCCCCCCACCCCCAATGAATTTCGTGCATCAGGTCTCTAGTATGTGTATAAGTTCTTTAGTTAATTTCTTCCCGTCCCCCTTCTCTCCCCTCAACCCCCCCCACATACACACACCCTGATATATGTCAGCCTGTGCCATGCATCAATGCCTCTGGGCCTGCTTTATTTGTCATTTATTATGTTTATTTGATTCCACAGCCTAGTATTTTTTAAATTAGTTTGTATATTTATATTCTTAGTCCTCACAACAAATAGCTAATTGCTTTAAATTAAATAAACACCTCAAGCTTTCTAACCTAAATTATAGTTTATTTTTAACTTTCTCTTTGGGAACCAGGAGAAGATGGAGTGTGCTGCTAAATATTTTTAAAGCAAATTTTACATTAGAATGTTGGAGCTAAAGGTTTAGCATGATGATGGAAAGTGCTCATCCCACAGCTCTGTACTTGCTCATCAGCCTTTCTACCTCTGGGAGTTGGTGTATCTTCTATTCATGACGTACTTTTCTGGCAACATTGTTCCTGACCCATTAAATGAAGCCCTATACAGACAAATGAAGCCCTATACAGACTAAGTGTAGAGAACACTGTTTTATTACTACCTTAGTAGAGTGGAGTGTACACAGGTGTTATTAGCTGGTTTTAAGAATGGTGCTTTTTATTTTTGAGTAAAAAAGCTAAATTAATCAACCCATAACCAAGGCTTTTACGTTTAATTGAACCTTCTACATTCAATATTGGTCCATCAGAACAGGTTATTTTGGCTTTCCATAACCTTATTTTTGAAACAGACAGTGAGGAAGAAAAAGCCAGTATCTTAAGATTTGTTTTGATATTTGAAATGGCCAATTAAATTCACACCAAATGTCCTAGCTCTTTGTGTTGCACGGTGAGGTGTAGGAGGGGTGCGATCATATAACTTTCAGGGAAAATGGCAAAGCTGCCTTTACGCGGATCCCTTGAGTGCCACAGACTCAGCAAAAATAAAAATAAATAAATAACAAAACACACACATGTTTTTTTCTGGTCAAGAATTATTTTGAATATTTTTTTGAAGATGCAGAAATGAAAGCTTGACTTTCTACACTATTACTGATACACTGGTTTTATGATCCATAAATCAATTCAGTTGACCAAAAGATAGCATAATCAGCTTGTCTACTGAAAGGTTACATATTTTTAGCAATTTAACAATTGGTAATTGGACAGCACTGATCCTTTCTTGTTAGAAGTTTGAGGAATGGGAAGTTTGGCATGTTGATTTGAAGAGATGGAGCAGCAATGGGATTCTTCTATACCCATAGCTAAAATAATAGTTTCAACAACCATCTGTTTGAGTCTTCATGTGAAAGGCAGGCAAAACTATGCTGGCAAATTACCTTAAAGATCCAGAATTTTGTTCTGACCTTCTCCTCATAGACCTTAAAGATAGTCCTGAATGCAAGAGATGTAATATTTAATAGCTAAGTTTGACAGTCAAGGAAATAAAGGGGAAATCCAAAAACAAATAGAATATATTAAGTTGGATCGATCAACAGATATTTTTGAGTAATTGTTACATTCCCTGCATATGTGTAACAAGACATAAAAACAGGGTGATAGTTTTGCTTTTCAATATACTTGCCTAATAAAATGTAAATTTAAATTAAATTTAGAAATACAAATGCTTATCATCCTTTAAAAAATCATGTAAAATTTCAAGCCTTGCCCATCCCCTATGGCTCAGTAGTTGAGCATCGGCCCATGCACCAAGAGCTTACTGGTTCAATTCCAGTCAGGGTACATTCCCATGTTGCAGGCTCAATCCCCAGTAGCTGGTGTGCGGGAAGCAGCCGATCCATGATTCTCTTTCATCAAAGTTTCTGTCTCCCTTCCTCTCTCTAAAAATCAGTAAAAACATATTTTGACATATTTCATAGCCTACAAAACATATTTCAAGCCTACAAAATAAATGGGAAGTTAATTTTGTGCAACTTGACTCTTTATTATATGTAAAGCACACAATTCCTGAAACAGAGTAAAAAACAAAAAACCAACAGCAAATGGTCATTATTCTTGTTTATATTGATTTATGGACATTGATGCTCTTCAAGCCCATGAAGATGTAAAGGCTAATAGTAAACTGTAGGATGACATCTACACTAGTTGTTCTAAATGCCAAGTAAGAAAAAGAAAGCAGTACAGAATTCTTGTACCTACATAGAAAATCATGGAAAATTGCAAATCTGGGAAATAGCCTTTTACCAAAAGTAGGACTTAGAAGCAGCCAGGAGTGGAGGCGGGACCCATGAAAAACAAGCTTTTCTGCTAACGATCAAAGAACTTCTCAGCCTCAACTCCAAGCTCCAGTGTACTAAAGAACCACCCCCTTAGTCATATTTTCACCTGAAGTTTGTGACTCACGCTGTTTAATTTTCTGCAGAGAGATCTAATTTTATATTTGGAGCCTATATTATGATAGGTTTTGCTTTCTACAAGCCTTACCTTGCTGTTAACTTTGCTGGGATGCACTTACTTTGTGAAGTATTAGAAACTGCAGCTTTCCCTACATGATGAATTTTGTGGAGTGAGAAATTTGAAAGCTTTGACAGAGAGATAATTTGCTCCGATGACTTAGGAATCACATGCCATAAAACTGTCAGCCCAGACAGTTATGAAATGACCCTTGTCCACCAGAGCCTGGGTTCTGGCCCCTTGCTGGCCTGTGGCTGGCTCACGCCCCGGCGGTCCCATCAGTGCCCTGAGAAGCGTATGGTTGGCCTTGCTAGCAGGAAATGTTAGAGCTCCATTCATGCCACCCTTCATGCCTCATCCCATTCTGTCTTCTGTCTTGCTTCCCATCTCTTGTTACTGGGACAGAAAGACCTCCAGAAACTCATCTTTAGCTCCCAAGCCCCTTCTGTGGTCATCAGTCAGTCCTCTAATCCTTTTCCACTAAGATAGTGCTTTTCAAATGTCTTTGGGACAGGAGACCCTTTTTAAAACAGAAACACCCAAAGAAACCCAATCTTGAGGAGAGATTAGTATGGAGCCACTCTGGGTAAACTGGATGGGGATCATGAGCTCTACCTCCAGCACTCCCCCATTCCTCATAGGGCCACCCCTGAGTCCGGCAAATGCCCAGAATCCAGATAGCACAGTGTAAAACCATTTTATGTAGAAACGTACAGCCCATTTTCTCAGAATCCACGGAGAACTAACTATGCCTGTGGAATTTGAGTTTGGTCCATAAGCAACGGTAAGATCTTCCTGCTGTGTGCCATCTCTGGCTACACAAGCAATGATCTGTCGTGATGGGAAGAACAAGGTTTCAGAGACCAACCAAGGTCTTCTCTTCCCCCTCTCCCCACCCACGTCCCTTTCCAGGCCTGACTAGATGGGCTCTGCTGAGGGAGAGGTCCTAAAAAACTGTGGTTCTGGTAGGTTCTCCAACTGCAAAAGGTAGAAGCAGAGGGAACAAGGGAAGCCCAGGTGCAGAAGCCAAAGCCACGTGAAAGAGGAGAGGAGCAGGCACAGTGTGGAGTAGAACACAGGATCCCACATGTTTTCCCAGGGTGGAGCCGACCATTCCCTCCATTGCATCCCCACAGCCCCCATGTGGCCGGGTCAGGACAGGCTTTCGGACTAGGGATGGTCCTCTCTTGGTGAATCATCAGAGTATTGCTGCACTACCTTCTTTCTAGCCTTTGCTTTTACCTCTCCTTCCTCCAAAAAGAATAAAAGCTTTTGTCAGCTCTCTGGACCACCCTCCCTCATAAAGGATCCTGTGCTGTTTCCAGGCTGGCTCCTGGGTCCCTACACTCTATCCTTGTTGTTGGCCCATACTCTTGCTCAGTCACATTCACAAGCCTGACCTGCCCCCACGGACATGGCAGATTTTGCCTACTCCTTCCCTTCCACTGGCCGAATGTTTGAGAGTTCTGACTGTGCCGACTTGAGCAGCTCGCCAAGGATACATCAGACATGCAGGGTTCTGAGGCCTTGGCCACAGAGGAACTGCAATTTCTCTTCTACCTACTTCCCTCCTACTTAGGAAAATGCATTGATGTGAAAATGACATTAGAGTAGATGTAATCTTGAATTTGCTTTTAGAGTAATTATTAGAAAATATGTGTGCTACAACAATAAATTAAGCCACCCTTATAGTTGACACAGATATGAAGATAATCTAATGTGCTTACAATTTTGATAGCATTCTACTAAGCTACATTTTAGGTCTTTAGTCCTAGCAATCTTGTTATCAGTTACAGTATGGTGACTTAATTTCTTAAGGTACACCTGTCTCCAAATGGAATGGCAGTAACTTGCATTTCTAAAACACATGGTAATAAGACACTTAAAGTGGAAATAGAAATATCCAAACTTTATCTAAATAAATATGAAGTAAATGTAACTACCCTCTGTGCCATTAAAGCTACTGCATTAAGTGTGAGCATCCCAGTGCCAAAAGCAAGAAGCGAAAGCATGATGAGAGACATGTCAGTCTTTTGAGAAAAAGAAACTTACTCCAAGTTCTAAAAATGGTTTGTCTCACAGAACATTGAACGAAAGGAAAAACGCAATGAATGGCAGTTTTACAACAATCATATATGTGTTATATTATGACCTGTGATTGGATTGTGCCCTTCATTTCACAGAGCAACTAATTTGCTTGCAAAAGCCATAGTTGTCTTGCTTGATTGATACATAAGCTCTAAAACCTGAGAAGACTGTCCCAGCTTTGTAATAGTGCCAGGAGCTCACGTATGCTCATTCAATGTTTATCAGGGATCCAACCCAGCCTGGATGGAATAGATTAGATTTAGAGCAGACTGGGTTCACATCAATTAGAGCTAGTATGTTTATTTCATTACTAAAACTGCAGCATCTTTCACTGATGATTTGATGTCTAAAATTTCATTTTTAGGAGTTCTTTGGAATTTATCCTCATGTGATGCTGTAAAGATGACAATCATTCGAGATGCTCTCTCGACCTTAACAAACACTGTGATCGTTCCACACTCTGGATGGAATAACTCTTCTTTTGATGATGATCATAAAATTAAATTTCAGACTTCACTCGTTCTGCGTAACACAACAGGTTGCCTAAGGTAAAGTCTTTATCCTTTTTTTTTTCTAATGAATTCAGTGATTAAATCATAGGAGGGTTTAATTCATTTTGTTAACACCTACCTAAATTTTCAAGTTTGTTTCAAAATGTAGGCCACTAGACTTGTTTATCCTGTGAAGAAAACATCATGAGTTCAGACTAGGAGCCTGAAAGACATTATCTTATAAATGACTCTTCTGTGATTTAGTCAAAGGGCCTTTCAGTCTGAAATTCTGCCAAAATTCCTGCATTTTCCACTTGACCAGCATTTTTCTGGTTATCACATCCTGATTGCTAATGTAGCCTGGTTTTTAAGTTCAAAATGTGATGCATTTTTGTTTTTAAAAGAGTGCAAAGAGGTGTGTGGTTTAAATAGTTTTTGGTTTGATTTTTATAAGTAAATGAAAACATGCCCAAATAGTATTTTCCATCATTATCTTTAGCATGTAGACTCCATAAAGCCTCCCTTAAGTGTACGCAGTATTGCTCATTAGTTGCCATTCACCCTTTGAGCTCAATTTCTGCCCAGTTTCCCTGGCTTACAGTGCCTGGGAGAGAGCAGCCTGGTGACGACAAGAGGAGGCTCTGACCTCAGGCACCTGGCTTCCCATCCCATTCTGAGCCTCAGTATCCTCATCTTTAGGGATAAGAGTACCGCCTTAGAGTTGTGAAGAATCAGCTTGTTTAAAGTGCTTAGCGTTTTACTAGTATGTGACACACAGTGAGCACTATTTGATGCCTAAATATCTCTGCAATGGAGAGCTTGGGAGAGGCAGAGGGAGGCCTGGCTGCTGCTCTGAAGCCTTTCACTGTTGTGACCGGTGACTGTCAGCCCCCTCGAGGGTGGGGGATGGCAAAGGTCAGGATCCTGGAAAACAGGCCAGCTCCCTAACTCAGATGCCTGTGTCTAAAGGCAGCTCCTATCATCTACTGGTCATTTGTGGAAGCGGCATCTCGTTCTCCCTGCACCTGGATCCAGGAAGGCTGTGATTACTCCTTAGCCAGCCTGCCAGACTTCCAGGAAGGCCCTGGGGCTGGATACATCCCCAGGGGCAGGACACATGCCTGGGCTCTCCAGTGGTTCATGGTTATAAACATTTGTGAATGCCTTCCTTGTGGAATCGATGAACAAGATAGACTAGATCCCTGCTCATGTTCTATTGGGGAAGACAGACAAACAAGTCACAGTAGGTGCCATTAAAAAAATAGGGTGGTGTCAGAGTTTTTAGGTGATGGTTTTGAATATCAGATGGTCTCTCCCAGGAGGTGAAATTTAAACCAAAGATCTGAAAATCCTAAGAAGCTACCCATTTGAGGGTGGGGCATCAGGAGAATGTGAGTTTGAGGGTTTGAGGCAGAGGTGATGCATAGCGTAAAGACTCAAGGACAGGAATGGTCAAGGTGCAGAGTGGAATCAGATTATGTAGGATTTTTAAAGTCAAAGACAGAGTTTGTACTTTATTCCAAGTGCCATGAGAAACCATCAGAGGATTGACTCATGGGAGTGATGGACTGGTTTCTGGCTGTGATGTGGAGAACTGAGTGTGAGCAACATAGAGACAGAAGATGAGGCTACTCAGTGAATGTCCCAGACAAGGTGACAGAGGGCTAGACCAGGCACTGGGGAGGTAGGCAGGTGTGTGTGGGAGCGGAGGGGGGGTTTCATGGAGGGAGAGCTGGCAGGGTTTGCTAGTGTACTGGATATCAGGGCAAGGGAAAGGGACGATAGAAGGATAACACCTAGCTCTTTGGCTGGAGCAACTAGGAGCACAGAAGTGCTGTAGGTGAAGTCAGGGAGGAGAAAGGGCAGAGGGAGAGCAGGTGAGAGTATTGGCCACATCCATTCTGAGATGTCTAATTAGGTACTTATGTAGTAGTATCCTGGAAAAAAATTGGATAAATGGGCCTGGAGTTCTAGAGAGAAGCCAGGCTAAATATCCACGTTTGTAAGTTAGGAGTCCACAGGCTATATTAAAGCTAAGGAGAGAAGGAAGGACCACCTGTGAGAGGGTAGAGATAAAGACAAGAAGGGATCAATGTAGCCCTGGACAGTCCAGAGGGACCCACTGGCAGAGAGGCTGAGAAGAAAAGGCAGTGAGATAAGAGGAAAACTAGCAAGAAGGGGCCAGGAGCTCATGGAGGAATGCAAGAGGCAGCTGCTGAGTGCTGGTGAGGGGTGACCAGAAGGACCACAGGCAACATTACCTTTCTGGCCCCAGAAAAATAAAGATGAAAAGAAAAATCTTAAGATTTACAAAATCTCAGAGTTAGCCTAGAATCTTGTAAATGGGACATAAAAAAAGTAGATCTTTCTGATTTGGTATCAATTCATAAAGGCAAACTGATACCAAACATTTCAAAATGGATGAGACCTAAAACAATTTTCAGGTTTTTTAAATAATTGAAAAAAAAATTACAGCATAAGCAAATGTGCGTATTGAACTTGAATATTTATACAAAAAAATGCTGCTTCCTGTGTTCATAGAGAAGTGTTCATGGCCACCTGCAACATGCAAAACATAATAGTCTCAGGAACTGAACGGACCTTCAGGCCTAACAAGGCGTGTAATGCGAGTCTAAAATAACAAGCATGATTGACAAACACTGGGAATTTCACGTGGCAGGCACTTGTCTAATTGCTTTATATGCAAAAAATCATCGCTTCCTCACAACCCTATGAAATAGTTACTATTATTCTCCCCTTCTACCTATGAGGAAACTGAGGAGGATAAACCCCAAAATCATTATCTTAGGAAGTTAGGAAGTGGCATGCCACACGTGCAAGAGAAAAGGCTCAGATGCTCCTGCTCCCTTCTTTTTGTGTGGATCATGGGGAGATAGCTATTGTAAGCTCTCGGAATGTTAAAATGTAAGCCCCAGAATGTCTACTCAGACCAAACCCTCATGGCCACCATCTTCTCTCAGGTCACTGAGGTAAGACTCCGTGGCTACCAGTGAGTCGATCTCAACAGCTCCATGTGTCTCTCCGTTTAGGAACCTCAGCTCTGCAGGGGAGGAAGCCCGGAAGCAGATGCGATCCTGTGAGGGGCTGGTGGACTCACTGCTGTACGTGATCCACACGTGTGTGAACACATCTGATTACGACAGCAAGGTCAGTGCCTGCCTGGCCATGTGGGGGGGAGGGGAAAGGGGAGGGGGGAGAGGGGACACAGTGACAGATGACAGCAGCTGTCTGACATCGCTAGTTGCATGTCATTGGTTCTTTCTGGAATTCCTGAGCCTCTCCTCTCATTAGGCTACTCTCCAGATTAAAGGGGGGAAGGGGATGATCTCTAAAAATACAAGTTCACTTCATAAAATAGCCCCAGAATAGGAAAAACGGAGTGACTCCATGTGGTAAAGGACCTAGCAGTTGTGGAGTCTTGACTTTCTCTGTGGCTCCCTGGGCCCTTGGTCAATTTTCCCTGCTACTGTTCCCTCCAATTCTGTATTCCTCCTGCCAGAACCAGATCCACCTGTATTTGAGTATCTACTGGATAAAAGTTCCTAGCCAGGCACTGTAACCCCCCCATACACTCACAGCCCAGCTCTCTTTTCATCCCAGTCTGGCCCTTCCCCTCCCTCTGATGTCAGGATGGTCTGTTCCCAGCAGGAGCTCCTTGTCCCCCTCTCCTGATTTCTCCATCCTGGCCCTAGCACAGGCATTCTACTCTCAAGAACAGGGACTGAGGAAGGTCAGCAAAAACAGCAGGAGGGACTTAAAAGTGTCAGGAGTTCAAGGCGGCTGGGTACTTGGTGTTCACCGTGGGCAGAATCAGGGGAGTCCGTAAGAAGTCCTTAGGTTGTAAATATGAGTCTGAGAGAAAAAAGAATGATGAGTGATGGGCTCAGAGAGAAGATGTTGATGGCCAGGTTTTTATTTGAGCCTTATTGAACCAGGATATCTGCAAATGAAAATGAAGGAGAGAGCAAGTGAGAAGGGAGCTTGCTGAGCAAAAGCTGAACTTGATTTTAGGCACTCTCAATGAAGTGACTTGGCCTTCCAGTTAGAGATGTGATACAAGCTTTAGGAGCAAAAGACCAAGCACAGAAGGCAGCTTCTCCACAGAGAAAAGAGATCATGGAACTTCGTGCAGAGAATGGAGAGAGTTGGGAGGTGGAAGAAGGAGACAAAGATGGGACTTGCGGGGAGGGCAGTCCCCAGAGAGGGTTGGTCACACCTGTTGTCATGACGAGGACTTGGTGAGGTGTAAGGTTCTGGCAACTCAGCTGCATTTTGCCACTGCAGCTGCTCTGAAGTAGAAACACTGGGCACTTTCTCTCCCAGGGTCTTGCACATTTTAGTTGGCATGAAATCAGATCCTCTGATGTACTGGATGGCTCTGCATTCTATCCTTTGGGTATTCCATAGAACTTCTAGAATAATAATTCTTCCCTTAGACTGTTTTAGGTTTCTGTAAAAAAAAAAAAAGGCAAATTTTTCATATTCTGCATTTATTTAATATTATTGGCATTCAATACAGAAGCATTTTGCACTGATGTGCTGGAATAGTTTTAATTATACGCTGTATTGGGTTTCAGACCGTGGAGAACTGCGTGTGCACCCTAAGGAACCTGTCCTATCGGCTGGAACTGGAGGTCCCTCAGGCCCGGCTGCTGGGGCTGAACGAATTGGATGACTTACTAGGCAAAGAGTCTCCCAGCAAAGACTCGGAGCCAAGCTGCTGGGGGAAGAAGAAGAAAAAGAAAAAGAGAACGCCACAAGAGGATCAAGTTAGTATTTTACTTGACATGAAACTAAAGTTTCATTCTTCTGGGAGTAAGAAATCACATGTTGGGTGAGAAAAGTAGTATTTTCATGATACTGTTGTTCTATAGAGCAGAGCTGAGCCCATCAGAAAGGGGTGTTTTCCGATATTGGAGATTGTATTCACTTTGCTTCATTTAACGTTGTGCTCTCTGTCTTTCAGTGGGATGGAGTTGGTCCTATTCCAGGACTGTCAAAGTCCCCCAAAGGGGTTGAGATGCTGTGGCATCCGTCGGTGGTAAAACCATATCTGACTCTTCTAGCAGAAAGTTCCAACCCAGCCACCTTGGAGGGCTCTGCTGGATCTCTCCAGAACCTCTCTGCTGGAAATTGGAAGGTAGGGTGTCTTTCGCCTGTCCACACTTCCCATCTGTGCAGTCATGTCAGCAACGGTGGTGAAAGGGACATGGTTGTCCAGAGTTTGGAAAGGGAGAGAGAGCAGTTGGCTCTGGGGATCCAAAGATGAGTATGGCATGGCCCAGCAGACAGATCAAATCAGGTCAGTGTAGATATCACAGCTTGTGTATACTGTGGGGTCGCAGTGGGGAACATCTGTTCCAGCCCAGCAGGTGAGGGAAAGGCTAGGAAAGGGGAGACCAAGAGGCAAGCACAATTTCTGGAGGGTGGTGCTCCCTAAAAGGATTCTTAGTTCTGCTGGCAGAACTCTAAGCCAGCAGAGTCTGAAGTTGGGGTGCAGAGGGAGTGATCCAGGTAAAGAGACAAGAGAAGGAAGGCCTCAGGTGAGGAGAGTGTGAGTGGAGACTGCAGGCTGGTTGCTGAAGCATTTGTGGGCAGGGTATGGAGTGGCCCTTGGTGGAGCCAGGCATCGTGAGCAAATATGACTGCCAAGCTTCAAGAGCTGGGACCTGACCCACAGACCAGAGGCACCACCAAAAGGGGTTAAGCAGACAAGTGGCACAGGCCGACGTGGGCACTATCAGATAGAGCCGTGCAGAATGTAAATTCGCAGAAGAGGAAAGAGACTGTGGTTTACTGGGGAGCAGGTGAGAGATGCTTAGGGCCTGCAGTAGAGCTGGGGTTGGGGTAGGGAAGGAGAGGGGCCACTACTCCTCTCAGGTGCTCACAGAACATGCATATGGTGAGTTTCCACATGCCTTTGTAGGTATGTGACTTCTTTACGAGATTGAAGGTGGTTTCCTGCCATTACCATTTTAAGCATGCCCTCAAAACTTTTATTTTATTTTTTTAACATATTATATTGACTTTTTACAGTGAGGAAGGGAGAGAGATAGTTAGAAACATCGATGAGAAAGAAACATCCATCAGCTGCCTCCTGCACACCCCCTACTGGGGATGTGCCAGCAACCAAGGTACGTGCCCTTGACCGGAATCGAACCTGGGACCTTTCAGTCCACAGGCTGACGCTCTATCCACCGAGCCAAACCGGTTTCAGCAAAAACTTTTAAATGTCATCTAGCAACTTTACAGACAGTCCTTGTCAGAGACATTTTCAACCTCTAGGAATGTCCTGACAAGGGTATGTTAATAGAATTACTATAATGCTTGTTTTTGGCTACCTCCTCCACCACTACTTCCCAAATGAGAATCTTTTGGCTACTGTATTATCCATGAGAGTAAAAAGTATTGCTAAGCCTGCAGCCAGCTGCTGTTATGAATATATACAGATAATTGTGGGCTAGTGCTAAGCCAGTGTGGTTATTTTGTTATTGTTTTTAATTAAAGTGCTAATAGCTTAGCATCTAAGTATTAGCTCGAGTCAGAACCCTCAGCTTTGAATCCTAGACCCTCCACTTACTAGCTGAGGCCTCAGATAGCCCTGTCCTTAGTTTCTCCATCAGTAAATGGAGATAATAATCTGTGTGAGGTGATTGTGAGGATTAAAGGAGATTATAAGTGTGGAGGACCCACGACAGTGCTCGGCATATAATTATGTATTCATAACATTTCTGTTGGTGACTCAGCAGTCACTTCCAGCTTGTGACTTAAGGATCATTTGATGATAATTTTAAAATGATATAGTAATTAAAGGAGGTATGATTTAAGTTCTGTAGAATTTCATTTCTGGGATCATTTAGTAAATGAAAGTTAGATGGCAAACTCATCTAAAATATGAATAGCATCTAAAATAGTAAATCAAAATATTGGACCCTTGTTAAGAAAACCAGGTAATCGTGACCACAGACATTATCCTGTCAGAAGCTGTTGGGGGAGCAGTGATGACCAGTGCTCTGAGGGGAGCGGCTCTGGGCTGGGCTGAGCCGCGGTCTCCAAGGGAGACAGGCGTCCTCTGTTGCAGGCGTCAGAGAGAGGCTGATAGAGCTGCCGGCCCTACGGCACTCATGCACTCTGTTTCCGCATGGAGATTTCATTTGGAAAATAGGAGTATTTGTTCTATATGAAGAATGTTAATAGGATCTTTGAAATGCATTTTTCCTCTTACTTATATTATTGAGATAATCTATGCTGTTGGTATTCAAAAGACTGAGTGGTCAGTCACATATTTTAATGTTCAAAATAATACAAAGGGCTGGCAGATCTTTATCCTCAGGTCTTGACCACATCAGTTAAGCATTAGATGTTTAATGATCAACATTTTTCAATTACCCTGAATTTTGAAAGACAATTTGCCTTGGTAAAAATGTCAGTGAAAGCTCAAAACAAGATTAAAGGCCCATTTTCAAATGTTACCCTTTTTCTGATTTTTTTTTGGCGTTTCCCTGATAACTTGGCGTTCATTTCCCTTTCCTGTGATGTACTGACTGACTCATCGTTCAGACCTGCAAAAGCCTTGGACTGTAGATTTTAAAAAGCAGCAGCAGCTGACTAATCTTAAATGAGAAAGCATTTTACACAGGAATATACTTACTTTTTATTGCTCAGTGTTTCTGGAAAATTCATTTTCTTCTGAGGCAGGGATTGTTCTAAGGAATCTCTTTGAAAGGTTTTTGAACTCTAAATATTGTTACAGACAGAAAGAGAAAAAGCATTACTTGATGGAAACAGGCTCTCCTTTAATGCGTGCTGATCAGTTATGCCTCTGCCATCCTATTTATAGCCTCTGGACCTGGCGTGGGTCCAACGGCAGAGAAGATCGAGATTCTTCCTTAATCGTGTTTATGTAGCTGAGGCAGCCAGTAATCACTGCCTTCTCTTTTCTGCACAATATCTGGCAGATGGTGGTTTGAGATGTTCAGGCTTTCGGATTTCTTTTTAAATCAGTCATCCTAGTCTATCTTTATCCCAAACTATGATTTTTCCCTTTACTGACACCTCAGATTTAATCTCCAATTGGAAAGAAAACATTTAATCTATTAGTTCATCATTTTTAGGCAACAATAACATCTGAGAGCTGAACTCTGTTCTATTTTACTAATTGCCTTGTTTTTCTCACTAGTTTGCAGCGTATATCCGGGCAGCCGTCCGCAAAGAAAAAGGGCTCCCCATCCTTGTAGAGCTTCTGAGAATGGATAACGACAGAGTGGTTTCTTCTGTGGCAACTGCCTTGAGGAATATGGCATTAGATGTTCGAAACAAGGAGCTCATAGGTACGTTCTGGTAACCAGGTGAGCTACAGAGAGAAAGGAAGAATAACTACAGCATTTATAAAACTCTTATTTCGATTTATACAAATATGACATTTAAAATGATTAGCAACTGAGTCCTGGTCCTGTTTTCTCGGCAGTTTGGGTACCCCTGCTGGCTTTTCTTTGTGACCATTTCTTTTCATCAAGAGGCGGGCTCATTAATTAAACCTTAATCAGAAAAGCTAGCATTTTCTATTATACTTTACAACACTACTTAATAGTTGATGTCTTTGTTTCCTAAGAAACGTTCATTTCTTGAGCAACAAGAAAATGTTTAATTCTTCCTTCCTGACTTGAGACTAATAGTACCAACACTACAGTCTTCCTACTTTAAAGAAAAAGAAACCACATGAAAGGTTTGTAGCTTTTCCCTCTCGGATCCGGGTAAATGCTCACCCTAGGCAGAGTGACTGTCCCAAGGCCATTTCCCCCCAGAGCAGGGTCAGGCGAGGGTAAGGTTAAGTGGAGCACATGTTACATTTAGGAGGAATTTATCCTTACATCCACCCAAGCATAGGGTTAGCCCTTACATGAACCTGAGAAGGAGCAGCTCTTCAAGTTGTGCACCCTGGTCAGCTTAGCTTACTTGCCTCCAGTGTGGTGCCATATCTCAAGCAGAGAGTGGAGTAAAGAAAAGACCAGAGACCCTCCCAGACGTAGGTGAAATCCTGGCTCTGCTGCTCACTGGCTTTGGAACCTCGAGGATCCCGTATGGAGCCTACTGGGGCTCTGGGCCTTCATCCAAGTTGAAAACTCCCTCAGCCATTCCCTGAAAGGGAGCTGACGATGCCTGCTCCCCTCACCATGGATCTGCTGTGTAAGTGAGATGAGAGGTGGCAGCTGCTTATACACCTCCAAGCTCCACGCCAGTCCCACAGCTGGTGACAGTTCAGGAGAGAGGCAGAGGAAATTTTACAAGACCTTGGGTGGATTTGTGAATATTATATTGAAGTAATTAAAACACACCTGCCATTAGAGAGGAAGGGAGACCGAGGTGAAGATGGGAAGAGAGAGAAAGAACAAGGACAGTAATGTTTGCCTTAAAGAGTTGCTGTGAGCATTCAGTGGCACAGTTGCTATTCTAAATTATCGCCTAGATTACCCTACTCTCAGCGCCCCATTTCTTCGAGCCACATCATCCTCACAGAGAGGAAAGGAGCCCCTATTCGTGCAGTCGAGCATGAGCCTGGTTCCAGCAGCTGTGTCATAACTTACTTTCCACACTTCCTAAAGAGAAATCCTGTGGGTCCCCAAATAGATTTTTAAAGTTATTTTGTTACATCTGTATTCGAGTTTTTTTTTAAAAAAAAAAAACAAGTGGTTTGGGAATTCTTAATGCTGAAAAATAAAGGGTTGACAACATAAACTCCATGGCCTGTCATTTACCACAGGGAGGAGGCACGGGAGAGCAAAAGTTGCAGGGCCAGCAGTGCAGGCCCAAGACCTGGAAAAGGAGCCTGCTCTGTACTGGGTCCCCGCCTCTCCCACTGCGTCCTGTGCTGTCTTTGAATGTTCCAAGTCCCTTTTAAACTTTGATGAGCATTTTATCTCTCCACTGATGAGCATTGTTTACCCCCTGGCACTCCTGGACTTGCTCATGAGCCACTTTTTCTTGCTTCCTTATAGAGATTCCTTCCTTCCTTTGAGGTCTGAGTCCCTCCCAGACTCTTAAGTTGCCCAGCACTTCTGTTTCTAAGAACCATCCCCTTCTCTGATCCCTCCATTCTCTCCTCGCATCCATCACCAGCACTAGCAGCAGACTTTCTCTTCAGAGACATTTTTACAACTAAAGTTTTGTCACCTGCATACTCATCTGAGTCCAACCAGCCCAGCTGTCTAGAGCTGCAGGCTCTAATGCAGGGGTGAAGAACCCTTTTCCTGTCAGGGGCCACCTGGCTATTTATAACATCATTTGCAGGCCACACAAAATTATGAACTTAAAAATTAGCCTTAGGTCAAACATTTAATTAACTCACCCCTAATGCCTTGGCAGGGCCAGAAATGATTTTGCAGGCCGAATGTTCCCCATCCCTGCTCGCTTTGTCCCAAGAGTCAGGAGTACAATTTGTTTAATGTGGTATCTTAGCAGAATGACAAATTACACGTCATGGACCTTTCGGTTGTTCATGAGTATTCAAAATCACTAGTGCTAACTTACCATCTGTTCTTAAAAACCACATCTATCTTCGGGCTTACAGTGTAATCGCAGCTTTTCTGCTCTGCGCTACAGTGTGCACCGTGACTCGCCTTAAGGCATGCAGTGTGTGCTCAGGGCCTGTCTGCTGCTCACCAGCGTATACAAATATGTCCTTCACCAAAGCCCTTAATATCCACTCAATTATTAGCTGAGGGGAAAAACTAAGAAAATATTTACTTGGGCTTCAGTTAATTTCTTTTGTTTATAGTGCAATTATTCCAGTTTGTCACTTGGTAATTGAAATTGGGAAAGCAAGAGAGAATCTCTTTTTGGAGAAGAGCACCAGAAATTGAGTTTCTTAAATACCTCAGAAGCTAGTGGACTCCCCAGCCTGTCTTATCAAGAACTTTAGTATTGGTGAGTTGCTCCAGGGAGATAATGGATCCATAATTATCTTGTGTCTTCTTTAAAAGAAAGGAACACGTTGATATCACTACTGATGTCAACAGCTGGTATGTACTCGCAACTTGATAAAAATGTGGAATTGTACGTGGTTCAAGTGGTGAGATCCAGGGAATGTAATGAAGACCCTTGTTTGGGGGTCCTACTTTGTCCAGGTAAGGAAGCTGAGGTATTTTTGACACATGAGAATTGAGTCAAGAATAAAATTTACTATCATAATTTCTTTATTTCTTAAGTGAAAATGGTTGAACTAAAGCAACATGATTGGTGTGTCCAGTTTTATCCACTGACTTACATTTTCTTTCAGCGATTTATAGTAATGTTTTATTAAATCATTTCTTCACGTGCCATTGCAATACATGTTAACTTCCCCTTAGGTCTGTCCTTTTACCCTTTATGGCAATCCCCCTGTTACCTCCTCTCTCGGTGTTTTGTTTTTATGAGACTATCCAGCCACCACCTTTGAAGAACAATAACAAAAACCTTGCACCTTCTGAAAGTAAATGAAATCTTTTGCATTTGGCAGGTAAATACGCCATGCGAGACCTGGTCAACCGGCTCCCTGGAGGTTCAGGCCCCAGTGTGCTGTCTGATGAGACCATGGCGGCCATCTGCTGTGCTCTGCATGAGGTCACCAGCAAAAACATGGAGAATGCCAAAGCCCTGGCCGACTCTGGGGGCATTGAAAAGCTGGTGAACATAACCAAGGGCAGAGGAGACAGGCAAGTCTACTGCAGGGAGATGAGGTCACAAGCCTCACTCCTGGGATTGTCCTGTGATAAGGGCCTTTGTCCAGGATATGCTTCCTATTGGAAAGGATGTGTTTATTTCTGCATATTTTTAAATCCTCTCCTGAGGATGTTTTTTCCGTTGATTTTCAGGGAGAGTGGAAGGGAGTGCAGGAGAGGTGGGGAAGGGAGTTAAGACATACTAATTGGTTGCCTCCCACATGCATCCCAACCAGGGCCAGGGTTTGAACCTGCAACCCAGGTATGTGCCCTTGACTGGAATCAAATCAAAGTCTTTGGTGCACTAGCCAATACTTAATCACTGAGCCACACCAACCAGGGCTTTCTGTGCATATTTTACAGCGGGTTTGCAGTCCTTTTTCTGGTCTCTTTTATAACACCTCTACACTTGGTTGCACCAACCCTGGAAAAATCAGAAATGCATGATGAGAAAGATCTGGGGCACTATTTCTCTTGCTCCTTCCTCTCTGCTTCAGGCCTGTTCTTCAGAAGCATCTTCTTGAATCCTCTATTGAGGGTTGACTCCTCTGCAGGTGCCGAGAGTGTATTAAACTCACCATTCTGCACAGGGACCTGCTGTGTGGCCTCAGCGTGTGCCCTGGGCTTGTCTCCTACATTTCTCTTTGCTTTTGGGTGACACCTAATTGACAAAGCAACAAAAGCAGGGATTAGAGAATCAGTATCAAAAATAGAAAGTTTTTGGCATGGAGCTATAGCAGAACTATGAATTGGGGTTACTATCAAATCAGAGTCTCCTTCAAGGAAGTGGGAAGTGGGGCTGCTTTCACAGCACAATAGCACAGCAGCCACTTGAAGTAAAATGGCCCTGGTCTCCCTCTCCCTCCCTTCACCTGCTCTCTTCTCACAGCACTGACTCACACTATGTTATTTATGGCTTTCTCTGGCTTCTGCTGCCCCTGCAGCAGGGACTTGGTGCTTTTGTTCACTGTTGTATCCTCTGCATCAGCAAAGCCTGGCCTATAACAGGTGCTAAGGAAATACTTATTAATTGACTGAATGACAGTGTTATAACATTCTGCCTTGTCTGATCTTTTAGTTTTTACTTACGAAGAATTTTCTAAGATGTAAGAATTACGTTACAAAGTATATTCTCATCCCTCAGAAACTATACCTATCAACATTAACCGTATTTCTTTTCAGTCCTTTTTTAATGAATCTTTATTCCATCCTATCTAATAAAGAGGGAGTATGTTAATT
Source organism: Lasiurus cinereus (assembly GCA_011751065.1). Lineage (NCBI taxonomy): Eukaryota > Metazoa > Chordata > Mammalia > Chiroptera > Vespertilionidae > Lasiurus > Lasiurus cinereus. The sequence goes on along the minus strand of JAAGEH010000393.1, from coordinate 27,216,501 downwards.
GATCCTCACACCATCACAAAGATGGCAGCTTTCGCACTCAATAAGGAGGGAATATGCTAATTGACTGCCCCACCCTCAAAGATAGCAGTGCCCACAGCCTTAAGATGGTGGCACCCAGTCCCCTCAGCCCTGCTAGGGCAGGCACATGGCAGCCCTGAGGTGCAGGTAAGCCTCGGGTGACAGCTGTCCAACCACCTGAGGCTCAGGTAACCAGGGCTGGCTAAGGCTTGCACGGCCGGCAGTGGCAGCAGCAAAGGTGTGATGGGGTGTCGCCTTCCCCTTATCACCTGGTCGCCTCCTGCCCTTGAGGGTTCTGGGACTGTGAGAGGGGGCAGACTGGACTGAGGGGACACCCCTCTCCCCCAGTGCATGAATTTCCATGCACTAAGCCTCTGGTTAGTAATAAAAGCACCCAGTCATTTTTATTTTAAAGGAAATGAAATGTCATAGGTAAAGCTAAGATCCATTTGTTAACTCCCAGTCCAGGTTCCTCCCCCTGCTCTTAAAATGTTGTTAGCCCAGCCAGTGTGGCTCAGTGGTTGAGCATTAACCTATGAACCAGGAGGTCGAAGTTCGGCTCCTGGTCAGGGCAGATGCACTGGTTGCAGGCTTGATCCCTGGCAGGGTTAGGGTGTGGGGGGCAGGGATGCTGGAGGCAGCCGATCAATGATTCTCTCTCATCATTGATGTTTCTGTCCCTCTCTCCCCATCTCCTGAAATTACATATATATAATTAGCCTTCATCTGTGAAAAACATACAAAGAAGCTGGGGAAATCCTGAACCAATACCAAAACCTGGTATCTTAAAAAAAAAATTATTACCCAATCTAATCTTTTTTCCCCAAAGTAAGAGATTCAGAAAATCCTAGATCAAATCAAGTTGTCTTACAAACATATCCTTACCTTTCCTTAGAGCTAGACGAGGTATCAGTTGAGTGAGAAACACACTCCCCAACTGAGTAGGGGATCACAATTATAGACAGGGTGATCAAGGCAGGCTTCAGGGGGACAGTGCCTGAGGGTAGTGGGTTAGGGCAGAGGGCATAAGTGGAAGGACCCTGAGATGGAGGGAGGAGTGCCTCATGTGTGATGAGCAGCAGGAAGCCAGTGGGACTGGAACAGAGCCAGTCAAGAGGAAAAGGGAAAGGACCAGAAGTAAAGGACTTTGTGGGGAATCTAAGGACTATGACTTTTATGCTGAGTAAAACTGGAAGTTGATGGAGAGTCTTCAGCAGAGGAAGGATACAATTTGACATCCCTAGAAAGGATCATAATGACAGACCCTCCCCACAAGTAGAGCCTTGTGAGGCAGCACTTGGGGTGGTAAAATAGTGGTTGGTTCTTCATGAGTGGAGGTAGCATCAGTAGGATTTACTGAAGGGCTGCATGAGCGGCAGGAGAGGAGGTGAATGTCAAAGGATGACTCCAAGGTCTTTGGCTAAAGATAGGATGGAATTGCCACTTAGCAGCATGGGGAAGTCTGGGAGTTTTAGGGAAGGGAGGGAGTTTGTTTTGGACTCCACCTGAATATCTGGTCAGCAGGAGAATATGCTTGAATTGAGTTCATCTTAGAGATCCAGGCTACAAATATAAATTTGGGAGTCATCAGTATATAAATAGCATGTTTAGAGAAGTGGCTGAAATCAATAAAAAAGTAAATGTAGACTGAGAAGAAAAAGAGGCTCACGGGCTGATGTCCCTCCTAGTTAGAGGTCACAGAGATGAGGAGCCAGCAAATGGGCTTATTCAGAAGAAAATCAAGGGCATGTGGAATCCCAGAAGCCAAGTGAAGGAGCTGCTTCAGAGGTGAGCACATGTCACATGCTCCTGCTCCATCAGGTAGGAAAAGGGATAAGACTTGCCTGATTGAGAGAAGGTGGGAGGAGATAAATTAGAGATGAGAATACATAACTCTTTCTAGAAGTTGTGCTGCAAAGGGCAGCAGAGAAACTTCCTTGCTTTTCTTGAGAGTCAAGTTTCTGCTCATAGAATTTGTCTCTAAAAATACCTAGCCTGGCCGATTGTGTCAAGGTGTGTACCTGGCAGGCTCCTGCTTTGTTGAGTGTTGTGGGTATGAGCCAGGCATAGGTCTGCCTTCCTGGCTATGCCCTGCTGCTAACATTTAAAGACAGGGAGGTGAATAACAGCAGGAATGTCAGGACTCACTGAGAGTAGGATTGTCGGGGTTGGGGGGAGGTGAAGACCCTTTGAGGCCATCGAGGTGTCTGAAATTTCATCTGTTCATTTCTTTGAAGTATCTCCTTGCTCTGGTCCATTTTGAAAACATAAAATATAGAAAGGCTTTGAGTGGATTGGTTTGACCTGGTTCTGCCCTTGACTTGTCAGGAACACTGAGCAGAGTGAATCTGGTGGGAGGAGGGATGGAGGAAGACAAGTGAAGGCCCTGAGTTTTTCTATACTCTGCCCTTGCTGGGGACCTCAGCCTCTGTAACAGCAACATATCCTGTTGTTGGGGGTGGAGACAGCTTGCAGCCTGCTCGCCTCTCTTTTTCCCCCACTTTGTGAGAGTATAATTGGGAAGGTAAGGAGTGAAAGCAGCCATCAGATTTTAGATCCGTGGTATACATTCAAAGTCATTTTTTAATGTTAAAATGAATCCTGAAGAATTCATCCTCACGCCTCAGCATTGTTCTACCCCTGGTGTGGATATCTGAAGACCTTCCCCGAGGCAGGAAGCTGCACTTGCCTCTTCTCTTACTGGCGACCACCGATTTACAGACACAGCCCCCCAGTGAAATGCAGCACCTGGGAGTGGTGCTCACACAACGCCTGGGGTCAGCAGAATGTCTTCAGAGAGGGGACATGATAGCGGGCCATATTTTCTGAATCAAACTTTGGAGCACATACATACATGTAAACCTTTGTGGGGTAAATGATAAGTCAGTGAAGGTGTTTTATCAAAGCCTAATAATGGAGGGGGAGAGACATTAAATTAACTTGAGAAGTTCCTCAGACACTCAGGGTGTATAGTCATGATCACATTTAATCCTAAAGCCCCAGAGAGATCAGCCCCTTAGTAGATGTGGGGGAGACTGAGAGATGCCCTCAACTTAGAGGTCACAGACTTCCACCAACCTTAGTTTCTGACTGCAAAGCTGACTGCCTGGGAGCTTCACTTTGGTCCTTGCCACCCCTGAGCCTAACCAACTCCCAGGTGTACCTGACTCTGGTGGTGGTTTCTAGCAGCGTCTTCTGTTCCGTCTGTCTGATCCTTGAAGAGATGGCCTCTTGGCTACTGGTTTATAGCCTGATTCGCTTCAGGTGCAGCCTGAGGCTGTGCCATCCACACTCATTAACATCCACACTCTCTCCCCAGATCATCTCTGAAAGTGGTAAAGGCAGCAGCTCAGGTCTTGAATACATTATGGCAATATCGGGACCTCCGGAGCATTTATAAAAAGGTAACTTACAGGAATAGCTTTGGCATAATTAGCATTCATCAGAGTGCACATTTATAATCATTTATTGTAATGAAACGTCATTATTCATTTTGAGAGATTTCTTTTTCTGCTTTGACTCCACAGGATGGGTGGAATCAGAACCATTTTATTACACCTGTGTCGACGTTAGAGCGAGACCGATTCAAATCACACCCTTCCTTGTCTACCACCAACCAACAGATGTCACCCATCATTCAGTCAGGTTAGTCAGTAAACTCCCTCCTTGGTGAGAGAATATTATTTCTCAACCAGAGAAGAATGTGCATAGCTGGTTAAGCCAGTCATATTCCAACACTTTGTTCTTCCAGCCTTCTTTGGGAATTACATGAGACTGTGAGCAACAAACCCACTTTCCAATCCTTTCATTTTTAAAGTTTATGCAAGTTTACTCCAACTGCAGTGCATAAAAGTATCCCAGGGTCCCAGTCCTTTCCCTCCCCAAGCTTCACTGGGTTCATGAAGGGGCTCAGCAATCTGCATTTGACAGGCTGACCTGGGGTGCAGGTACAGGAAAGTGGAAAAACACAGTTTGAGAACCCCAAGTTGGTGCCTGAAAATGGTTGCCCTGCCTACTTTGGAATCTCTTCCAAAGTGATCTTGAGTTTTCTGGGTGAAATTTCTTAAACAGGGTCCTTTAGACAAGATCTTGACACCCACCGCCTGGGAGAGCTGTGGTCTCCTCTGTCTTCCTCACAGTTGACCCTCCATCCCCTGCTGTGTTCAGTCCCTCAGTATCAGAACTAATGGGAACAAGCCCTCTAGGTGCATTTACAGGAAGTCCCTTTGATTTGCTATATGCTCATTGGTTGTGTTTGAGTAGAAAGAATGATTTGAGACTCAGACTAATGTTTTCTTACATGTAAGGACAGAATATTACTACCAAGCCAAGTCAGTCTTATAAATTTAGTTCTTACCTATATGAAACAGGAAAAATAATATCTTATTTGACTATAAGTCTCTCACTCAGACATATCAATATGATTAGTTGTGTTCTGCCAGTACAGGTCTCATCTGGACATATGTGTCCAAAAAGACTAATATATGACCAGTGATTCTTGTCATATAAATGGCCGTCTCTACTCATATTGGGAATTGTTTTATATTATCTGTGACTACTGTATATGGTGTATATTTATATCTTAGTTTTTAAAATATAAGTTGTCTTCAGAGAGACCCATGCTTGGTTTTTGACATCCATGCTGAGCTCCCACGTGTGGCCTGAGGCTGTCTTCTTTATAAAAATTCTGAGAATTACTTCAGGGCTTAGAAAAGGGGGTGCAAGGAAAAGAGATTGGGCTGCTTAATAGAAGGCATATGTACAGGCAAAAGGGTAATTTCAGATAGATGAAGACGAGTTACTAACCAATGTACTTGTTTTGGGGATCTCTGCAACACTAGACAGCGTTGGCAAGCCCCCATCCAGGTTCCTAGATACCTTTCTGGGTTCTGTTCAGCTAAGGACTTGTCATTCATCCCTCAGCTGGTGTAGTATCTGCTTGTGGGCACATCTGATGCCTCGCTAATGTCATTGTGGAGGCAGGTGGGTGTGCTGTCTGTTCTAGCCCCTTGTAGAAAGTGAGCACGGGGAGCAGCACATGGACACTGCCCAGGAGTGCTTACTTTTGTGTAACACAGAGCAACCAAGTAGTGAAGTGACTTTTAAAGGGACACTGTGAATGGCGGTCTTACTCTGAAAGCATCAACGCAGTAGAACTGCTGGTGCCAGGTCCAGGCACCACTGCTTTCAGGTCCAGCAGGTGAATGAGTGACTCATCTATAATTAACTTCAGCGCAAGCAAGATGATTTCTTACTGAGAGAAAGGAAAAAGATAAGCAATGCTGTCCCTTTGTGCAAAAGTGTCCAAAAGGAGACCCGTGGATAGATATTCTGTTAAAACGTTTGACCCACCGTGAGCTTCTTGATAGCTGGCCTTACTGAGTTTACAGAGTTTCCCTGGGAGCCAATCACCATAAGAAGAATGATAAATTTTATGGTCTTGCACTCTTATTCAAACATATTTAGAGATACAGGTATTTTTGAAATAATTAGAAATCAAAACATTTACTGAAGAGCTACACATAAAGGATAATAGATGGTTGTTTTACATGCAGCTGAGCTGGGCTTATACATGGCAAACGTAACTCTTGCATTGCTGGCTGGTCCAGTTCTCACCCAGTTTCAAAGGCCTGATGGAGTCATCGCTGCCGCTGCTGGGGTCCTGCGTGACTGGGCAGTCGCAGCTCAGCTCCTCAGGCGTTGACAGGCCTGAGGTCGCTTTCCGGTGGCTTAGGGCTGACTGCTGGGCACTCACAGTACTACTCATATTTAGCGCCAGCTGCACAGCACTTCTAATTACTGACCTTTGTTTTTCCAGAGCCACTGACAGTCTGATTTCTTTCTCCTCCTTTTTCTCCCTCCCCCCTCCTTTTGCTTCTTTCTCCCTTCAGTCGGCAGCACCTCCTCCTCACCAGCACTGTTAGGAATCAGAGACCCTCGCTCTGAATACGATAGGACCCAGCCACCTATGCAGTATTACAATAGCCAAGGGGATGCCACACATAAAGGCCTGTACCCTGGTAAGATGCCAGTTGGGTGTGTGATAGAGTACCTCAAGAAGCTGTGTGTTTCCAGGCCCTCAGCCAGTGGCCTGGACAGATGCCTGCCCTGAGTCAGTCCCTCAACAGCGAACTGTGTTCCAGTCTCTCCATTTCCTGTTTTGGGGGCTGTTGCCTTTTCTGCTCGTTTTCAGTTAAATAAGCTGAGGTAGTGGTCTGGTGACCACAGCTAAAAAGCGCACTGCACCCAGATGAGACATGAGTTCTGGCTTGCCCACCACGCATTCCCTTTGTTCAGCCCCCTTCCTACTCGCCAGCACGTCAGAACCCTGAGCTCCAGGCCGCTGGGCTGGGCCATCTGTCCTAGACTGGCCTGAGAATGGAGAGCAGTCTCATTTACATGTTCATGGAAAAGAGTTTGAATGAATAACAGTATATAATGTGATTCTCCTGTGAGTGATTTTTTTTTAAAGAATAACAAAATTAAAATTATTAGTATTACTATTTGTATGTCCTATTCCGAAAGCTATACTTGACTGAAAAGATGCCAGCCCAGAGGGTTACCAAGATTTCATATCGTCCCTGTGCTTGGCTATCCTGCATATTGTAACTACTTTAGAGGGTTCAAAAAAGACAGTGTGAACTACCAAAAAAAAACAAAACAAAACAAAAAACAAAAAACTCTTTTCTCAGAAGACCAGTTTATTAAAAAGAAATAAATAAAAGCTGATGGCAGCCTAACTGCTGGGGGAACAGTCTCTGTTGTGCTGTTGTCATTAAAATTGTGATTTCACAGGACTGTTTGCTAATCGACTATTGTTACTATGGCAATTAATAGCCCAGAAAATTGCAGATGCTACATTTCCAGCATCCAGCTCTTTGCAAAGGAAATGCACATACAAACTGAAGTGCGCTGCTACTTCAGATTTGCAGCAGCCAGCTTTATTATAAAGATTGCATCCATAGCATGCGCACCCTTCTGTATCTTCTTTGCTTGCTTCAATAAACTAATTTACCTCAAGTATGTTTCATTTTCCTCATTAAAAAAAAAAAATCTTTGCTAGCCTTAGCAATAATAGAAGAGTAACCTGTGACATCATTGGCATCAGAGTCTACTGTGGACTCTTAAAAGACAACTGTCTGATTGCCAGGTTTTTTGTTTGTTTTTTTTTCATTTAAAATGTGCTCAAATGTGGCAAACCCCAGTATATGCCTTCATGTAATCAGACCGCTTAGAACATGCTGTGCCTGCTCTTTCCAAGTCCTGGGATTTTGAGTCAAAGCTGTTCTGAAGGCATGGAGCTTGTTCTAATGTTTCCCTTCCCCCATCAGACCCATTGATTTTTGGTAAAGCACACACAGCCTATCCATAGGTCCCTAGCTGCCCTGGGTTAACAGCAGCCAGGCCAGACCCAGGAGCCCACTGTCGCAGCATGTGCTGGCCCCGGGGAGGCAGCCTTGTCAGGGACACACCAGCCCCACTGCAGGGAGCCCACGCAGCCTTATGACCAGAGTAATGAGCACTAGTTTTAATTTCATAAAATATTTTCTTACAGGCTCCAGCAAACCTTCACCAATTTACATCAGTTCCTATTCCTCACCAGCAAGAGAACAAAATAGACGGCTACAGGTGAATTTGCAATATCAATTTTACAGAAGGCCGATTAGCAGGGATCAACACAGTAAGGGGGCCGCGCCGTTGACTTACCAGAGCTGGGCCAGCACGGCAGGGCCTGGGGAGCTCTCTCTGGGGATCTCCACTCCTCGGAAGCTCATCACAGTTTAAGCAAATCACTTGCACAGTAGCCTCATGTCTTGAATATCTGTATCGGTGCTGCTGAGACCACTGTGCCACTGATGGGAATCTGCTGGGAAGCTTTTGTCTGATACTCTTTGCCCAACAATTTCCTTTCCCACTTTTATTTTCCCTTTCATCTCTAAAAGCCCTCCCATCCTCTGCGTGGGGGAAGGTTGGTAAGCACACTTCATTCTCTCATCTCATTGTTCTCTTTTGTGCACCTCATTCTCCATCTCCACGACTCCCTCCCCACGAGGCTTCCAGGGTTTGAAAACACTCGGGTTCGTGGCCAGGGCTCTGTTAGTCTCAGAGGTGAAGGTGGACTCCGCCCTGCTGCAGGGAGCCCCATTCTCCATCACACTGAGGTGCATGGTTGTCATGTTCAGTCTTTGCTTTCACAGGGAGCCTGAAATTCATTTGGGTTCTTCCTGATGCCATCCACCTGGGTCATCTGGTCTCTCCTCCTACCTTCCACTAGCACCTGAGCAGTTGGGGTTCCCCAAGCAGCCTGCACCCTGTATTTCAGATGAGGGTTCTCCAAGACCTCCTTCCATTTCAGTATCTTTTCTCTGGGGATGGAGGAAAAGGACTTCCCAAGTTATTACAGTTTTTTAGTCAAGAGAAATAGCCTCAGAATCAGAACTCTTAAGTTAAAAAGAAAATTTAGCTTTGAATTCCATATAATGTTGAACTGCATTTAGTTGCAGAATATGAATTGATAATCTGTGTGGTAAATTGTTACATCTTATTAACGGGGGGATGGGAGGGGGGAGGAGGATTTGGGCATGGTCAAAGGAAAGACAGACATAAGAAAGACATGACAGTTTTTCTCCAAACACCTTTGAAAAAAGTAATGTGAGATCAGTGATAAGATAACACCGAAAGAAACGGGGGATGCCCTGTGTGGATGCACCTGTGTTCACCTTGCTTTTTCCTAGTCTGCTTCATTAGCCCTGGCCTAGCATCAGTCTTTCCTTTAGCATCAGATTTGTTCACGTAGCTCTTGTAACTTTACTGCTCTCCTGCCTGGAGATTGCTTATTCTTTTAACAGTATAGCAGGGTTTTTAAATTGTAACTACACATTTCTCTAAAATTGAGAGATGGACTAAATATTCATCTCTAAAGTACATGTTTTAAATTAAAAGAAGGTTCTACAATTGCACAACTATCTGAAGCCAAAAAATCCCCCCTTCAACTAAATTCATCGTGTGTTAATGGATCCCCTGTATCAGAGCAATAATCAGGCCACCCTTTGGCTGGGCAAGTCCAGGTAATAGGCCCTCCACAGCGGAACACAAACTGCGCCTCTGAAAAGGGAGGTAGCCTGGGACTATCTTGGGCTCTTCTGAGACATCAGCTTGTAGAGGCCTTGCGACGGGACTTGAGCAGACTGCAAGCCCAACTGTCAGGGTAGTTCAAATCCTTCAGGTCCATTAGTAAACATACAGTGTGTACCAGAGACAACTTTGAATCTTAAGCTCACAAATACTGAATATTGCTTTCAAAATACAAAGCAGGAAGCACACATTAATTTTCCTTAAGCATGTATTTCCAAATATTGCTTTGATTTATTTGCTTTTTCATTTTGTCAACAGCATCAACAACTGTATTATAGTCAAGATGACTCCCACAGAAAGAACTTTGATGCATACAGATTGTATTTGCAGTCTCCTCATAGCTATGAAGATCCTTATTTTGATGATCGAGTTCACTTTCCAGCTTCTACTGATTATTCAACACAATATGGACTGAAATCGACCACAAACTATGTAGACTTTTATTCCACTAAACGACCTTCTTATAGAGCAGAACAGTACCCAGGGTCCCCAGACTCGTGGGTGTAGCATCAAGATGCTCAGAGAGGAACTCTTTCTTTCTAGCCTTGTTTGGATTGAAATGAAAAGTCCGTTGTGCTGATGTGCTGATGAAATGTGAAAGTGACATGGAAGGAATGAGTGAAGAGCATTTATTTTCTTTTTTTGAGGAATTATCAGGGAAATGAGGAAACCTTTGAGAGAGAGAGAACTTTCTAAGCTCTATTTAGGTGTTAGATCTAATTACTTGTAGATTCCGTAGTCTGGTGAAGGTGTGGGCGATGTGATGAGAGATTTGAGAAATGGGTGAAATGAGATGGGGATGTGTAGGTCAAATCAAATTAAAGATGATTTTTTTAATGTGAATAAAGTTATGTTCTGATAGTTTGTACAGAAAAAAAAAATAAAATGGATGCCCTTCATGTTTTATTGCTATTACTAAACGTCGAGATTGTATGCTATTATGTCTTGTAAATTTCTTTTGTTGGTGTAAATATGGAAATGCCACATTGGTTAAGTGCCATCATTTGTAATGCAGTGTGTCATTTGAAAAGAGATTTGAAGAAACTTGACAGCTTAAAAAACAAATGGGAAACCCAAGAAATTGTTAGCAATTAAAGACAAGCTACAGCATTTGTTTTCAAAATGAATAGTGTACTTTTGAAGCACAAAGTCCAGTCTGGTATAGCAGCGCCACGGCCATTCCCTGCCTCTTTCCTAGGACACTTCACTGCCATTTTCTATGCACATGAAAGAAAATAAATGTGGAGATTTCATCCTTGGAAATTTGTTCCCTGTTCTTTTTTTTTTTTAATTTTCTGTGTGTAATACAGAAAAGCAGATTTACATGCAAATCTAATTACATGTTGGAAACAGCTTAGATATAGCCAACTATTTTGGACTTTTCCTAGTTTTGTGCTATTAGTAGACTTGTGGGATAGACCCTATATCCAAGAATGAAGCTGTGAGCTTTCCTCCTGTTTATCTATCTTAGTATTTTTATTTCTTGGGATCTAAGGTGCTTTCTTGTTTTATCATGCAGGTGTTTTTTTCAGGCTGCCCTATGTATTTAACACAACTTTTCACTTAAATCTGATAGTCTGGCGTAACTAAATTGACTTTTTTGCATCATTTTTAAGAATCAACAACATAAGAACAGTGGTTGGGCACTTACTGGTTGGCACCAATGTAATTATTTTGCTGAGTAATTCCATAAGACACAATAATTCCTGTGTTAGAGACAGGCTGGGGAAAGCCCACATACTTGATAACAGGAGTCTCGAAAATACCCAAGCATTGTTACTGGTAAACTTTCTTCCACCTGTGGAGACCAGCCCCAGGGGGCCCAAAGTCTGAGGCCTTCCCAAATCCTGCAGTTTTCACCCTGGATTTTCCTTGGAAAACAACCCATATGGCAAATCAAATCCAGAGGGTGCACTTAGTTTGGTACATCCTGCATATGAGATACAAATCCTCCATTAAAATGTGTGACTAATATTTGTGAGGATATGGAAAAACAAAACAAAAGTGCTTTCTGTTGAATGGACTGCAGCCCAAGATCAGGAACCGAAGTGAAATGAAAATCGAGTACAGGCAAGTCTGCCAGTGGGGGCCTTTCTGATGTGCAGGTTTCTGAAATGATACCAGAGCCAATTCCCACTGTCAGACTGTCCAGGCACCCCTGGCCTCACATGCCCAGGACAGAGCTCAGAAAGCAGCATCTAGAATGAATCGGGTCTTGAGATGCCTGGTACCCATTTGAGCTTTGCATCACTGACTTTCCTAAACCTGATACGTACTTTGTGGATGGGTTCCAGGCCCTGACTCGAGGACTAGAATATGAGGGAAGCTGCAGCTGGCCTGAGCGGGTTGACAGTAACGGACCTGCTTTTAGTGACCGCATGAGTCTGGGATAGCTTAGTGGACCTAGGCCCTCCACCCTCACAGGCAGCATTTCAAAAACTGATCCAAATTTAAGTTGGCAAAGAACTTGGGCCGCCAGCCAGACCTAATGGGGCAGGTGACGAATGAGCAAATCAAAGCCCTCGGGGGCTTCTCCCTTGTGACCAGAGAAAAGAAACTGCAGAAGGAGCCTGAATGATAAACTATATCATTGACCAAAAAACTGAGGCCACTCTTTCCTCTAAGCCTGCTGAAACAAAGCTGATTTTTTATTGCTACTCACCAAGGAGCCTGCAGAATTCAGCCCTCAGGAAGAGGCCTGTGGTTCTACTCATCAGGAGTTAACACTTCCACCCTATCCTGAGGTCAGGGCTGAACTGAGCCCATGCTAGTGAGCTAAACCAGGGTGTCTTCACCCTACCGCATGTTCAAGTCACCTGGGCAGTATTCTCAGTGAGGAGGGGCCCACCCTGCCCAGTCAGAGCCATGGGCGATAAGTCCAGTCTCAGGATTCTTAAGAAACCCCCTAGGTGACTGCAATGTTGTTGAGATAGAACCATCTGGCCTCAACCATTCTCTCACTGCCTTCCTGCTCTGTGACCTGAAAACTTAGTGATTGGGGTTTGGGGTGTGGCGTTTGCCTGGAAGGAAGTTACAGGGATTTCGAGTGTTACAATTGAGAGCTTAGTCTTGGAATGTCAGAGGTGACATTTTTAAATATGTTTTTATTTATTTTAAAGAGGAATGGAGAGGGATATATAAAGAGAAACATCAATAAGAGAGAAACATTGATTGGCTACCTCCTGCACCCCTTCCCCCCTACTAGGGATTGAGCTCACAACCCAGGCATGTGCTCTGACCGTGAATGGAACCAGTGACCTGGTTCATGAATTGATGTTCAACCACTAAGCCACACTGGCTGGGTAGAGGTGATGTTTTCTTTCTTGCTGTAGTATATATCTTTTGCCCATTCATGCCTTTTTAAAGTTGTGTCCTTAGAAGCCCATTGGTGTTTCATGAGTCAGAAGTGATGACCTTACCCATAACCTCGAGTTTTCAATCCCTGGTCGATACTTGGTTGTCCACAGGATTGCTGATTCCTGCAGTGAAATACCAGTAGTTTATCAAGCACTCACTATGTGCTGAAAGTATCACGTACATTATCACTTAATCCTCATGTATAAAGTCTGTAACAATATCCCATTTGTTAGATTCTGAAGCAAACTTGGAGAGTAACTTGCTAAAGATGACCTTACTAAGGAGTAAATGGCCAGGACAGGGTTAGTTAGCACTATAGTCTAAACTACAATACCAGTGTTTTTAAAATTCATTCATTTGAATTTCAACTGAAATATTTCCTGAAAGTTTTTCATCATTGTCTTAAATTTGCCAAATGAACCTCTATCACTACTCTAAGGGGAAAAATCTTTATTACTTGTCATAAATATAAGGTAACTATAAAAATGAACATTTATGTCCACCATGCAACACCAAAATTAATTTTCTCTACCACCTCTGGTATTGCATGAAACTCATTTGGGGCAATAGGTCCAGATCATTTTGATATGAGAACTCGCCTGAAAAGAACATTACAAGCCATGTCTACATTTACACAAAATCTGCCAGTAGACAGCCCTTTCCTTTGGGGGCCTCAGCAGTGCCTTTGGAGGAACACATCTAAATCCCCTCGTTCCACGCTCAACCAGATTATAGGGGGACATTTGTAAACTAGGCTATTGCTTTTCACTTATTAGATATTTTTTTGTTTGTCTATAACTATTATTTATAGCCCCAAACTGGGAACAACCCAGATTTCTAACAGAAGAACAGATAAATTGTAATATATTCATGTAATGTAATAATGGCAATAAAAAAGATTCAGTCATAAATGCAACATGGATAAAAACATCAAATAACATGGATCAAAAACATGTTGCTTAAAAGAAAACAGACCCAAAAGAGTATATACTGGATGATTCAAGAACAGGCCAAATTCACAATAGGGATAGAAGTCAGAACCACTGTTGCCTTTTGGGGGTGGGCAGAGTACTTTTGGAGATCTTGACTGGGGTGACTCTCACAGAGATATATACATTTATCAAAATGTGCACCTAAGATTGGTTCATTTCAACATACCAAGTAAAAATTATCCCAATAAAAAAAATTTTTAACACTTCAAAAGTCACTAAATATTTTTTTTTGATGGTTTCATTGTCTGAGACCTAATTTTATGACCTAGAATCAAAGCTATGATTACAGTCTCCCCTGGGCTGAAAACAAATCCAATTTATATTTCAAACCTTATAAAACATTCACTTAGAGTGGTTTCTCACACAGATTTTTGCACAAAATTCTTCCTATTTATATATGGATCTATTTAAAAAGATGGCAGCTTACCAAAGTTAAATTTAAACAATGTTAGAAACATATATATTTGAAAAGCACATGGGAGTGTCCCTGAGCTATGATTGTACAGATTTACATATGTTGACCGGAAAGTAAGTTGAGAAGTAAAAACTGGAGCTTATGTTTAAACATGTTGCCCTAGCTAATTTGGCTCAGTGGATTGAGCATCGGCCTGCGGACTGAAGGGTCCCAAGTTCAATTCCAGTCAAGGGCACGTGCCTGGGTTGTGGGCTCGATCCCCAGTAGAGGCCATTCAAGAGGCAGCCAATCAGTGATTCTCTCTCATCACTGATGTTTCTATCTCTCCCTCTTCCTTCTCTGAAATCAAGAAAAATACTTAAAAAAATAAACATGTTGCCAAGTGAGAAAAGTGTGGTGTTCCTTTTACTTAATGATCCAAAGAGATGCCTGAACACACACTTCTGCAGGCGCAGGGGTATGTGGAGGAAGGGCCCTTCCAGCCAGTGAGGTTAGCAGAAAAACAGTCAATGAAATCAGGGAGTTAATGGTACTTTTTAATTCTACAAATGCAGGGCAGACCGAAGGTCAAGGAAATCCTTGCAGAAGAGGAAGTGAACAGTCTGACTCTTAATGAATGTCCAACTGGGGAGGGAGTTGGAGGAGAGAGCAAAGGTTACAAACCATGTTGGCATATCTCAGGGCAGTTTCTCCATGATGGACAGCTGCCCTTCGCTGGCCTAGGCCAGAGGCTGACCTGGGCCTCAGAGACATTGTGCAGCCTGGGCTGCCACCCATAGAGAGTAACGCTTCTAAGCTGGAGTTTGTCAATCCTGCTTCCAAGAAGATCTTGACTTTTGTCTCAGGGGCACTTCACCCTGTTACTCGCATGATGCTTGACTCTCTTATCTTTATGAATCCACTTATTTAGGACAATCCTATAGACATGAAAAAGGAAATTATTAGCAGGCAAATTATCCCTTGGATTTTATCTGTTTTAGTACTACTCCCTGTTTTTATGTAAGCTGCTTTACTGGAAGCAGCTGGCATGTCCCTAAGTGGCTATTTGTGCCTATTGCTGCTGCCTAATTCTAACTTGAAATCACTAAAAAGTATTTTGTGCTGTTATAATCGTTTGCATGGGCCATAACTAGCACTTTCATTATTATAGCCCAATTCACTGGTTGGTGGAATTTTGATAAAGACTTCTTGATGTGTGTGATGAGCTATTTCACCCTTCACTCACATCCCGTGATCACAGAACTGACCAATGGATTGTTTTGTAACATAAAATTAGATACAACTTGTGCTGGGTCAAAGGTGTAATTCTGAGATCAAGTGGGAACATATTCAATTATTCTTTCAGAAGTCCCTATAACTCTTTCCTTTTTTTGTTTTTGCTTTTGTTAATCTTCACCCGAGAATATTTTTCCATTGATTTTTAGGGATAGTGGGAGAGAGAAGGACAGACAGAGAGAAACATCGATGTGAGAGAGACACATCGATTGGTGGCCTCCTGCACATGCCCCAAACAGGGCCTAGGCCGAGAGGAGCCTGCAACCTAGGTACGTGCCCTTGACTCGAATCAAACCCAGGACCCTTTGGTCCAAACCAGTGAGGGCCCTTTAACTTTTCATTTACTCCCCAAAGGCAACACCCCAGAAATTTGCCTTTATTTACTGATGATGAAATGAAACATATTTGGCACCAATGCCTTGATAAGCTGCCATACACTGAGTGCTAATCTAATAAAATGACTCATGTCAGGGAGAATGATCCCCCTCTAGGGTCTCTCTTCAGAGTTCTTTAGAGTCAGGGGCCATTCCAGCCCAATCCTAGGGAGCTGACTTTCCAGTTGTGAGAATTTGTGCAGGGAGGTGTGCCTGGCTTCCTGGGAACTGGAGGAAAAGGTTCAATGCTGATGGGCTTCAGGTTGGAAATTACCATCATAGGGTGGAGGAGGGATCTGGCATTTATAGAAATGACTGTACTATGAAGAATGCATTTCAGCCTCCACAAAACTAGTTCATAAAGACAAACCAGGAAGCACATTCTATAGCTGTATAATTTAAATATTTACATGTCCATCAACATCACTACAATTATGGATGGCCTCGGTGACCAGAACTCTCCTTTCCTTTTCTCTAAATTGTGGTCAAAAGATAATGGTGTGTTTATTTAGTTTGCAAATAATTGGGTGCCTCTTTTTCATTTTTATTGCATATATCCTATTGTTTAGTGACTTTTTTGATAACACTTCTATGGAGAAAAGATATCAGAGGAAAGGTGAAGTGGTATTGAAACTCATCAAGCCAGTCATCGTATAACATCTTGATTGGAGAAAAGCAGTTCTAATAGTACCTATAGCTACTAATATTTCCCTCCAAGGCCACATCACTGGGTTCTAGCAGTGATGTATCATTACTGAGGAATTATATTTGACTGATAAAGTTTCACTATGATGTAGCTTCAACAAGATGAGTTATAAAAATTTTGTTTTCTCCCTCATTTTTTAAAATGAACTGAAAAAGATAGACCAATGCTAGTTTGATGGCTTCACAATATCCTCGTGGACCCAGGCTCCATCCTAATCTTTGGGCATGGACCTCATCCTCTTGGTTTCCCAAATGGCTACTGGAGCTCCAGCCATCACATCCTCGTTCCTCAACAAAGAGAAAGGAGTTGGGAAAGTGGAACCTGCCAAATGAATCAGCTTTTTAAAAGTTCTTTTGGAATCCTTGCCCATACATCTCCTTAGACAAGTAGTTTTTATCTGGGACCATTGATACCTCTGCTCAGGTAGAGGTTCTGTTAAAAAGGCAAATGAGGGGATGGGTAAGGGGAAGGCACATCAGTCTCTGCCCAGGATCCACATGATGCTATGAGGCGTTCCCTACAATTCCACTACTTGGGTTTCTATTAAAGCAGGCTCCAAGCCAGAGAGTTGTGTTGTATTAATTCATTGCCTGGGCAGAAGCTGGGATTTCTTTTTTTTAATCTTTATTATTCAGATTATTACATTTGTTTCTCTTTTTTCCCCTCCATAGCACCCCTCCACCCAACTCCCACCCTTCCCTCTGCCCTTACCTCCCTCCCACTGACCTCATCCATAGGTGTATGATTTTTGTCCAGTCTCTCCCTGTACACCCCTCACCCCTTTCCTCCTGAGAATTATCAGTCCACTCCCTTTCTGTGCTTCTGATTCTATTACATTCACCAGTTTATTCTGTTGATCAAATTTTTAATTCACTTAATTTTTAGATTCACTTGTTGATAGATATGTATTTGTTGTTCATAATTTTTTGGCTTTTACCTTTTTCTTCTTCCTCTTCTGAAAGAGTACCTTTCAGCATTTCATATAATACTGGTTTGGAGTTGATGAACTCCTTTAGCTTTTTCTTCTCTGTGAAGGTCTTTATCTGCCCTTCAATTCTGAATGATAGCTTTGCTGGATAGGTTATTCTTGGTTGTAGGTTCTTGCTATTCATCACGTTGAATATTTCTTGCCACTCCCATCTGGCCTGCATCGTTTCTGTTGAGAAATCAGCTGACAGTCGTATGGGTGCTCCCTTGTAGGTAATTAATTGTTTTTCTCTTGCTGCTTTTAATATTCTCTCTTTGTCTTTTGCTCTTGGTATTTTAATTATGATGTGTCTTGGTGTAGTCCTCTTTGAGTTCCTTTTATATGGGGTTCTGTGTGCTTCCTGGACTTGTAAGTCTATTTCTTTTACCAGATGTGGGAAGTTTTCAGTCATTATTTCTTTAAATAGGTTTTCAGTATCTTGCTCTCTTCTTCTGGCACCCCCATAATTCTGATGTTGGTATGCTTGAAGCTGTCCCAGAGGCTCCTTACATTATCTTCACATTTTTGGATTCTTTTCTCTTCTTGCTTTTCCAGTTGAGTGTTTTCTGGTTCTTTATATTTCAAATTGTTGACTTGATTCTTGCCTTTCTCTAGTCTGCTGTTAGGACTCTGTATAATATTTTTTATTTCAGTCAGTGTATGTTTAATTTCTAGTTGGTCCTTTTTCATCTCTAGTTGGACCTTTTCCATCTCTAGTTGGATCTTTTGCATCTCTAGGTGGTCTTTTTTTATTTCTTCTTGGCTCTCGCTAACTTTATCCAACTTTTCTAGGATATTCTTGAAGAACCTTATAAGCGTGGTTTTGAACTCTATATTCAGTCGTTTGTTTTCCTCCGTTTCTTTTGTTTGTAATCCCTTTCCTTGTCTCGGCATTTTCACTATGCCTGGAGAACTTCTGTGTTGGATTCAGCCATATGATAGCAGACTTGCAAAACCGCAGAAGCCTCTCTGTTGAGCTTGGGATGGGTGGAGTCTCAGGGCTTAAGAGATCTCCTTGCCTTCCAGTTGGCCCCACCCTCCACGGCCCCTGAGTCTCACGTGACTGGGTATTGCTGGAGCGGTCCTTGTGCGTGGGCACAGTGCCTCTAGACCACTGCCTTTCTGGCTCCCCTGTGTTCCAGGACCACAGGAGTCTAGGTCCCCAGGGTTTCACCTGTAACAGGGGCTTAGTGGAGTCAAAAGTGGCACAGTTGGGAGGGTCTGTCTCCCGCCCACTCGCGAAAGCCAGCGGCACAATCAGCAGTTGTCCTCTGCACAGTGCCATGCGCTATCAGACCTCTGATCTTTTGCACCTCCCCTAAATTTCCGTGCACCTCTCCCTTTTCACAGTCTAACCTCCCCCCATATGAGTTTCGGCTGGATCTGGGGTTTAGTGTCGTAGGATAAGGGGTTCAATGCCTTTGAGAGTCTCCATTTCCCTCCCACCAGAGAAAACCAGCCAGGTACTCTGGCACCCGCTCTCTCCACGTGCACGTCTCCGTACCTCAGCCTTTTGCAGCTCTTCTGGGTCTCTGTGAGCCCCTCTCTTTCCCTCTAGTTGTAGAATTTCCACTCAGCCAGCTTTCCTGTGGTTCTGGATGATGTCCGTTCTGTCTTTTAGGTGTAGTTTTGAAATTGTTGTGCGAGGCAGTAGTGTAGGTGTTTACCTTTGCCGCCAACTTGGATTCTCCAGAAGCTGGAATTTCTTAAACTCAGGTTGTCCCTGCAGATCAGGTTCAATGTACTGCTCCATCTGGTAGCCAGTTACCATCAGTAATCAGGGGTCAGAACCCCTCCCCCCCAGTGGCTTCCAATCTCCAAGGGAGTCCACAAATGCTCCTCAGGAGTCAAGGAGAGGGGGTCCAGGCCCTTTACCAACTGCACCAAGAACAGCCTACCATGAACAGCTTTCTATATCACATGTCCATGTACAATTATTTTAGCAAAGTTTCTATAACTAAAAAGTAATGCTAGCCATTTTGTGGCCAAGGGCTGCTCCTGGTTGGCAAGCCTGCTAGAGTCACAGTAGCCACAGTATCCCTCAGCCACTCAAACGAGAGTCACTTCCACTCACTGTGCCTCTGGGCCTGTGGGGAATCCGGGAAACTGCTGGAGCTGCCACTCCAAGCATTCACAGCCCCTCTGAACTCATCAGAACAGGCAGCAGCTTTCAAGTCTGGGCTCAGCTGTCAAGAAAAGCCTTTTAGAGTGAGAAGGACTCAGGTTAATTCTAAGCAAAGGCACCAGGAAATAAATGAGAATAGCAGGGGCCTAAGGAGAAGACCAGTTCAACCCAAGTACAGGAAGAGGTCAAGAGGGAGAGTCAGGAGGAAACAACAGTGAGTTCCTCTGACTGGTTTTGGCTGAGGACGTATCTCCTCACGCTAACCCTTTGCTGAGTTTTTACTAGGATATTAGGTGCCAAGGACTTGCCAAGTGCTCTACTCACATTACCCCATTGACTTTTCATCATGGCCCTAACTCTATGTACAAGAGAAGAGAAAATTGTCCTCAGAAACATGGAGAGTAAGTGGCCCAAGGTCACATCGATCAGAGATTGTGACCAGGTCTGTTGGGTTCCAGAGCCCCCATCAGCACTCTTGGTCTCCCTGAGGAAGCCGTTGCCTCCAGCCTTCACATAATCTATGTTTATGCCAAGTAACCCCATGTGACAACCTCTCTCCCAGTCGGGAATCTCCCTCCAGCATCCTACCAGCTTCCTGCCAAATTAGGCTCCAACAATGCAAACTAGTTTTAATGTTTGCTTTGCAAAGGTACCTAGGAAAATACCTTGTTGGCTTACATCAAAGTTAATTTTTTTTAAGGAAGCTGTAAAGTGTCCTGCTGGAAAATTATGCTGATTCCTAGCTGATCTGAAGCAGAAGAGCTCTGGGAATCAAATGAACTCAAGAGAGCACCTTCCCAGCTGGGGCCAGCCCACTGCCATCAGTTCAGCCAGAGGGACTGTTGGAGGCCTGGATAGGAGGAGGGCAGAGCAGTGCAGCCTGGGAAGGGACTGGAAGCCCCAAAGGAGGAAAGGGCCGTACCCCTGCCCTAGTTTTGGTGGAGAAAGATCATTCCCCCAAACAATGCATGGCTCCCCACATCCCTGCAAGTCTATAAAATGGGAACTAGAGACACTTTTTATCTTTCTCTGCATTCTGCACTACCTCTTTACTCCTTATTCCCCTTTGGAGGGCAGAGGAGGGACCATCTGATAAGACAAGGAAAAAGAAGGTATAAGCTCAGCCGCTTGGTGAAAGCCAGGACGCCTGGCCTCTGCTCTGGTAAGCTCTGAGATCGGGGCCCTCGGGTACCAGTTACATGAGTTCATTTCATCCAGGTTCAAGCCATAGGCCTCACTTCACAATTGAGAAGGGTATCCGGGTGTTTTAATACTTACAGCCCCTGCTCATTGGTCTGGCCTTAGGAAGGAGAGGAAGGTGTGGGGCATAGGGCTGCCTTCTTGCACTCAGAGACAAAACTGAGCCTCAAGATGAAAAGTAGGCCCTGCCTGGAAATGGGTGAGAAGAAGGTTTGTGTTCAGGGCCTGGGTTAACAGAGCCCTTCAGCCTGTGTTCTGGTGCAGTAACTCAGGAACAGAGCTTGCCGTGAGCTCTGCAAAGAGGGCTGAACCTGAGCAACAAGTTGCACTTCCCACTTACCCCTCCTGCCCCCACGTCTGGGTCAGTCAGACATGTCCACTGTGCAGCTAACTGCCTCTCCCATTTTCAGGTGGAGGGGACACTAGAGGCCTTGTGCACGAAATTCATGCACAGGGGTGTGTGTTCCTCAGCCCAGCCTGCACCCTCTCCAATCTGGGACCCTTTGAGGAATGTCCAACTGCCTGTTTAGGCCCGATCCAGCTGCCTTCTCCTGCTAGCCTGATTGCCCACAACTGCCCTCCCTTGCAGGCCTGGTCCCTGCCAACTACCCTCCCCTACTGGCCTTCTTATGGTGGCCATCTTATGTCCAGATGGGGGAAGCCATCTATGACTACATGGAGGCAGCCATCTTGTGTGTTAGAATGATGGTCAATCTGCATATTACTCTTTTACTAGATAGGATAGTCATCAGCTTTTCAGGTGTGCACTTTCAGGGTTGTGGTCTCCACTGATTGGTCGATGCCAGGGAGTCATTGGTCAGTGAAGCTGGTCCTAAGCAGCCACTGTATCACTTGTCTGGTTTTGCTGCTTTTCTGGGCCTGGAGCCTACATATAACTGAGGCCCAGATGTTATCTTTAGGGAGGAAAAGATCAGGGGCTCCAAACTGCATAACCAGTATGATATGCTAGGGGAGAATATGTTGCCCTAGGAATGAGATTCTTGTTTTCCCAGTTTTGCCCCTTGGTAGGCATCCAGGGCTTTCTGCTTGGTGAGTTTCTATACCTGCCCACCATCCTTGCTCTGGGGATCTAACAGATATGTTGAAGGCTCTGAGACCACAGTAAATACTCAGAAGTCCAGAATTTCTCAAGTTTATTTGGCCCAAGATCCCTTTCTGGGAGGAAGGGAGAGGGGGCACTTCTTTTAGAAACAGTGTTCAGCAGAACTTGCTTTTTTTAATACAGTGGTTCCTAACATGGGGCACATGCCCCACATGGGAGCAATTTGATTTTTAAGGGAGACAATTTGAGAATGAGTTATTAACTGATTTTTTTCACATTTTTTATGGTTCTAGGGGCCTCATATACAGCATAACCTATCTAATAAAAGGGTGATATGCAAATTAACCATCACTCCATCATAAATATGGCAGCACCCATAGCCAGAAGATGGCAGCGCCCAGTCCCCTCAGCCTTGCCGGAGTCCCCCAGTCCTGCAGGGCTGCTGCTGAGAGTGGGCAGTGTGAGCAGCCTAGAGGAATTCTTGCTTCATCACTGCAGCAATGGAGGGCTCTGGGCAGTGGGCTCAGAGCGGCCAGGGTGGGATGCTTGCTTTGTTGCCATGGCAATGCCATGGCTGCAGAGGGACTCTGGGGGACAAGGTGGCCAGCCCACAGCCTCCATGGCCAAGTGCAGGCCTGGAGAGGAGATGCTGGGCTCACTTCCCACAGAAGCAACACAGCTTGCTTCTGTCTCCCGCGGAAGCAGCGTGGTTCCTGGTGGTGTGCTGTGGTTCCCACTGGGCATCCTACTGCACACAATATTGCATAATGGACTATTAGTAAATATATATTGTGACATATTTATGTATTTTGGTTTTCTAGTATATGTTTTGAAATTTTATTTGCTATTTTTTTCATATCACTTTATATTATTACTAGGGGCCTGTGCACTAAATTTGTGCACTAAGGAAGGGAGTTCCTCAGCCCAATCTGCCCCCTCTCACATACTGGGAGCCCTCAGGGGATGTCCTACTTACGTTTAGGCCTAAGCCTTAGACTGGCCTTTCTTTGTGGGAGGTGATCGGGCTGATCAGGAGAAGGCACCAACCCCAACACCCTGCTGCTGCAGCCACTGTCAGTCACTACAGCCACCAAGGTGTTTTCATCAACATGGACTCCAGTCCCTTCACCATGAAAAAATGACAACTTTCTTTAGGCATTTTCAAGATGTGTCTTTCATAGGATATGACCTTTCTTTCTTTCTTTCTTTCTTTCTTTCTTTCTTTCTTTCTTTCTTTCTTTCTTTCTTCCTCCTCACCTGAGGATATGTTTCCATTGATTTTTAGAGAGTGTGGAAGAGAGAGGAAGAGACAGAGAGAAACATCTATGTGAGAGGGACACTTTGATTGGTTGCCTTTTGCATGAGCCCTAACCTGGGCCCCAGCCAGGGAGGAGTCTGTAACCTAGGTACATGCCCTTGATCAGAATTGAACCCAGACCCTGCATTCAGCAGGCCAAGGTTCTATCCACAGCCAAACCAGCTAGGGCAGGATATGACATTTCTTAGCCTCCAGCAGCAGACCTTTGTTTTTCTCTCCAGGAGTATGCTGGAAAAACCCTAGGTCACTTTTTTGGATTCTTATACCCAAGTTACTAAGAATATTACCAGTGGCATACAGGGAACTTAGCCAATGAGCAGTCAGAAAAGGTCATACCTAGCATTTCCAATCTCTGGTTCCACCCCTGCCAAGGCCTAAAGCCCCCCATCTCCCTCTGATCACTGGTTCTGCCCCAACCCAGGCCCAAAGCCTCTGGCCGAGGCTTGGGTCCTGGACAGGGCCCCCCCTGGCTCTACCCCTGCCCAGGAGCCCACTGGCTCAGGCCCTTCCCGGTTGCTCAAGACTCACCCTGAGCCTACCTCAGAGTGACCTGGGTGCTGAGAAAGTTCCCAGGACTCAGGCTGCTAGGCACCAATGTATGCAAATTAACCTCCATCTTTGTTGGGTTAATTTGCATACTCACTCTGATTGGCTGTGAGTGTAGTGGAGACATAGTCAATTTGCATGTTTGTCTATTATTAGGTATAATTATTTTTTTAACCATTTCTTAGTGATTTCTTCCTCAGTACTTCAAATGTCCTTTTCTCTTTCATGGGTGCCATGTTCTTTGGAAGCTTGTTTAGACCAAGTTAATGACCTTTCAGACTTCCTCCATGTGAATAGTTTACTTTTTGAATAATAAGAATTATATGTGGGGAGAGTGCAGGCATTAGGGTTTTAGAGATTTAGGTGGGACATGGCTAAAAAAAGGTTGGGAACCACTGGTTTAATATGACAATAGATAAAAGTGTTTTTTCTTCACTTGTAGATGAAGATTCTGTTTTCCTTTCAGTCTATACTTTGATAATTAAAATATAATTTCTTAGATTGTAAGGTCTTCTTAAATTCAAGATAGCCTAATTAAAACCTGGACTCATTTTTTTATTCTGAAGAGGTAGGGAGCAGGCATATAATGTGGCCCAGAGGCACTGATGCTAAATGATGTTGGGGCCTTCTGTTCCCTCAGTATCTTCAGTGGTTTCCAAACTTTGTGGTCTCGGGACTCCTTTATAGTCTTAAAGAATATTGAGAACCCCAGAGAACTTTTGTTTGTGTTGGTTATAGTTATTGATATTTATGAAACTAAAATTAAAACTCAGACATTTAAAAAACATTTTAATAATTAATTTAAAAATACCAGTAAACCCATTACATGCTAATTATATACATTTTAGGAAAAATAACTAACATTTTCCAAAACAAAACAAAAAATCAGTAAGAACAATGGTATAGTTTTACATTTTTACAAATCTCTGTAATGCCTGGCTTAATAGAAGCCCACTGGATTCTCATACCTGCTTCTAATTCAGTCTGTTCCGATAGGACCTCATGTGGTTGGCATAATGTGCCACTCTGCACTGGTGAGAAAATAAAAATGAGAAGAGAAATTATATATTACCATTGTTATAACAGTCCTTGCATACCCACTGAAAACGTTCCCAGGCTTGAGGATCCCCATGCCACACTTGGAGAACCACCTCTTCAGATGAACAGTCCAGTCCCTTATTACTCAGCCCTCACCTGAGAAGGGTGAAAGGATGGATGGGTCTCCCTGCTCCTGGGGTTAACACACCCTGTTAGGGAGCTCTGGCTTTCTGGGGGGGGCAGGGCTACCTCAAGGTAAGCTCTAGCCATCAACCAGTATTGCCCTGCCTGGCAGGTGCTTATTCTCCTCTCAGTGCACCTGTTCTCACTGTGGTTACAGGAACAGGGGGTCAGTTTGCATGTTCTTAATTCAGAGGTTTTTAAAGAGCTTTGATGTATAGAATTTCATTAAAGCCATATTGGCCCCAAGGTAGCCATTGTCTAAACACAGATATTGCCTTCATTTATAAGCTGCCTAATTCCTGCCAAAATTGACTTAATCTTTATCTACAGTCCATGCCCTATTCTCCCGCAGGGTTTGAGTGGGCCCATGGTGTGACTGAGCCTAGAAGAGCAATCTTTTATTCGTCTTCACACATGGAGCATGAAACAGTGTTTCATCTTGGCCCTGGGGAGCTTTGAAGCCCAGACACAAAGGGAACAGAGGGGAAAGAAAGACACCAGTTCTGGTAGATCTGAGCACAAAGATGACTTGCTGCCCCTGCAGGGGTCCCTCCCTTGAGCTAGGCCTCGAAGACCATGGATGTATCTAGATGAGTAGGACCTGATTGGGTCCCTGTTCTGTAGCATCTGCAGGTGAACAATCAGACGCAGCTAGCAACTTTTCTGTCTTCGGCCAGAATGAGACAAAAGGAAATTCTGACAATCCTGCTTTGTACCATGGCAGTAGCTATACCCCTGTTCCTTCTGTAAGAACCTGTGTTTATGAGAGTCAAGAAGTGTTGGGTTTGGAGTTGGGTGGATAGGACATAGGTCAGCCATGAACTAACTAGGAGGGTGACCTTGGGCAAAGCACATGGCCCATCTGAGTCTTAGTTTCGTTATCCATAAAATGGGTTGTGTGGGGATTGGCTGAAATTGTGCATGTAGGCACATAGCACAATGCCTGGCCTATAGTTAGCACTGAATTAATTTCACTGTAGCTCCCCTTCTAACATGATTAGAGACACAAAAGTGCAGGCCCACCTTTAACACCTGCAGAGCACAGAGAACTATAAGTGGGAACCTGCACACCATGTAGATATAGAGACATGTAAAAGATATAAATTTCCTAATACAATGTTTCATATATTTATCTTGACAAGTATTTCTTCATAAGAACAAAAAATTTAAAACATGCCTTAAGGTATGGTTTTTATATGACTAAAAGTTTGCAAAAATGTCAAATTTGACTGAATTTAAATATATTGCATACGTCAGATGATTTGAATAAATAATAAGTTTCAAAATACAATTTTTATCTAATGTACTCAAATTATAAAAAGAAAAATATAATATCTTATTCATGAATATAAAATTTCAAATTTAAGAATTTAAATAAAACTGACATTAATTTACTTCTGAAATTTGATTAAATCTTACCTATTTTGATAAAAACGAGACTTTTCACAATTCCAGGATGCATGTCCACTTAGCTAGCAGAATAATCACTTTTATGCTTTATGCATGTTATCTAAAGGCCCTCATATATATATATATATATATATATATATATATATATGTATATATGTGTGTATATATGTATATATATATATGTGTATATATACACATATATATACACACATATATATACACCCATATATATATATTTAAAGTAACATGAATTAATAGTTCCTCAGTTACCATGTATAATTAATTGTTGTAAAGTAAGATGAATTAAAAGTTCCTCAGTTACCATGTATAATTAATTGTTGTGAATACATGGTTCCTTATTGACTATTGTTCCCTTACATCAGAACTTGAAAAGACAATAACAATCTAGTAACCCAGTTAGAAAGTGGGCAGAGAACTTAAATAGACATTTCTCCAAATGATATACAAATGGCCAGCAAGCATATGAAAGATGCTCAACATCACTAATCATCAGAGAACTACAATGAGATAATAAAAATCACGATGAGGTATCAACTCACATCCATTAGGATGGCTACTATGAAAAAAATAACAGCAGAAAATAACAAATGTTGGTAAGGGCGTGGAGAAATTAGAACCCTTGTGCACTGTTTGTGGGATTGTAAAATGGTATAGTTGCTGTGGAAAACAGTATGGAGGCTTCTCAAAAAAAATAAAGAGAGAATTGCCAGATGATCCAGCAATCCCACCTCTGAGTATATATCCAAGAGGGTTGAAAGCAAGGTCTTGAAGAGATATTTATTTACACACTGATATTCATAGCAAAACTATTCACAATAGCCAAGAGATAGAAACAACCAAATGCTGATTGATGGATGAATGGATAAACAAAAAGTGGTATATATGTACAATGGAATAGTATTGAGCCTTTGAAAAAAGGAATTCTGTGTATGTGGGCTTAATCTCTACATTTGTTTTCTTTTTACTTTTTTTTTTTTAATTGATTTCAGAGAGGAAGGAAGAGGGAAAGAGAAACATCAATGATGAGAGAGAATCATTGATCAGCTGTCTCCTGCATACTCCCCTGGGGATCAAGCCTGTAACCCAGGAATATGCCCTGACATGGAATTGAACTGTGACCTCCTGGTTCACAGATCAACACTCAACCGCTGAGCCACACTGGTGAGGTGTATGTATATCTCCATACTTAACCTTGCTCCTAACCTCTATACTCTCTTGCTTTGGAGCATAGCATATCTGGAGTGGTTACCTATATACTAATTAGCCAACTTAAATTTTCTTGAGAAAACTAAACTAGGGCACTGTTGAAATAGCATCTCAGGAAAGATTTATTGAATCAAAACATTCTGGGTTGTATTTGGCCTCAAGATAGCACAACCAGTGTTTATTTGGCTCCCCTGTGTGGATGTTCTCCTTTAAGCTCACAGAAAAATGTTCTTGACAGTGAGAGACCTTGCCTGGGAGAAAGTCCTGTTTCCTGGTTTTTCTCCTTATAGCCCCTGAGATCAGTTTCTCCAAAAGGAGGATAAAAGTAGCTTGTTTACCATGTGACTTGTAAAATTGAAAGTTGAAGAATAATTTTATATTAATTTATATTAAACTTTAGAGTTCCAGTTTCTGGTCTGACATGTAAGGAGCTTGGAAATCATCACTCCATCCTAATCGTCAGCAGAAGCTGAACAAACTGAAAAGTGACAACCCTTCATATGTCTGCCAGAGAATTGAGGTAAGAGGCAAACTGCTGCCAGCAGAGCAGAAACCGTAATTGACAAATTGGTAGAGGCTCAGTAATTCATTTATCTCAACTCGGTGTCAAAAACTCCAGAGTGCCCCACTCTTGGAGGTGGGGGCGGGGATGGGCTCACACTTGTGTTAGTTCAACCCCTAGAACCTTACCAGGTTCTTACAGTGATATCCCTTATACTTCCTACAGGAGGAGAGGAAAGACAGTCATTTTGAAATAAGCCACAGCATTCTATTCTTAACAAGGTCTGCCCTCAAGGGAAACTATTTTACCAGAGCCTGACCCACTGGGGTTTTAAAGGGAGTATAACCCGCCTGGGGAAGAAAAATACACCCCCAACCCAGACTTCCTGTCCCACCTAAGGTGGGGTGAAAACTGAGAAGCACTTGTGAAGGTCACAGCCCAGAGGCACTGGGTCACTGAAAGACTGAGGCCTAATCATAGGATTACAGAATACCCGCTCCCCTTATACCTTACCTCTACCACATTGAAGGCCTATCTACCTTAGTTCCTTGTACCCAGTACATCATGCCTGGCACTCAACAAAAAATTACAAGGCAAGCTAAAGGGCAACACATACATATATGCATGCATACATACACACATACATACATATAATTTAAAGAGACAGAGCAAGTGTCAGAACCAGACTCAGATATGGCAGGGATGTTGTTTATATCAGATGTCGAAAGAGGGGTGTTGAGGTCTCCAGCTATAATTGTGGATTTGTCTATTTCTCCTTTCTATTCCATTTGTTTCTGCTTTACATCATTTGCAGCTCTGTTGTTAGGTGGATAAATATTGAGTGTTGCTATATTATTAGTGAGTTGATCCTTTTATCATGATAAAATGCCCTTCTCTGTCTCTGGTAATTTTCTTTGCTTTGATGTGTACTTTAACATTAATTTGGCCACTCCTGCTTTCCTTTGAATAATATTTACATGATACATCCTTTTCTATCCTTTTACTTTTTTCACCATTTTAACAATTTTTAAGTGTATAATTCAGTGGCACTAAGTGTATTCACCACTCTTCATAGCAAGAACTTTTTCATGTTCCTGAACTGAAATTCTATACCCAATAAACCATACTCCATTTCTCTCTCCCTGACAGCCCCTGGGAACCACCATTCTACTTCTGCCTCTATGAATCTGACTATGCTAGTACTTCACATAAGTGGAATCATACAGTTATATAGGTCTTTTGGTGACTGACTTAATCCACTTAGCATGCTGTCTTCAAGGTTCATCAATGCCTTTGCATGTGGCAGAATTCCTTCCTTTTTAAGACTGAGTAATATTAAATTGTATGTATATACCACATTTTGTTTATTCATTCATTCATTAGTGGGCACTTGGTCTACTTTCACCTTTTGACTATTATGAATAATGCTGCTATATATATAGATGTAAAAATATCTATTCAAGTATCCACTTTTGTTTCTTTTGGGTATACAGCAGGTACTCAGGTTATGTTGGAGATCCATTCCTACGGTGCAGCGTAACATGATTTTTGCCATAAGTCAGAACCCACCTACATAAGCACGTACTCATGTCACTCACATGGAGCACATACACAGCAGTAATGAAGTGAAACAGTAAAAAAAAATTTTTTTAAAGAAAGACAGCAATTCCTGACTTTTAATTGTGGTAAATAAATAATAAAAAAAAAGCACATATGTACATGCGTTGAAATGATGGAACTTTTTTTATTATTTTATAAATACTGTAAATGGAGATGGCAGCATAATCATGAAACGAGGTATGTTGAGTCTGACATAACCCGAGGACTGCCTGTATACATAGAAGTGGAATTGCTGGATCATATAGTAATTAATTCTATGTTAAATTTTTCAAGGAACCACCATCCTGTTTTCCATAGTGGCTGCACCATTTTACATTCCTATCAGCAATGCACCAGAGTTTTACTTTCTCCACATAATTACCAATATTTATTTTATTTTTTAAATTATAGCTATGCTAATGGATGTGAAGTTCTATCCCTTTACTTTTTACTTGCTTTTATAATTATACTAGAGGCCTGATACATGAAATTCTTGCAAGAATAGGCCTTCCTTCCCCTGGCTGTCAGCATCAGTTTTCCTCCGGCACCTGGGACCCAGGCTTCCCTCACAGCCCCAGTTTCATCCAGAAGGATATTCTGAAGGATGTTTGGTCTAATTAGCATATTATTCATTTATTATTATAAATTTGAAGTGAGTTTCTTATCAACAGTATGTTTTTTGCCAAGAATCAATTCCAGAATGTAATAATTATAAGAGTTCCATCAAGAGGTTGATGGGATTTGGGGGCTCAACAAGGGTGAGCCACATATGTAATTTACCTGTTGGAAACAGCTAAGGCACTTACCCCAAACCTGAATAGGATTGTTAACTGCCAGACAGTTCAGGGCATTTTATTGCCTCCTGTTGGCCAAACACCTGAACAGCTGTAGGCTGTTCCCCAAACTGATAATGCTTCTGTATTGTATCCTTTGATACCTTAACCTTTGAAGTGTATATTTCCACTTTGCCTTGGGACAAATTGTATTATAATAAAATCACGGAGTCCTGAGACAAGGAGAGTCTTCTAGATCCTTAAGCTGAAGCTCCTCTGACCCCCAATGCCTTTCAAAGCTATCTTTCGTCTTTGGACTCCTTCTTAATCATCTACGTGCAGCCCCTTTCTCCAGAATGCTGAACCCTTTGTAAGGCTGGGAAAAGAACCCTGGCAGTTTTTGGATCCACTTTGCCAATCTCTGTCTTCTAATTAGTGTTTTTAAACCACTTACATTAGAGTAATTATTATGTTAAGGCCCAAGTCTGCCATTTTATTTTTATGTTTGTTTTCTCTTTTTTCTTTATTTTTCCTGCCTTGCAGAGGATTATTTGAACATTTTGTAGGATTCCATTTAGATCTATCTATAATTTTTTTTAGTATATCTCTTTGTATAGTTTTTTAATTGCTCTAGGCATAACATTATATAAACATTAGATGCCCATTGCACGAAGATTCGTGCAACAGGCCTTCCTTCCCCTGTGTGCTGGCACTGGTTTTACTTCCAGCATCTGGGATCCAGGCCTTTCTCTCTGGCTGCAGCAGAGAAGTCAAGCCTCAAGGCTTCTCTGCTGTGGCTCCAGTGAAGTTTGGCTGCTCCAGCCACAGTGGAGAAGCCAAGCTCCTTCAGTCTTCAGTCTTTGTTTAGGCCAGAGCTTTCAGGCTTCAATCTGTGCCTCTGTATGCAAATTAACCCACCATCTTTGTTTGGTTAATTTGCATATTCACTCCTGATTGGCTGGTGGGTGTCATGGAGATATGATCAATTTGAATATTTCTCTTTTATTAGTGTAGATGATTTTTCCAGTCTAATGGTATTGTTGTTTTACCAGTTTGAGTGAAAATAGAAACCTTACTTCTCTTTTTAGCTCTTTGCCCTCCTCTCTTTATAATGTCACTAACTTAAATATTTCCTAAATATATGTTTAGAACAATGTAACATAGTGTTGTAATTTTTCCTTTAAACATCAAAAACAATTTAGAAAACTTAAGAGGAGTTATAAAGTCTATTGTAGTTACCAATATTTTTACTTACCATGTTCTTTCTTCCATCCTGATATTCCAAAGTTCCTTCATTTTTCATTTTCTTTCTATTTAGAGAACTTTCCTTAGCCATTTAAAAAATATGTTTTTATTTTTTTTTAGAGTAAGAGGAAGGGAGAGGCAGAGAGAAATAGAAACATCAATGAGAAACATTGATCATCTGCCTCCTGCATACTCCCCACTGGGGCTTGAGCCCACAACCAGGGCATGTGCCCTGACTGGGAATTGAACTGGGGACCTCTCAGTGTATGGAACAATGATCAACCAACTGAGCCACACTGGTCAGGGCTCTTTAGCCATTTTTTTCTTTTTTTGAGGATGCTTGCAACAAATTCTCTAAGTTTTCCTACATCTCAGAATGCTTTGATTTGCTCTTTATTTCTGTAGAATATTTTGACATATGTAACACCTTAATCAACAGATTTATTTTTTTAAAAAAGGTAATAGGATGCTAACCATTCTTTTCTTTCAGCACTTTAATTTTTATTTTTAAAGTGTATTTCCACTCCACTGTCTTATTTTATTTATTTAATTTTTAGAGTAAGAGGAAGAAAAAGAGAGAGATAAAGACATCAATCTGTTCCTCCATTTATTTATGCATTTACTGGTTGATTCTTGTATGTGCCCTGATGGGAGATAGAAGCCACAACCTTGGTGTGTCAGGGCAATGCTCTAACCAACTAAGTTACTGAGCCTGTGCTCTTTTAGCACTTTAATATAATTATACTGATAACTTCCAGCTTTCATGGTTTCTCATGAGAAGTACATGTCATTCAAATTAGTTTTTAACCTATAGATAGGGTGGTGTTTTTCTCTGGTTGCTTTCTAGGTTTTTTTTATTTGTCTTTAGTGTTTAAATATTTAATTGTTATGTGTCTTGATGTAGATTTATTTGAAATCTTATTTGCATTCCACTCAGCTTCTAGAATCTCTTGCTAAATTGGGGAAGTTGTCAGTGATTGTTTCTTCAAATACTTTTTCATTATTTGCCTCTTTGTCTCTCTTTCTGGGACTCCAATGATATAAATATTAGATCTTTGTTATAGTCCCTTGGATACATGTGAATGTATTATTTGTTTCAGTTGAATTTCTCTCTGTTATTCAGATTGGGTAAGCTCTATCATTCTATCTTCCAGTTCACTGAATTTTTTCTGTTACCTGTGTTCTGCTGTTGAGCCCGTCTATTGAGGATTTTTTTTTTAATTTTGCTTATTGTGATTTTTAGTGCTAAAATTTTATTTGGTTCTTCTTTATATTGTCTATTACATTGCTGATATTTTCTATTTCTATTTTTTCATTTGTTTCATATGTGTTAATAATGGCTTGCTGAAGCATTTTTAATTAAATTTACTTAGTGGATACCGGTTTGGCTCAGTGGATAGAGCGTCGGTCTGAGGACTGAAAGGTCCCAGGTTCGATTCCGGTCAAGAGCAGGTACCTTGGTTGCAGACACATCCTCAGTAGGGGGCGTGCAAGAGGCAGCTGATCGATGTCTCTCTCTCATCAATGTTTCTAACTCTCTATCCCTCTCCCTTCCTCTCTGTAAAAAATCAATAAAAATATTTTAAAAAATTTACTGGGGTGACATTTGTTAATAAAAATATATTGGTTTCAAGTGTACAAGTCTGGGCTTCCTACTTGGCTTCTGATACCACTTTGGTGGCAGTGTTGGGACTCCTCTGTGTAGCCTCATGAAGGTGTAGTCTAGATTCCCTAATTGGCCTTTGCTAGTGGTGGTGGAAGTAGGGGCCACAGTTTTTTCTGTGGTGTCTGTTGGGAGTGGAGTTTTCACTGTCCAGACATTTTCTATGTGGTTAGCCCCTTTCCTGGTCCATTGGCTAAAGGAAATGTACTTTTGTGGGAGATTTTTCTTCTTCTTCTGTGCTTGTTGCTATTTCCAGCTTCTTCCTTTCTGAACCTCGGATATATGAGGCAAAAAGAAAACCAGTAGAGTATGTTATTTCTCAGGTCCAAGTTCCCTAGCCAGTTGGCTTTCTTTTCTTCACTTTTCAAATTCTTTTCACGTCATGTCCATGGTTTTCAGTTGTGCACAGGAAGAATGGGGAAAAGTATGCCCACTCCATCTTCCCAGGATGCAGTTTGAGAGAATTGTTTTTAGCAGTGGATTGTTTTTAATGAAGCTAATGTCAATTACAGCATAATCTTCTTTAGTAAAAATTCCATGAACTATAGATATTTTTGTATAACTGAAGGCACAAGATTGAATATCAGCACTTACCACCCTGTTCTGAGACACAGTAACATTATGCCATTAAAAATAAAAATATTCCCCTGTGATTAAAATCATTGGGTAAAGGCTGCATTTTGTATCCTTCCCTTTGGGACTGGCAATGCAATCTGCATATGAAAGGCTCTGAGAATATCTGCAATAAAGAATGTGATTACTTTTTTAATCCAGTGATGTCCAAATTAACTTGAGCATGAAACATGTTTTCCCAGAACATTTAATAATATCCCGTAATAGTGTCTGTCCACTTTGGAAATATTGAGCCACACCTATAATCCAGGGGAGTTATCTCAGGATACAGGCTCTTCAAGGGAGGGGACTGGCATCTTACTGTGTAAACTCTCCTCTCAGATCTCAGGAGGGGCAGACAATCTTTTTTTTTTTCCAGAGAGGAAGGGAGAGGGATGAGAGTTAGAAACATCACTGAGAGGGAAACATTGATCAGCTGCCTCCTGCACACCCCCTACTGGGGATGTGCCCGCAACCAAGGTACATGCTCTTGACCCGAATTCAACCTGGGACCCTACAGTCCACAGGCCAACGCTCTATCCACTGAGCCAAACAAGTTAGGACCAGACAATCTGTCTTTATGGAACATACACAGGAGGCAGAGGAGGCATAATAATTCTTTGAATTTTCCTAGCTCTAGTCACTTCTGTGCTTTTGCTTCCTTTTGCTTATTTTTACCTATATACTATCTCTGCAAAGTACAAAGGGAAAGTGTTTCTATCCCTATCTTGCAGATGACAAACAGAGGCCCAAACAAATGAAGATACGTTCCTAGAAGAGCCAGATCTAAATCTGTAGCCTGTGGATTACAAAGGTCCTTCATAATTACTGAGTCTTTGCACATCCTGCCTGGAGCTCTGTCCTGCCAGGCAGAGAGGTGTAGTCTGTCCTCCTGAGCCTGCCCTTCAGAATTCTGTGCCCTAAATCCTAGCTGGGCCTCCCTTGCTCTAGAACCTCATTCCCTGCTCATTGCCCCACACAGGGCGCTGCCGGGATGGCCTTCCTGCTTTCCAGAAACGTTTGTTCCATGGAAAACAAGTGCTGTTTTCCAGAACAAACCCTCTGGGGAGGGAAGGGGAAGCTAGAATCCTAAATACAGGATGAGGATCAAAATTGCTCCCTGACCCGCATTTCCCCTTTAGCCACCGCAGCCCACTGTGTGACTGGAGACAGGAAGTGGCCAGGACTCCAAAAAGCATTGTTACTGTGAAGAAATGTTCCAAGTAAACATAACATCCAAGAGGCATCACAATGGTGACTTGCTGCCATGTTGCCTTCAGGGAATCAGGAGGAAATGACCACTCTCTTACTTTGAAGACAGTTCAGCGTGAGGACAAAATCACCTAATAAAGTCAGATACTGGATGATGCTGTAAAACTCAATTTGTGTCCCAGGGAAGAGCACCTGTCTGAAGCCTCCTGGTGATGTCACAGTCCCTCTTTTCTCTGAAAGTGGTAGAAATAGGGGGCAGTTCTTTAGTGAAGAAGCGATGAGTGGGGATTTTGTGGTTGACATCACTGTCTGACCCGCCTGGCCAGAGAATGGAATTTACTGTTGCCTGCAATTAGTTCTTCCTTCCTTCCTACATTGAGATGTTTGCTACTACGGAGATTAACTAAGGCATTAAATTTTTAAATAGTTCCCCTACTAAACAGAGCCAGCTGCCACAATGGCAACAGGCTTCCTATATCTTAGGTCCATGGTCGGCAAACTAAGGCTCGTGAGCCACATGTGGCTCTTTGGCCCCTTGAGTGTGGCTTTTTCACAAAATACCACGGCCTGGGCGAGTCTATTTTGAACAAGTGGCATTAGAAGAAGTTTAAAAAATTTGGCTCTCAAAAGAAATTTCAATCGTTGTACTGTTGCTATTTGGCTCTGTTGACTAATGAGTTTGCCAACCACTGTCTTAGGTCATTGATGGCTGCTATTAAAACCCAGCTATAACCTATCAGGGGAAAAATAGTGTCTGGTGCTTATTCTTTAGATTAGATGAGTTTTTCTAGCTGGACCAGATAGTCCTCAGGAATCAGATGGGGACACAAAGCACATTTAAATGAGAGGGAGCTCAGAAAAACATGGAGGATGTTCAAATGGTGGGCCCAAGAGGGGCCCAGTAAAGCTACTGTGGTCAGTGTGGGGCCAGCATGAGCCCCAGACACTTAAAGCAGTTGCCACAGCAGTGCGGGGGAGGGAGGGATGTAAAAAGTCAGGTGAAAGAGCACCACAAGCATGCTTCAAACCTCACAGCTCAAGGGGCCCTGGCATATGTCCCTGAACGTGGAGCTGAGGAAGGAGCAAGGACAGTCAAGACAGCAGGGGGTTCCCCCCACGACCCCACCCCCATCCCTCATCACCACCTGACTGTGTGGCCTGGGGCAGTTGCTTCACCTTCATGACAACTTCCTGCTTGGGCTAGATCATCTCTGAAGTCACATTTAGCCTGAACGGTCCATGATTTTTTAAAAAATATTGTGGGATATTTTTATTTTCCTCTTTTTCTCCAGATTTGCATTTTTATTACTACATATTCACCAAAACAAATTACCCATGTGTATAAAAAGCGCACGACCCTCCCCCCCCAACACACACACACACACACACACACACACACACACACACACTGACACCCTCCCCTGTCCCACTTTTCCGAGGTCCTTGCCCCTGGGATTACATTTCGATGGATTAGAGCCGGGAGTTTAAGACCATGGGCTCCAGAACAACATGGCCTAATTCAAATCCATTCCCTGTTCCTTATCGGCTCTGGGGTTTGAACACAGCTGTCCTCTCCAGCTTTCTTCCCTCAACTGTAAAGCTAGGACAGTAATAGTATACATGTTACTATGAATTAACACATATAAACACAACAATGCCTGGTACATGGTGTTCAACATGGGTGAGCTGTTGTACACCTCCATTTATAATAGGGGAACATTAATACAGCAGGCCTGAGTGCTACTTGCAAGGAGTCAGCCCAGGCAAATGCTAGAGCCCACTCTGTCTGATCCATTCCCCCTGTGTGTGCGTTTTACAGAGAGAAAGAGATGCTGGGTAGAGAAGTTACTGGTACAGCACACTCAGTGGTGGGCAAACTGTGGCTCCTGAGTCACATGTGGCTCGAAAGCTGCAGTTTCCGCTCTGTTGACTAATGAGTTTGCCGACCACTGCTTTAGCTAAAGGAGTCCTCAGAAGGAAAGTGGACAAGCCAGTTAAAAAGAAGCCTCTGAAATGGCATTGCAGAAAAAGCAGCAGAGGGAAAAACTAAATTTCTTATTAATAATGTGGGGGTTTTTGCATGTGCTTGTCATTCACTCATTTATTGAGCAAGCATTTATTAAATGCTTTCTTTTTTATAGTTTAAAAAAATTTATTGCAAAGCACAAATGGCATTGTATTATATTATTCATTATATATATTATATATATGGTCCAGCCACTTGCTTTTTTTTTTTTCACTTATGTTCTATAGCAATTCACAAAAGACTGTTCTGTGTGTGTGTGTGTGTGTGTGTGTGTATGTCTGTTTTAAACAGATACACAGGAACCCTATGTGTGTAAATTCAAGTTATTTTACCAGGCCCCGGCTAATGAACTTTACCTTGTGCAGTATTTCTGTATATAAAATATAGATAATATTATAGAATTAGATAATAAAATATCCTAGAATTAGAATTGCTTGGCCAAAGGGTATGCACATTTTAATATTTGAAATATTGCCAAATTGCCCTCCAGAAAGATTATCCCAGAGAAGACTCAACTAGCTTATGGATATTTTTCAATTATTTTTTTTACTTTTCAATTACAATTGACATAGAAAATTATTTTAGTTTCATGTGTTTAACCCAATGATTATACATATATAACTTACTAAGTGATCATCCTGATAAATATTGTACCATCTGTCACCATACATGATTATTACAATACTAGAAGCCTGGTGCATGGATTCATGCACTGGTGGGGTCCCTCAGCCTGGCCTGTGCCCTCTCACAATCCAGGATCCCACAGGGGGATGTCAGACTGCTGGTTTTGGACCAGTCCCCACAGGCCAGGCTGAGGAACCCCACCAGTCCATGAATACGTGCACCAAGCCTCTAGTGTGCATATAAGATATTTGGTTAATCTCTTCCCTCCCCACTTTCCTCTGAGATTCATCAGTCTGTTCCATGTTTCCATGCCTGTGCATTGAGTGTCTGCCCCTGATGGTCAGTGCATGTCACAGCTAACAGTTAAATGGTCACTTCGGTTTTTATATAGAGAGATTATAGACTATATCCCATATGCTATACTCTACATCCCTGGGACTATTCTGTAACAATTTGTACTTCTTAATCCCTTCACCTTTTTCACCCATCCTCCTAACTCTCCTCCAGTCTCACAACCATCAAAATATCTATGAGTCTGTTTTTGTTCTGTTTGTTTATTTTTATATTCAGTTGTTGATAGATATGTATTTGTCATTTTAAAAAATTATGATGTGTCTTGGTATGGGCCTTTTTGGGTTTATCTTGTTTGGGACTCTCTGAGCTTCCTGAACTTATATTTCTACTTCTTTCACAGGGGGTTAGGGAAGTTTACTGTCTTTTTTCACTTAGGTTTTCAATTCCTTGTACTCTTTCTTCTACTTCTGGCACCCCATAATGCAAATATTAGTACACTTGAAGTTGTCCTAGAAGCTCCTAATACTATCCTCATTTTCTTGGGTTCTTTTTTCTTTTTGGTGTTCTGTTTGGGTGTTTTCTGCTTCTTTATCTTCAAATATCCATTTTGATCCTCTACCTCAGCTACTCCACTATTGATTTCCTGTAATGTATTCTTCTCTTCAGTTAATGTATTCTTCATTTCTGACAGTTCTTTTTTTTCTAGTTCTGTATTTTATGTTTTCTGTTTCTTTGTGAAGTCTTCTCTAACTTCATATACTCTTACCCTAAATTCACTGAACATCTTTATAACCAGTGTTTTGAACTCTGCATCTAGTAGATTACTTCTCTCCATTTTTAGTTCTTTGTTCTGTTTTTTCATTTGGTACATGTTTCTTTGTCTCTTCAGTTTGGTAGCCTTCCTGTGTTTGTTTTTATGTAATAGGTAGAGATGCTACATCTCCCAGGCTTAGTAGAGTGTTCTTATATAGCAGCTGTCCTATAGAGTACCTACTGTATAGGGCACAGCCTCCCTGTTCACCCAAACTGGGTGAGCCTCACACCACTCTGTGTGATCTGTGTACACCCTCCTACTGTAGTTGAGCTTTGATTGCTTTTGACACCTCAATGGGATGGATTTACTCCCAGGTCAAACAGCTACAATGATTGGCTGCTACCACTGTGGATAATAAGCTATGCAGGGGCCCACTCCACAGAGCAGGACTTACTTCGGTGATACTCAGTGTTCACCCCTTGAGCATGTCAATTGTGGATGTGATTGAGTGGTGCATTGACATGATCTGAAGCTGTTCAGCAGGTGTTCTGCCAAGGTCAGCTGCCACTTGTGTTCTGCCCCAGGGCCACCCAGCATGAGCTACAAAGTGATCTGCATATGGTCGCTACTTATGTTTAGCTTGGAGGTGCCCAGAAGAGGCTAAGTAGTGAACCAAGTCTGTTGCTGCTATTGCTTGGCCTGGGGCCATTTAGTGAGAGGTATAGGGCAGGTGGAGACCAGATATTGCTTGTTTGAGGGATTTTAGGAAAGTCTGAAGAATGAACCAAAACACCATTTGTATGGAAAAGCCACTAGAAACAGATTAGATGGGCCCACAAGTTGGGTAGGGTTTCAGGGAATCTCCAGGGCATGGCAAACAGTGATAGCCAGGTTGATGGAGATTCAGATACAGCACCCAACTCCCAGCTCTGTAGAGAGAGGGCTCATCAAAGGACCAATGGCATCTGCCAGCTCTTCTGTATGTCCCTCCTGTTCTTTCCTGTATGTCCCTGGTGCCTTTCGAGCTTCTGCACCAGTGCTGGAGCTGACAGCGAGTCTGCGTAAGTCCATGTGTGGGTCCTTTAAAAGAAACGCCTGGGACTCCAGCAGCCTGTCTCACTCAACCACACTCCCTGCTGGTTTTTACAGTCAGAAGTTATGGGGACTTCTCTTCCTGGCTCTGAACCCTGGACTATGGGGCATAGTGTGGGGCTGGGATCCCTTGTTCCTCAGGGGGGACCTCTGCGGCCAAGATAGCTCTCCTAATTTTTATCCACCACACATGGGTGTGGGACTAGCCTGGTCCATGTTTCCACCCTCCTATCAGTCTCATTGTGGCTTCTTCTTTATATCCTTAGTTGTAGGACTTCTGTTGAGTTAGTTTCAAGTAGTTCTGAATGATAGTTGTTCTGTAGTTTAATTGTAATTTTTATGTGAAACAATGTGTGCTTTTTTATTTAATTTTATTTTAAATATATTTTATTGATTTTTTACAGAGAGTAAGGGAGAGGGATAGAGAGCTAGAAACATCGATGAGAGAGAGACATGGATCAGCTGCCTTCGGCACACCCCCTACTGGGAATGTGCCCACAACCAAGGTACATGCCCTTGACCGGAGTCGAACCTGGGACCTTTCAGTCCGCAGGCCAACGCTCTATCCACTGGGCCAAACCAGTTTCGGCAATGTGTGCTTTTTTAAAAGTCCATTCCATGCAGAAATTCCCAACAAGGCATTGCCTGGAGTTGAATACTCTGCACAAAGAAATGCAGACCTGCTTCTTGATGCAGAGAACTAACACTTCCCCCCTCCCCACTCTGGCTCATGCATCCTTGCCTCTCCAGGGTTATGTCCTGTTTTTTTCAATCTCCTTGCAAAATGAGCTTAAGACTTTTCCAGGCTCCACAGCAGAACCTGAATGAAGCTGTCTGGCTTCTCCATCTCATCATCATGACAACTCCTCCCTGGGCTGAATTGGTGGCCTGTGACCTCAGGCCCCCAGTCTCCCCCATCAGCCAGGCCCCACTGAGGCTTTCCCTCCTGCTCCTGAGTGCTAGCTGCCCCTTCCTCTGATTCTTTAAAACTTATACATGTTATAAAAGGGCATCAGAACTGGCGTTTTTCATAAGAGCTCACTATCCTTATCTCTAAAATGGGCTAATAGTGTAATCCTCCTAGGCTTGCAGCAAGACTAAATGAGGTGATAGTGCAGATAAAATGTCCATTATTATGCCTAGCATATAGATGATGCTTAATAAAAATGTGTCCCCTTGTTACTTCCTATTGCAATTATATGTCTGTCAAACCCACTACAGTGTGAACTCCTTACAGGTAAGAACTATGTCTTATTCTTCTCTATATTTCTCATTCTCTGTGGCTCCAGACTCCAGAACAGTGGTAGTATATAGTAGGGATCCAGTGGATAGGTTATTTATTGCCATAATAATGCCACATAGCAAACCAAACTTAAAACAATTATTATTTCACATATGACTCAACAATTAGGCTGTGTAAGCCAGGTTCAGCTGGGAGGTTCTTCTGGTTTGGGCTGCAGGTCATGCAGGTTCTGACATGAGGGCAAGGTGATGGACCATGTGGCTCTCATCCAGCAGTGACAGAATCTGGGCCTGATCACATGGTGGCTGGCAAGGTTCTCAGAGTGGAAGATGAAAGGCCTCTTCAGGGCCAGACTTGAAACTGGCAAGTTGTCACTTCCACAACATTCTGTTGGCCAAAGCATGTCCCAAGGCCAGCTCAGGCTCAAAAGATAGCAAAATAGACTCCATCCTTCCATCTCTTAATAAGAAAAAAATAATAATTTTAAAGGGCATGGATTCAGAGAGAAGTGGGGCATTACCACCATTTTTGCAATTTACCACACCCAGATTTTTTTTTAATGAAAAAAGGTTAGTTAGGCAAGAAAAAGTGAATCAAAAAAGCAATAAGAAGAAAGTCCAATTTATGTCTTCACAGTCATGGGCAAGAACACAAATTCTAGGATGCTCAATACCAGCAAGATGAAAATGACCTCTCAAATCATTAAGAAGTTGAACGTTCTCTAAGGTACAGTAAAGAGAGTATGTGCCAATTGGGGGATAAATCAATACACTTCTCTCCTGGTGTCTTGGGAAGGCAAATGAGCCTGGATTTATTGAGGACACTCAGCCCCTGGACAGCAGTATGATTACAGACTCTGGCATCATTAATCAGCAATCACTGAAGACCTAGGGAGTCTATAAACCTCCAAGTCTCTCTATTCCAAAATTGATTAGACTTAAAAATAATTATTTAAATTCCACATACTTGAAGACTTGGCTTAGGAGGGAAAAGACAAAATATCTAAAAGAGAAGTCGGTGTTTTTTAAAATTAATATCCACCTCTCAAACACCTTATATTAGCCTTTCAGTAATTTGATGAAATGTCTGTTACACATACACTCACAAGGCTTCTATCAGAGAAACTTTCTATAATACCCGAGACAATGGGTTGGGAAAATCCCCATTCTACCTCCAGCAGAAAGGCTAGTGTTTCAGTACATCTCCGCAGTTCCAGGGGGCAGGGCTCACAGTCTTCTGGTCAATTCTTATTGCCAGCTGCTTCCTCACTGTCCCCTCAATCCCTGCAGTGATCCACCTCTCTCCTTTCTTAGGGGATCCTGGCATGGCTCATTCTTCCTTTCCTGCAAAGTTCTTTATTTTTTTAATATACTTTTTTTTTATTCATTTCAGAGAGGAAGGGAGAAGGAGAGAGATAGAAACATTAATGATGAGAGAGAAACATTGATCAGCTGACTTCTTCATGCCCCAAACTTAGGAATGAGCCTGTAACTAGGGTATAAGGCCTGACTGGAAATCAAACCGTGACCTCCTGGTTCATAGGTCAATGCTCAACCACTGTGAACCATGCCGGCCAAGTCTCTGGCAAAGTTCTTGATACACAGCTTCATGTAACAGATTTTACGGAAGGTTTTGTGGTTAGAGGGATTAATTACAGGACAAGGCAGAAAGTAAATTCATTGTCAGGCAGACATCACTGAACAAAACAGCAGTTCTCTGAGTAAGAACAATTCTTCCTCCTAGACCAGTGGTCGGCAAACTGTGGCTCGCGAGCCACATGCGGCTGTTTGGTCCCTTGAGTGTGGCTCTTCCACAATACAGTACGATTGAAATTTCGTGGCCCATGCACAGAAGTAGGATTTTGGCTCTCAAAAGAAATTTCAGTCGTAATGTTGATATTTGGCTCTGTTGGCTAATGAGTTTGCCGACCACTGCCCTAGACCAACAAGGAAAAATTGTGTTCAGCTTCTAAAACAACAGGTGCTTTCTGTCATCTGCCCACTCTGTCTGCCAATGTGAATTTTGAAAGCTCAGTGTGCTGTGTCTCACCTCCATGCCTGACATCCTCCCACTCCCCAAAAAAGGTCATTCCTTCAGGTGAAGGGACTAGATCCACAAGACACATGTAATCAACACCTTATTTGGGAAAAGTAACCCATTGAGCTAGTTCTCAGATTTTAGTGTATATGGAAATCTTTTGGTGCACAGGTTAAAAATATAGTTTTCCCGGTCCTACCCTATCTGGGTCTGATACTAAAGATCTGAGTAAAACCTAGCAATCTCACCTGCACCCCTCCCTCAGGTGATTCTGCTGCAGAATCACACCTTGAAACACACTGCCTTTCTGTTTGACCTTTGGAGATAAAGTGGGACACCAAGGATCAAATCACTGCGTTAGTTTCCTGTGGCTGCTCTTACAAATTTCCTCAAAGGTGGTGGCTTGAAACAACAGAAATTTGCTGCAGTATTCACAATAGTCAAAAGGCAGGAACAAAACAAAATGTGGTAATACATAAAATGAAGTATTAGCCTTAAAAAGGAAATTTTGATGCATGCTATGACATGGATGAACCTTGAAGACATTATACTAAATGACATAAGCCAGACACACACACAAAATAAATATCAGATGATTTCTTGAAGTATTCAGAGTGGCAAAATTTCACAGAGGCAGAAAGTAGAAGGTTATTTGGCAAGGAGCTGTGGGAAGTGGGTCATGGAAGTGAGTGTT
Organism: Lasiurus cinereus; assembly: GCA_011751065.1. Classification (NCBI taxonomy): domain Eukaryota; kingdom Metazoa; phylum Chordata; class Mammalia; order Chiroptera; family Vespertilionidae; genus Lasiurus; species Lasiurus cinereus. The sequence goes on along the minus strand of JAAGEH010000393.1, from coordinate 27,172,782 downwards.
TAATGGGTACCGAGCTTCGGTTTGGGATGATGAAATAATCTGGAGATGGATGTTGGTGATGGTTGCACAATAATGTGAATGTACTTAATGCCACAGAACTGTACACTTAAAGGTAGTTAAGATAAAAACTTTTATATTACTGGTACATATATTTTAATAGAATTTCAATAAACAAAAATAAAATAAAAAATAAAGCCCAGATATGCATTCCCTGACACATCTGAAGGCCAGAAGTTAAAACTCAGGATCACTGGTTCACCATACATCCCTGTGGCTCCAGAGGGAAATCTGTCCCTCCGTTCGTCTGCTGGCTGCCAACACTCAGCCATGTCACCTCAGTCTCTGCCTCCATCTTCATATCGCCTTCCTTTCCACTCTCTGTTCGAAATCTCCCTCCCCCTCTCTCCTATAAGTAAGGGCTCCTGTGATTATATTTAGGTCCCACTCAGATAATCTTCTCACCTTCAGATCCTTCACTTAATCCCACTTGTAAAGTCCTTTTCCCCCCCAAATATACTTTTATTGATTTTGGAGAAGAAGGGAGAAAGAGAGGAAGAGGAAGAGGGAAAAGGAGAGGGAAAGGGAGAGGGAGAGGGAGAAGGAAAGGGAGAGAGAGAGAGAGAGAGAGAGAGAGAGAGAGAGAGAGAGAGAGAGA
>JAAGEH010000393.1:27155823-27172117 GCA_011751065.1 Lasiurus cinereus | reverse complement strand
ATCAATGATAAGAGAGAAACATTGATTGGCTGTCTCCTGCACACTTCTCCTTTCCCCTTCCTCTCCCTTCCTCCCCCACTGGAGATCAAGCCCGAAACTTGGGCATGTGACCTGACCAGGACTCAAACCATGACCTCCTGGTAGGTCAATGCTCAACTACTGAGCCATGCTGGCCGAGCTGTGAAGTTTTTTTTTGCCATACAAGAGGACATTTACAACTTCCAGGAATTAAGATGTGAATATCTTGTGCGCCATTTTCAGCCTATCACACTGTCAAAATTCTAGGGAGCCTGGCTGATTTTGCTCAGTGATTAGAGTGTTGGCCCTTGAACTGAAGGGTCTTAGGTTTGATTCCTCAGTTAAGGGTTTGTTGAGTGAAGGGCTCCAGTTAACATCCTGGCCCTGCACTGACTGGCCATGTGGCCTTGGACACACCCTGTGTTCCCTGCTTCCTCATCTCTAAAGCAAGGGAATTGTTACAGGAAGCGTGTACCCCATGGATTCAGTTGTTAAGAAGATAAGCATAGTGTTGAGTGCAGTGCCCAGATAACCAATAGTAAGATTTGAAGCCTTGCCCAGGTGCAGAGGACAGGTCCGCCATGCCCCGTCGGTCCTCCTTCCCTGGTTGGTGGGAGGGCCTGGAGCAAGCAAGCAGTCCAGAGCTGAGCTGGTTGGGAAGGTCTTTCAGAATAGCACCTGAGTTCACAGCAAATGGCCTCTTCCAGCTCTGCCCTCTGCCTCCTCGGCAAGTCCATCATTAACCTTCAGCAAAGCAGAGGGCAGGGAAGCCAGCCTGGTAATTCCTCAGGTTCTACACCACTACACCAACATGGGTCTCCATGAGCTTTGAGGACTGTGTTGTTCAGCTCACCCAGGGACCTCAGCAGGCCGAGCCTTACCCTCAATCCAGCTGCAGCCATAGGGCTGGCAGCCAGATGAGGAAAGCAGGAGGTGACTCCATCCCCTGCCCTGGGCCTTCTGGAGAGTTTGTCTGCACAAGAACCCCTTTCAGAGCTATAAATCCAATTGTGGGGCAGGCCTGTGATTGCACAGGTTGTTTTAAAGCAATAAATTATTTTAGCAAACACAACTCACCTAACAATAGCCTAACACTGACTCTGAGGTTACCAGCTTGGGTGCCCAAGAGAACCCATTGTGGACATGATTTCGAGGCACTGAAGGCCTCACTCTGTGTGTGTGTGTAGGGGCGGGGGTTGGCGGGGGGGAGGGTGAGCATAGGACAGTGGGGTAGCCTTGACTCCCATGAGCCACAGTCTAGGTGCACCTGACACCCAGTCAGGAGAGACTCTGCCCTTTATTGAGCTCCATTGTATACTAAACCCTGTATATCCCATCATGGGTGAGGGGCTGGGGCCTTCTAATGCCCCATGGTCCTGCCCTAAGGTCTGAGTGAGTTTTTCCCAAATGAACCTCATCTCCCTGCTCCTACCTGGTATCTCTAGTTCCTGCGCTGAATCCTCATAACTGGCCTCTCCCTCCAGCTCCCCCGAGAGCATCATGTGACAAATCTGCACTCACTCAGAGCCTTGTTGGCTCGCTGCCAAGCACGTTTCTATTTGTCTCGGGCCTTGCGCTGGCACTGGGGCTCATGCCCAGCCCTCAGGGCAGCGCACTGTCTCTTTTCCTGTAACCCTCCTTTAAAATGAAAAGTGCTGTAGGCCTAACAACATGACCCATGTGGACTGGCTGTCATTATCTAAGACATCAGTAACCACACAAACACACACAGAAAAGTACTCCTAACACATAAGGGAGTTTCCTTTGGTTTTATTACAACTGTATTAGCATCTACAGACTGTGGAGCTGCAAAGGGCCTTCAAAACTGTGAAGTCCAGCTCTTCCTTTATAAATTAGGAACTCGGAGCAAAGATGCCCTCCAAGCCACACAGCTGGGTCTGGACTTTTAAACCATGTGGCCCCAGTACATTATCATTCCTGCTTGCCGATGATAGCCTGGTGACAAGGTTCCCAATTGGAGTCACACCAGGACTGTCCTCAAAGCAGGATCTGAGCCTCCATGCTAGACAAGTGGGAGCTTGTGGGACTGAGTCAGGGCCAGGTTTGGGCAAGGGTGGTCCACAGGAGAGGGTCAGGAGGCAAAACTGGTCACAAACAGGCTCAGGTTGATCCAGGCTTCCTTAGAGAAGCGAGGCAGGCAGAGGGAATCCAGGCGCGAGGCTCTGCTGGCTTCCAGGCTGGAGGAGGGGCCTGAGAAAGGGCCTCCGCCCTGAAGCGCTGTGGCAGTGGGGTGGTTGAGAGGAATGATGACTCTGGCTTCCTGTTCTTATAAAACTGGAGAGCTGTCTCAACTGCCCAACCTTACATTTAGAACCTGCTTTTCCCTCTCTTAATGTGGAGTAGAAGCTTGTTAACTGACTCAGGATTAATCAGTTTCGAAATCAGCATACACACGTCAGTTTTGTAGGCACTTACGTAACGGTCTGAAGAAGATTCCATAGAACTACACCTCCCACCTCCCATCCCAAGGCTCTTCCCACCAGACCAAAGGAGCTCACTGCTCACACAGAGCCCAAATTCATTGAAAGAAAAAAAAAAAGTTTATTTTTTACCTGTGTTTACCCTTCCGGTTTGGAACTGAGGATTTAGCTAATTTGAAAAAAAGATTGGCCCTAGCTGATTTGGCTCAGTGGATAGAGCATTGGCCTGCAGACTGAAGGGACCCAGATTCAATTCCAGCCAAGGGCACATGCCTGGGTTGCGGGCTCAATCCCCAGTAGGGGGCATGCAGGAGGCAGCAATCAATGATTCTCTCTCATTGACGTTTCTATCTCTCCCTCTCCCTCCCTCTCTGAAATCAATAAAAATATATTTAAAAAAAAAAAAGTTTAGCTCCATAATAAGCAGCAGGACCTGCAGAAAAAATGGTTAGGTTAGCTGTTAGTCTTCAAGCCAACACAGAGATGGACCTATTACTCTGGGCCTCGTCGTTCCAATCATAAAAATTAAGATAAAGGTGGAGAACAAACTTACCTAGTGGTGGTTGATTTTTAGGTACCCCCAACTTGCACAAGGACTTTTTAAGGTTTATATAGTACACTTATAACTTTGTATTCTGTTACTGTAAAAAGCTCCCCAAATTACATATTTCTAAAACTCTATAAAACCTCATTCATCACCAGATATATAGTGTCCTGTAGCTAGTTCAGAGTCAGTGAATTCAGATTTAATTCACATTCACAACATCTTGAAGAAGGAACCTAGCCTTCCTGAGAAAAAGGCTGGAAACAATACAAGCTTATCTCTACTTTTGCCAACTCCTTTACCCCCATTCCTACCACTAAAGTGTTGGTAGCAACAGCAAACTAACACCAGATATGCATTAACATTACTCTATTTGAAAAGCCACAAAGCATTGGGTTATAGTGGTGTCCCTTACTAATGGGGAGAGGGGAGCTTTCACTGTAAAAAAAATAAAACTAAGCTCATACAAAACTGGGCTAATTTGACTTGAGGTTTGCAGAGCAAGAGGAAGCCAGAAAGAGGAGAAAAAAGAAGCAGAACGCTATAAAGCAGAGAAAGATTGGCAGACAGGTCTATAGGACAGGAAAGAGCCATCCCCTGACATGGACACCCTTGTAGCATGGAAGAAAAACATCACTGAGCCCCTGCTAATGTTCTAGTAGCAACTGAGGTCACAATCCAGAAAAGATCTCCTTCTGTGCTGAAAGATTGATTACATGTGTTGTGAAGGGGTTCAGTCATTTGTTGTTTATTCAACAAATGTTTTAAGTATTTGTTGCAAGATATTGGGGACAATGATGAGCAAAATATCATTTCAGTCTGGAGAGGAATACAGACAACCAAAGAGATGGTTGCAAACTGGTGAGATATGTGCTCTGATAGGGGATGTAGGGAGTCAGAGAGATGTAGGGAGTCAGAGAGATCTCCAGGGAAGTGAGGAACCAGCTGGGATGAGCCAGATGAGTCTGCAACCACCACAAGAAGGCATGAGAAGCGTGTTTTAAGCAAATGAGGAGAGAAGCAGTTCAATGTTCCCAAGGGATTGTGGACCAGGTGTGTATTGGGTTGCGGGAGGAGGGTGGAGGAGGCATGGCTAAAGCTGGTGCTGGGTTACGTGGGTTTTGAAAGTCTTAATAAGGACTTTGCCTTAAAGGTAATGAGAATAACTATAGATCCCTAGCTGGTTTTGCTCAGTAGATAGAGCATCAGCCTGAGGACTGAAGAGTCCCAGATTCTATTCCAGTCAAGGGCACATACTTCAGTTACAGGCTTCTCCCTGACCTAGGCCCTGGTTGAGGCGCATGCAGGAGGCAACCAATCTATGTGTTTCTCTCACATTGATACTTCTGTCTTTCCCTCTCTCTTCCATTCTCTCTATTCAGTGGAAAAATATCCTCGGGTGAGGATTAAAAAAAAAAAGGTGAGAGAATGACTTTATGAAGTCACCCAGATGGTGTGGGGCATAAACTAGAGAAAAGCAATGAGATAAGGAGGCCAGTTAGGAGGCAAAGAAAACAGTAGGCTCAATGGAACGAAGGTGGGATGGAGAGATGTGTACAGATTCAAAAAATGATAGGAGGCACAATGGATGTGCTCTGATAATCAGTGAGAAATTGGGTGAGCTGTCCGAGGAATCTAGAATGACCTCAGGTGTGTCTGGCTTAAGCAGTTGGGAAGCCAGATGGTAGAGCCATGTGGAAAGAGGTGACTCCTGAGGACGCTTGTTTACTGCTTCTGCACTGAATCGCCATTAGGATAAAAGGAGGCTTCAGAATCTGCTGCAGGAGATCAAGTTGAAGAGCCCAAGAAAGACCAACTTATTAGAATCGTGGAGGTCAGGACAGAGAGGGAAAAGGCAAGAGGTGGGAAGTTCAAGTAAAAAGATGCTCCAATGAACAGAGCAGGCTACAAAACCGTATGTACAAAAGAACACACATTCACAAACACTATATGGAAGGAAAAGACAGGGCTGTATCTAACAGGCACGTTAGCAGTAGTTATTGCTTCCTAGTGAAATTATGAGTGATTTTTATTTTCTTCTTTTTGTTTGGCTGTATTTTCAAAAGTAAGACTTGTACCATAAATATTATTTGTTTGTAATAAAACTAAGTTATTTTTGGAAAGTGGCTGGGTAGGTGAGGGAAGACTATTAGAGGGCTTTAACTGAAAGTGGAGAGCTTAATGGGGAAGATAGAAACAGCTGTAGATGGACAGCAATGGGATTTGCTGCATCGTGCACCTAGTTGAATATTGAGATCACCTGCAAAGCTTATAAAAAGATACTGACTGATCCAGAATCCCACCTCTAAAGATTCTGATTTAATTGGCAGGAAGAGTGGCTTGAGCACTGAGAATTTGTAATGCTCCCCAGGTGATTTTAACATCAGCAAAGATAGAGAACCACTGATGTAAAGTAAGAGGGGTGGCTTTCAGAACAGGGTTTTGACTTGTTTAGAACGGAGTGTGCATCTTGGGAGACTATCACAGTGAGCCATGAGGTAGGGTCTAGAGTTAACAATGAGATGGCATCCCCAGTCATGCCTGAGTCAATCACACAGTAGGCTCTTAAATGATAGTTGAGTGAAGTGAGCTGAACTCAATCTTAAACAAACAAAAAAAAGGAGCTCCAAGAAACTTTGCAAGAAATGGGAGCATCTCACACGGAAGAAAATCTCTGCCCTCAAGAACAGGTGGCAGCTGGTCCCATGCTCAAAGGCAAGGGCTCTGGCATCCCCAGGTATTAAACAGAGGGCCCCCAAGTCATGGACACAGTGTATGGATTACTCACTAACACAGAGGAGTGATTTTCAGACCATTTGCCGCCTTGGGCTGCGGGCTGCAGGGCACACGAGGCTGGCTCCTGGGCTGCGTGGACGCTTCCTTTGAATTCTGGCCTCTCTACTGACCATCCCATTGTTCTTCTTGGGTGAGTGATTTTCTTTCTCAGGTCTCACTCTCTTCACTGTGGGAGAGAGGATAGCAATACCTGTTTGACAGGTTTCTCAGGATTAAATCCAACAACACTGTAAAAGGAGCTAATCGTTTTTTAATGTTTTTTATTGCCTTTGAAATAGGAAAAGGGGACAAAATAGCTGTTACAATCAGTTTGTAGCAACGTCTCTCTGCTTCATTTCCATCTTTTGCCTGATATTTTCTTTTATTCTTACTTAACTTTCTAAAATATAGTGGGTAGAACAGACAAACTTTTTTTTTCTTACGCAGACATTAAAGGCATGGAATTGTTGGACCTAACAATGTGTAAAACTTAAAAAGCAGGATCAACTCACTCAAAACTGGTTTTTATGCAAAATGTCTTGATGTTAGGAATCATCAGAATGAAAAGATGATTATTGAAATTTAAACTCTAATAGAAAAGTGAAATGTGTGGGATTTTATATTCATCAAATCTGAGGTGCCTTTGCTTGTAAGATGTACCATCATTTTATGTATCATTAAGGAAAAAGAATGTTCCTAGTTAAACTATGACTCAATGCCTTCTCCCATCATATAATTTTTTCCTAATTGAAAGAGCCCTCATAGATTAATTTAAACGTCTCTCCTTACCATGTATCACTCTTCCACATACCTGAAAAGGAAAATATTGCAGTAAGTTGGTCAAGGTGATCTGCAAAACTTGTCCACATTCAGTCTAACCCTTCTGACTCACTTTCAGTCATTGATGCCCGGTTATTCCACACAATAATGTCCTTGGGCTTTCGAGGGAATTGGTGATACATTTTTATTATCTCCCAGATTTCCTTCTATGTCACTGACATCTTTTTTTGCCCTAGGGTGTAATAGACAATCCTTTTGTGTATAACTTGTGTGTAATAGCAGAGAGTGCTAGCCACCTAACTGAACTCTATCTTCTTGTGGATATCTTCCTTTCTAAGCCCCATAAAGCTATGCTTCTCAAACTTCCCTGTGCATAAAGTCACCTGCAGTTGTCTCAGTACTGGTCTCAGTATACCACTGGTCTCAGTACTACAGTCTTGAGTAGCAACGCTATAAAGCAGTTGGCTTGTTTGGTTGCTTCTTTGCAAGAAAATGTGGAAGTATTGTTATGTAAGGAAATGCTTGTCTCACTAATATCGAATGTATGCTCTGTTGCTGTTTTCATGCTGTTTTGTGTATATAACAATTTTTCATTTCCATACTAAATTAGAGGATAATCCTTTTGAAGTCACTTAACTGGCAAAGCAGCTCAACAGGTATAGCCCCGCCAGGCACATAATTCATTGTATGATGGCTGAGTGAAGAGGTAGGACACATTGCTGATTGTAATGCACCGTCAATTTTAAGCTGCACCCCAAAGTCAGAGGTGCTAGAAAGTACAAAAAGGCACAGCTTCTGCTCAAAGAAATTGGAAGAATCTGTTGCAAACCTCTGTTCTATTTCAATCTGCACTATTTACGGTTTTTTGTAGTTAAAAAAATGTTGTAGTCTGCATTGGGAAGTATGAAAGATAACAGTAATAAGCCCAGTGTGTTTCTTGGTGTCTCTGTTTGTTTTCTTTTTATTTAAATTCATTATTATTTAAAATATTACATAAGTCTCCTTTTTCCCCCCATTGACCTTTCCCTGGCCACCCCCAGACCCCAGCATATGCCCTCACTGCCCCCCATCTGTGTCCATTGGTTATGCTCATATGCATGCATACAAGTCCTTTGGTTGATCTCTTACCCCCTTACCCCCACCTTCCTTCATAGGTTGGACAGTCTGTTTGATGCTTCTATGACTCTGGTTCTACTTTTGTTCATCAGTTTATGTTGTTCGTTATATTCCAAATGACTGAGATCATGTGATATTTATCTTTCGCTGACTGGTTTATTTCACTTAACATGATGCTCTGCAGGTCCATCAATGCTGTTGTAAATGGTAAGAATGTGTGTTTTTTTATAGCAAGATAGTATTCCATTGTGTAGATGTATTACAGTTTTCTAATCCACTCATCTGCTGATGGGCACTTACGCTGTTTCTAAATCTTAGCTATTGTGAATTGTGCTGCTATGAATATAGGGGTGCATATATCCTTTTTGATTGATGTTTCTGTTTTCTTAAGATATATTTCTAGAAGTGGGATTACTGGGTCAAATGGGAGTTCCATTTTTAATTTCTGAGGAAATGCCATACCGTTTTCCAGAGTGGCTGTACCAGTCTGCATTCCCACTAGCAAGTGCATGAGGGTTCTTTTTTCTCCACATCCTTGCAACACTTGTTTGTTGATTTGTTGATGATAGCCATTCTGACAGGTGTGAGATGGTACCTCATTGTCGTTTTGATTTGCATCTCTTGGATAATTAGTGACTTTGAGCATCTATAATAATAAAAGCATGATATGCTAATTAGACCAGACAGCTGAATGACCTTCCAACAAAGCCAGGGCTGGGAGGGCAAAGGTAAGCTGCCATGGCTGCAAGGGCTGAGCCCCTTGCACAAGTTCCATGCATCAGGCCTCTAGTGCTTTCATATGTCTCTCGGCCTTCCTTATGTCCTCTTTCGGAAAATGTCTATTTAGGTCCTTTGCCCATTTTTTTGATTGGGTTGTTTATCTTCCTTTTGTTAAGTTGTATGAGTTCCCTGTACATTTTGGAAATTAAACCCTTATCTGAGATAACATTGGCAAATATGTTCTCCCATGCAGTGGGCTTTCTTGTTTTGTTGATGGTTTCTTTTGCTGTGCAGAAGCTTTTTTATTTTGATGTACTCCCTTTTGTTTATTTTCTCCTAGGTTTCCATTGCCCTAGGATCTATATTGGTAAAGATATTGCTATAACATATGTCTGTTATTTTGTGCTTATGGCTTCTTCTAGGATTTTTATGGTATCCCATCTTACGTTTAAGTCCTCTATCCATTTTGAGTTTATTTTTGTATATGGTGTGAGTTGGTGATCTAGTTTCATTTTTTTTGCATGTATCTCTCCAATTTCCCCAACACCATTTATTGATGAGACTGTTTTGAGTGTCTCTGTTTTTTAACACGTTAAGCACTCAAGACTGTTTTGTCTTCTGGACGGAAAGTATAGTGTCAGTCACCAGTGACTGACAGGGCACTTAACATATTAACCATTTGGCTTCATCTGGGTGAAGGGAACACAGGATGAAGTTTTTCAGTGTGTGAAAGCTGCTGATATGCATGTTGACAGCTGACTTCTCAGTGATCAGAATCACCTGAGCATTTGTAGAAAATGAGTAACTCTGAGTTCACCCAACCCACTGAAGTAGCATCTGGGTGGTATGGGGTCAGGAGGAGGAAGAGTTCCTGGGAAATGTTCACCAAGTCCCCAATACCACTCCAGGGCATAGTGTCTTCACACCTTCCGGCAGGATATAGTTCATCAGTTTCCAGGTAGGGGTCCTCTGCCATGTATCTAAACCACTGTGCCAAGTGTTCCAGGGAACACCAGATAGTCTGACACAGCATCTTCCCCGTCCTCAGAGCTACACTCCTAGGTCCAGAGAGAATACTCTGCGGTGAGTGGAAAAGAGGAAGAAGATTGCTTTCCATGGTTATGATAAGAAAAGGCTTTATGGAAATGTGTTGGGTCTGACAAGTAGATGAAGTTGGGATGAAACAGGAGAGGATGGGGTATCTCAGGCAGGTGGTGCAGCATAAGCAAAGGCAAGGAGGCAGAGAGCACCACGCCCATGTCATAAACAAAGAGTAGCTCAGGTGTTCTCAGAAGGTGGTTTGGAATCATATACCAGATGCTTGAGAAGCTTGCTGGGAGAGAGGTATCTGGTCTCTTCATTTAGCATTTTCAAGTTTATTTCTTTTTCTTCTTCTCTTTTTTCTCCTCCTCTATTCTACTTTCTCAAGTTAGAAGAGAGGTGACCAGAGCCTTTGATTTGCCATCAGTACATTAGGCCACATCCCTCCTTCTTTGCGTGTGGCTACCCCTGCCACTCAGTTTGCTTCTGTGCAGACTTCTCGGTCTTAGCCCCTCTGCTGTCTGCTTGTGCATGGGGGGGAAAGTCAAGTTCATGGCAATATTAATCTGAGCAAAACACAACTCCAGGGGACATTTTGCTGCTCTGTTGCAAATAGCATATGGTATCTTCCAAAAGCCAAACGAAATGATTTTTTAAATCATCTGCTGTTCAGGATTATGCACGCTCCCTTTCCGCAGCGTGAATAATGGAGGGTTAGCTGTATTTGGATTTCAAAGCAGTTTGGACTTTATTGAAATCCAAGGCTCCCTGTTTGCACCCCACCCCTCAGTGGGCATTGGTGCCTGTAATTAAATTGATCTGCGAGGGGATGGCCCAAAGGTGCCTCTGCTGTGAGTGGCTACCAGAGAAAGACAATCAGAGTTTTTATGTTTCACACAGGGAGCCAAACCGATAGCATCTGGTGTCCTTCAGGAGAGATGCCCCTTGTGTTCTGGCACTGGGTCCCGCCATCTCTAGGCATTTCAGCCTGTCCTCCGATACATCCTCAGGAAACTTGGCATCCTTCAGAGTAAGACTTCAACATGGTGCCTGTTGGGTTTCACAGGGGCGCAAGCAGAGCTATCAGAGGGGATTCATTTTTAAGGTGGGCAGAAGTTGACTGACACACATACAGACAAACGCAAACACAAACATAGACACAGCTGAAATTTTAGTTAAGAATGCCGAATACAGCACGGTTAGAAAACTCGTCTGTTCTGTGCACGAGGTGCAGACTGTATGTAGAAGGAAAGATGGGCAGCCTCTTCTAGAACACATAGGCTCGGAGAGTAGGACGTGTGTTGCTTCAGAGTTTCTCCCGGGCACAGGTGGGGAAAAGGGCTGTGAGCCAGCTCTTTACCTGGGTGTGTGTGTCACCTAGAGAAGAAGAGAGGAACATTTTAGTGAAATGGGAACACACACAAGAAGTGCTGGAGGATGTGCTTGAGGCAGGGGAAGCTGCACACACAGTTGGGAAGGGCTGAGAGGCTGGGCAGGGCAGGGCCAGGTGGTTGTTGGCTGGGCAGGGAGACCAGGTGGGTGCTGAGCACCTTGGAGGGTCTGGGGCTGGGTTATCGTAGCAGAATGACAGGGGAGAGAGGACTGTCCTCCTCTAACTGGCCTCCTGGGGCAGGGGGCACTCTCAGTCTTACCCAGGCGTGTCTCCTTCTTTGGCAAGGCGCCCTCTTGGTTGCCAGTAGCATGGGCAGCATTATCCTGAAGCCTCCTGCCTGTGCCAACCTACAGGGCAACCCTTGCCCCTATGTGAGGTCAGAGTAGGAAATGGATCGGAGAGGGGGGGGAGGGACTTCACCCTTCTTTGCTAAAGTCAGATCTATAATCAGGACTCCAGGCTCCCCTCATCACTGTTCCCTCAAAATCAAACCACAGCAGCCTCTCCGGCTTCCTCCCCTCCCCTCCCCTGTGTGCCACCCCTGTGCACACCCTGCTCTGGCAACATTTGTTTATGGTTTGCTGGCTGCATCAGCGGTCTGCAAGGAGGAACCCTTGGATCAGCCCAGGAAGGCCTTCCTCTCCTCCTCAGATTCCTGTCCATGTCCCTGCCTCACACCAGAGATGCTGCTCTCCTTGCTGTATCATCTCCAACGAGCTTCCATCAAGACTCCCTGTGCTTGCACGGACCTCATTACTGGTTATTAATACTGTCTGTCCGTCCCCTCAGCACCACACAGACAGAGCCAGCCACCAGCTGAGAAGGAGAGCATCCACGACGTCGCTGCCCTGCCCCCTCACAGAGGACAGCCAGCCGTTCTTCTCGTGATTAAACCCACCAGCCACTCCCATCGCTCACTGACGGATTCTCCTGACCATAGTGGTTACTGATTAAAGAAGAGCTGGATTATTTTTCTTAGGAGAAAATTAAAACCACACAGAAAAAGAGAAAGTGGGGCCTCCCACTGCAATGCTCTTGGCAGGAGCCACATGGATTGTTAATCCTCTCTGCCCTCGGGACATCTGGCACCCCAGTCACCCGGAGACCGCCCAGCGGACACACGCTATTGCTCAGCCAATGCATATCCGGGAGGCACAGCCACTCTGGTCCTACTGATTCCAACGGAGTGGCAGGCACCATGCTGGGCCCTGAGAGCAAAAGCAAATTGTCCCAGACATACACGCACACACATGTGCCAGCGCGCACACACACACACACACACACACACACACACACACCAGCACACACACACACACACACACACACACAGACTGGCCAGCATAGTATGCGCGTCTGGGGACGGTTTCAGGCTATCCCTCCCACTGTCCATCCTGCAGAGCCGCCAAGTGCCTCTTGCTTTGCAGACACAGAACTGCCTGCCACTCAGCCTCAAAGGCCAGCGCCTGTCCCTCTGGCTCCAGTTGTGCACTGTCCACTGGCAGCTCTCCCAGCAGAAATGGAAAGCCTGCGCTTCACATGAAGTTTCCTCTAAAATTAAAGTAAAAATGAGGCCCTGCCCTGGTGTTTCCCATCTGTGTGCCTGCCTTTTGTGGCCGGGACTCTGGACTCTCCTGGGAACTGTGACTGAGCATAGTGGTGGCTTCAGGATTTGGGGGAGGAGCGTTGGGGGGCTTGATGGGGGCAGTGGGGTATACATCGTTACTTGGGGGATGCTGATGGGGACTGTAGGAGGCCTAAGCCCTCTCCTATCCCCAACCCCCACAAGTCCTTAGCAGCACCCTAAATTGAGCTTTGTTCTGCGAAGGAAGCCAGCACTGGGAATGAGGAGAGCTGTGGCCTGTTTAGCTCGAATTTGCAGGATCTCAGAACTAATTGAAGTCTCAGATTCCTATCTGTAAGGAGTTTGGGGTTGGATTGCATCATCTCTAAGCTCCCTCACAGCAGAACCTAGGCCTTAGAGGAAGGAAATGAGATTGGAGATACAGTCCCCCACCCAGAAAAGGCTACCGATGGTGAAACTAAAGGTCCAAAATAAAATATTGTGTGAAACTACAAATGGTGAAAGGGATGGAAAGTGCCTGCTTTCTGCCACCCCCATCTGTCACCCCCACTTCTGACAACAGCCCCCCATTTCCATTTGGGAAGGTCCCAAGGTTCTGCTTCCATAGAAGGAACCTATTTTCTAAAATATGCTCTGACTCCAGCCTCTTCCCCCAGTGCTGCCACCACCCCTTGCCTCAGCCACTGCTTCTCCCAGCCCCCTCCACCCAGCAGCAAAGTGATTTTTTTTGTTGTTATCTGCTTTATACGGGTGTCCTTTTTTACTGAGATATAATTGACACATACTATTGTATAAGTTGAAAGTGTACAGCATGAGGTTTGATGCATCTATATATTGCAGTATGTTACTACAGTAGCATTAGCTAACACCTTTACATTGCCACATACTTGTCATTTATTTTTGTACGGGAAACAGTTCCTACTTAGTACCTTGGCAATGTTGATGTTTATCATACAGCAATGCTGTCTGTGATCCCCTTGCTGCGCCTTAGGTCTCCAGAATGTGCTCATTGTTGTGGTTAATGTGTTCCCTACACAACAACCCCCACCCCTCCCCAGGCCTTGGTAACCATCGTTCTACTCTCTGTTCTTACAAGTTGAGTGTTTTAGATTCTACCTCTAAGTAACATCATGCCAGTATTTGTCTTTCTCAGCCTGACTTACCACATTTATCATAATGCCTTAAAGGTCAAGCTCTGTTGTCGCAAATGGCAGGCTATCCTTCTTTCTCGTGGCCGAAGAATATTTCATTGTGTGCAGAGACCACTTCTCCTTCAGTTGTTCGTCTGTTGATGGACCCTTCGGTTGTTTCTCTATTTTGGCTCTTGTCAACGACGCTGCAGTGAACGTGGGGGTGCATATACCCCTCGAAATAGCGATTTCATCTCCTTCAGATAAATCCCCTGGGGCGGGATTGCTGGATCGTATGGTAGTTCAATTTTTAATGTTTTGGAGGCGCCTCACTCCTGGTTTACATAGTGGTGACACCAATTTCCATTTCTACTAAGAGTGTCCAAAGCTTCCCTTTTCCCCACATCCTCACTGACACTTCCATGTCTTGTGTGTTTTGTTTGTTTGTTTGCTTGCTGTTTGTTTGTTTTAATAATAGCCATTTGGACAGGTGTAAGGTGATTGCCTCATTGTGGTTTAGAGGGACATTCCCCTGGTGATTTGTGATGTCGAGCACCTTTTCCTGTGCCTGTTGGCCATGTGTATGCGGAGATCTTTTTCAAACATAACGCATATTACATCTCTTCCCTTTTGAAAGGTCTGCAGACTGTCCACCACTATCGGGGATAACATGTGTCTCCTCCCCTCAGCCTGCAGAGCTTGGCACCGCCAAAGCTGCCAGACATATCCGGGAACAGGGCCAACCTGGGGAAGCAAGACCACAGGGCCAGAACCTGGCTGCATCCTGAGGGCCCTAAATGAAGCCATGGTGGAAGCTGGAACTGTCTATGGGCTTTTCAGCTCTGCCAGCCACATTCCTTTCGCATTGTTAATCCTCACTGAGGCCAAGGTAGCTCTGCTTCCCGCATTGCACAGGTAACAAAATGGGCCGAGGGAAAAAAGAGTTGAGTGACTTAACCACGGTTGTACAGCCAGATAAGGGCTCAACTTGAGGTCTCTGACCACAGTGCCATGCTAGGGCCTTCTCTGGGGAAGATGGTGGCCTCGCTGCCACCAGACAGAGCCCATTGGGTGGGGTGAGATTGGCCTCCACATAGAGTGACCTGCTGTCTGTGTTCACCCTGCACATACCTGGCTTTTCTTCCAAGCACTTTGCTTGCTTCTGCAGACAACTGTGACTCACCTTTTCTGCAGCAAGTCAAACAGTGACAACAGATGTTTTCCAGCCTTAGAAAACGATGTCTGTCCCTCCTTGTCAACTGATGAGGTTGACAGGCCCTGGGATTAGCAGCACAGGCCTTGGATTTGTCTGGTGAAGGAACCACCCGCTCACAGGTGTTTAATCCTCACTGTTCGTTTGCCCCACCAACAGTGCGTGAGGTTATGGCATTCCGTATTCTAAAGAGGGACAGAAGTGTGGCCCTCAGACCTTGCAGGCTCCTCTCTCATGAAATCCCCTGAGCAGGGCTGTGCTGGGCTGTACTCACAGCCGCCTAGCCAGCCCTGCTCCATAAGAGCTTCGTTCTTGGAGCCGGGTTCCTATTCTGTGAGCCCTGCACCCACCTCCCAGGCCTGAGGTCTTTCCCACAGCTGCCTGCTGCCAGGGTGGCTGTTCTCAGGAAGGAGCCTGCAGAGAACACCTTAGCCTGCTGTTCGCGCATATGCCTGCGGCTGTGACACAGCATCCAGTGAGCTGTGTGCTGGCAGGTGGCCGGGCTCCTCTGCCAAGCCCTCGGAGCTGGGACCCACGGAGCTGTCTCCACTCATCCATGGCAACATGCTTCCCAGCCCACCAGGGCCTCTCCTGCCGTGGCTCCAGTTCTGCCTCCAGCCAGGCCAGCAGCTCCTTCCAGCTCTAGCCTGCTCTGCAGGCAGACCAGCGCACACCTTACCCCAGACACTAAAGGACCCCACGTGGGTGGCAGCACCCAGCTCAGCACACGGCCCTGCAGAGGGGGCTGGGAAGCTGCGTAGCCTGGAGTCCGAGTTCAGCGAGTAAAGATGGGAGCACAGTTTTTTCATCTGGATCTAAGTGCTGACTTCCTCGGACAGTTCTCAGAAAACTAGAACTGAGACAGAAAATGCCAGCTTTTGTCTGCCTTTGGACAGAACCTGCTAATGTTGCGGGGCCACTTCTTCATGGATTTTTTTCTAATGACTCAGTTCAATTGGACTTCAGTTTAAGCCCACGTTGTTCAAGGATCATTTGGCAGTTTGCAATCTGCATCTGCAGAGGGCCAAGTGAGGTTATACCCTAGTTCAGTGGTCGGCAAACTCATTAGTCAACAGAGCCGCAGTTTGCTGTCCACTGCCCTAGTTATTAAAGGGTTCACTATATTAATGACCACCTGGCTGAAGACCCCTAAGGGCCCGGTGATTCCCACAAATTCGTGGCCTTCTGGCAGGGAGGGGCCTCAGACTCAGGGAGTGGTACTGGAGTTCTGTGATTCTGGGACAGGATTGTTACCCATGCTTCCCTCCCCCACAAACTCCATAGCCTCGAATTTCACAGACATAAGGAAAGATAGAAGGACACTGAGAGGGGACCCTGGCTGACGAGGAAGACCATCTTACCCGACAGCAGACCATCTGCTAGTGGGTTCAGCTAAAGATCAGCAGATGTACCTGCTGCAGAGCCTCACGGAGCAAGTGACTGGCTCTTCTCCCACCTTCTTCATTCCTCCTTCACTGGAAAGATATCACTAGACCTCAGGGATCACTAGATGGGAATAGCCTCATGATTTGTCTCTAGCA
>JAAGEH010000393.1:27143873-27155423 GCA_011751065.1 Lasiurus cinereus | reverse complement strand
ATGGACTCCAGGGGCTGCCCTCGTTCCCCAGTGGCAAGAACGTGGCTTTGCCCCAACAGCGCTCCACAGACAGAATGTGAGGCTGGGGCACTAGGGCTCTACAGTCCTGTCAGGTCAACACTCAGGGACCCATCGGACCCAGAGGGAGGTGGTAACAAAGGCATCACCTCCTAGTAGAATGGTTAGGTTGGTGTCATCAGGGCACTCTAGGTCCAGGTGTTTGGGACTAATATCATAGGTAAGCAATTGGGTAACAAAAGAGCACCATCTGAGAGGTGAGGCTGGGGGAGCAGAGGAGTTCACCTGCGAGCCTGAGGAACTCCAGCTTCCGCTTTCCTCAGACACAGGTCCCAATATCAGGAAAGAGAAACCAGACCCAAGCTCACTGAGTATCCTATCCACCAGCTTGGGCATCTATCCAAAGTGACTGCCATGGTCCTAATGGTCCGTGGCTCATCCCCTTTGATACCTCAGCCAGGTGTCCTCCTGCAGGGGGTTTTTCTCTGTGCCGGACAGAGGAAACCCAAACACAGCCTGCTTCACACAGCCATAGCTGGCATTGTCTTTGTGTGCAGGTCATCAGCATCTAGCCTCTCTTCCCCCAAGATCCCCGCCCTGCAGACCAGAGGGAGGAAAATGGGCTGAATGCAGTGTTAGGAGTCACTGCTCCTGCCATATTAGGGGAGGGGTAGCAAGAGACAGTGAGTGGGTCTGCTGGAACCACAGACCAAAGATGTGTGGGTGGAGCAGAGCACAGCCTAGAGCAGAGAGAATAGGGAGGCAGAGCTGAAAGAGTGGGCTGCAGAGAGTGGGGGCAGAGGCCAACCAGTGGGGATCCAACTGCTCCTTTTGGTGGCCGTGGGGCTTTTGGTAAGAAGGCAACTGGCCTGCTGGCTACTGCAGAGTGAAGGTGGAAGACATCCAACTTCTTGGAAACCAGGATGAAAATAGGGGTAGTCTATCAACTAAGCAAGGAACTGGAGGACAGAATTCCCAGGAAGAGCTGTGTCCTGGGCTGGATGAAGTCGTAGTCCATTTCATCCTTGTGCTTTAACTGCTCATCTGCATGAGGCAAACACACCTGAATTTACTGAGGAAGGAGGTGAGCAGAAAACGGAAGGCAGAGATTCTAAAGCCCCATCTCGAATGGAGTGAACGGAGAGACTCTAGTCTCAATACAACGTCTACAGTCCTAGACTACACGCAGTCAGCCGAGCACTTTCTTCCTCCTCACACAAGGGTGCCAGACTCTCCCACCCTTGCATCTGTCTGGTACTGAGCCAGTCTTGTCATGGAACTTTAGAGCTGCTGTGACTAAATCCCTGAGGATAAAGTCCAATGAGGCCCGGTTCTAATTTGTTTTCCAGTGAATGCTGGTGCAGTGAATTTCCAGCTGACAGACAGAACCACACAGCCAGATGGTATCTCAAATGATCATTCAGTTAATCCCACCCAGGTCTCCCCCAGTCATCACTGTCATCTCTTAGTCATTCTTTCTGGGAGGGACACAGAGCTCAGTCTCAACCCCAGATGACCAATACATTCTTAAGTAGAAAAGGGGCATGATAACATGGTTTAGAACCAAACTCATCTGCCTTTCATTTATTGATTATTACTTAAAGCATTACTTTTTGTTGGAATCTCATCATTTTAGATCCAACACAATTCCTCTTTCAAGTGCTCTCCCTTACACACATCAGAGCCCTAATGGCAGACAAGTGTAAATATGTACCCCAGGGTACTTCTCAAGCTTGAAGTTTATTTAAAGCTATCAGTCTTTATACTTTGTGCAAAATTTGCATTCTCTGTATTTATTTGTTTAATATAAAAATGTTTTTAATTATTCACAAGTTAAATAATAACCTTCCTCCATAAGTCTTCAAATGAAATGGACTCCCTAGGAAAATGCCTACTCTTTGTTCCTATTCCCTGCAATAGGACTTAACAGTGGATCCTGTCAGTTACTGCTGTACTTGGAATAATAATAACAACTTTCACTACCATCTATTGATAGTAGAATTTCAGACTGGACACTATGCTGTTTTATATATATTCCTTCTATTCCACTTTTTTTTTAGACAATTCACATACTTTAAAATTCACCCTTTTAAAGTGTGTGATTCAGTGGTTTTTTAGTATATTCACAAAGTTAATCAACCATCTTCACACTCTAATTCCAGAATATTCTTACTACCCTAAAAAGAAACCTGGCACCCCTTAGCAATCATTCCCCATTCCTCTAGTCCCTGATAACCCCTAATCTACTTTATGTTCCTACTAGAGGCCCAATGCACAAAATTCGTGCAAGGGGCTTGGCCCTCACAGCCCCGGCTTCATCCAGAAGGACGTCCAGAAGGTCATTTGGCTGTCTGGTCTAATTAGTATATTACACATTTATTATTATAGATGGATACCTGCATTCTTTCAGATCACCTAAACAACACCTTTGTGAGGGTGAGAAAACTGAGTCTCTGAAGTTCAGTAACTTGCCCAAGTCACATGTAATACATGGCTGAGCCAGGTTTTAAACCCAGGTCTGCCCAACTCCAGGGCCTGTGCTTACAAACACTCCCTCCCTTCTTCTGCTTGTCTACTGCCACTCTCATCCTATCAGGCATTTCAGGTCAACCTGAACATATCCAACACCTGGGACCTCACTCACACCTCTTTTCCATGGAGCCACACAGATCTCTACATTGCTGGGAATAGTAGGAGAGAAAAAAATTTTCCTCTCGCCTTCTGGGTTCTCTTGGCAGATCTATTCATTAAATTGCCATCAGACAGAGTAATAAGAGAAAAATTTAATTTCTTATGTATGAGATCCTCATATAGACATGAGAGGTTCAAAGATATCAGACAGTTGAGGCTTATATGCCTCCTTGAGCTACAGAAAAGGAATTCGGGATCTGAGGCTTCAAAGGGAAGGAAGGCAGGTCACAGGAAGATGCAGAGACAATAAGACGGAGAGGACTTTCGAGTTCTTCCCAGCTTTCCGTATCTGGCCATACTCTTCGTGGTTATTCCCAGCTTTCGGTATCTGGCCATACAATTTGTGGTTATTTCTGCTGATAGTGTTTTTCCTGGGCCAGACCCTTCATCTACCTTTTTTAGGCAGTGAAGGCAAAGGTAAAGAGCTCTTACTGAGTCTTCCGGGCCTTGCTTGTCTTTAGTTCAAAATAACCCACATACCGAGGGGGTGCTTTTTGGAGTCACATGTTCTGCTCCCCTTGGGATCAAACATTCCCTCCTTGCATGTCTTTGGGATGAGGTTTATTTTCAGCTCAACCAAGACATTGGATTCCCCATTCAGGGCAGGGTTTGTGCTGAAAGTAGGGGCATTGGCTGAAAGTAAGGATGGGACCAGATGCATAGCGCTAGAGAGCAAGGAGGTGCTGGGAGGGGAAGCAGAGGTCACCAGATATTTGCTTCACCTCAGGACATGAGGGACAGGCCATCCCGTCCAGACCTATCCTAGTGGCCTGTCATGGTTGATAACCCCTCGTCTTTTATTTGGAGAAAAATCAAGCCCGTGTGATTCTTTAATAAACTGTTTCCAAGACAGCAAACCTGGAGGAGAGTGAGGATGAGAGAGGAAAGCTCCTTGCTGCTCTGGATGTCTCACGACTCCATTAGGCCTAACCCTCAAAAGAAGCACTTTTTTTGTGGGGTTGGTGGCTCTGAATGTGGCCTGTCCCTTCTGCCAGAGCACAGCTACACGTCTGGGTGGCAGCATTGTTTAAGGTGGTGCCCCTGTTCAGTGCAACAGCGGGAGTGTGCGGATGCTAGTCCCATGTTTCAGTGTGTGTTTATGAGTGGGCCCCTCTCCTCCAGAGCCACTGCTGAGCGGAGCAGGGAAAATGCTGCCTTTCAGCTGTGACCTTTCTGCGAGGAAATCTCTCAGTTGATCCAGTCCCAATATGTGTAATGTGCTATTTACATGGAGGATGACCTTCATTAAATAGTAAGGTCAAGTGCACCATTGGAGGAGGGAGCCAAGAGACACCATAAGAGTAACAAGGAGATGAAAAGGAGAGAATCACAGCAAACCTCTCCCCCCCCCCCCCCCCCCCCCTTCCCCAACCTTGTTCTGGGTGTTGAGCAAATCCAGAAAAATTGAGAAAGGTCTCTAGGGCAATGACCATAGCTTCCCAACATTGAAGGAGGCTGAGGGCTGAGTCACCTGCTGGTTCAACAGCTGGTTCAACAGCCAGTGCCCCATACACTCATAAACAAAAGCAAAGGGTTAGGTGAGGCCTGGCTGCCTTGGAGCTCACTTTGCTGAGCCTTCAGGAATAGCCAAGATACTTAATTTAATTCAGCTGCTAAAATGCATGGACTTCAGCAGTTCTGTCTAGAAGCTTCCCACCCATTCCTAAAAAAGCCAAGATCCCAAAACAGTTTGTTAAGGGCCCTCTGAAAGAACAATAGATAGAAAGAACCACCAAGTGTAACTGCCAGTACCTGTTTAAAGTCTGCATGTGGTTTGTCCACAGAAACCAGGCTGTAACAGCACACTCAGATAATAGCCAGGGTAAAACAGTATTCTTATGGCCCTAAGGATGTCATTTCTTGGTTCTTGTCAGATCCTTTAAAATCCAGACGTGTAGCAAAGAAACAGCATGCTGAAAACAAGAAAGCATGATTTGGGATCAAAAGCATCTGTCTATATATGTGTCCCGGCTCTGCCTTTTATTAGGTAGGTGACCGGGCAAGTTACTGAACTTTAGCCCGAGTTTAATATCTGCAGGTTGAGACTGTCCATCGCGGTTCTTGAACTCTAAGCCATGGAGAGTCTAACTCTTAATGCTCAAACTATCCAAAAGTTGAGGGGCTAATATTACTGAGGACCAGAGGACCAGCAGCAGCTCATTCTGGGCTGCTCCCTTTCTCTATACCTACGCCACCTGCTCTGTCACATGCTGAGCAGAGGAGAAATGGTTTCAGCAGTTCAGGCCTTCCATGCACACGAGATCAGGAAAAAGGAAGAGACTCTCTCCAATAACCAGTTCTTATGAGAAAGCGTATTACTGTTCCAGAAGCCCTCAGCTAATTTCCTCTTGTTTCCTGCTGGCCCAAAGAAGTCACCTGCCATTTCTAAACTAATGGCTGAAGCCATGAGAATGCCAGACATGCCCCGATTGGCTGAGAGCTGGGCTCTCCAGCCTATGGATGGCAAATGATTCCTCTTGGATTAACAGGCCCACTGCCGAGCTAGGAGTGGTATCTGCCTCCCAGGAAGGCCAGGGTCTGGAAGAGAGGAGAGAGAGGGATGGATGATGATGCTTAGATAGGCAGCAATTCCAATAAAAGTACCCATTTCTTAATGGTGTGTGCAAAAGCCCTTAGCCCAACCCCTGGCATGGAGTAAAATCTCAGAGTTTCTTAAGGTGGCAGGTAGGGAAGAAGACTACAGATAAAGGGAAACTAGAAATGAGTTCTCTATCTGGTGCTACAGGTTAGAGAGCATGCTTCTAAACTAGTTGACATTCTATGCAAGTAACTAAACCAGCACTCCACCAGCACGTCCCTAACACAATCATTTAGTGTATTAGTGTTAAAGCCATCCTTCTGATGCTTCTAAACTCTGGGGTAGTTCATTGTAAGACTGTATACTGGCTGAGAGACACAATGTGTCTGAACCTTTATTTCCTCCCATTAATTTTCTCCCAGTTAACTCCCACCTTTGTCCCCACGGGTGTCCAAAATGCCACTATACTATCCAATAGAACTCTTCGCAATGACAGAAGTATTTTTTGTGCTGTTCAATATGGTGGTTACTGGCCCCATGTGACTACCGAGCAATTGAAATGTGGCTAGCATGCCTTAGGAGTTGAATTTTTAATTTTAGTTACTTTGAATTTACTTTAAATAACCCCATGTGACTAGAGGCTACCGTAATGGATAATGCAGCCCTAGACTATAGCTTCCTGGGGGCTGATACAGAAGTTTCTGCTTTCTCCATATCTTGCTATAGCCTCAAGTCAGGTGTGGGCGCTTGGAGGGTTCTGTATAAATGCATAAGACTGATTGACCAAGGGATTGCAGTTTGTACAAAGTCATGAATGGCCCTGTTCAGCGAAGGTTAAATAACAGACCCCTCACAGCTGCGTGGTACCCTAGAGCAAAATGGAATTAACCCTCGGCGCCGAGAATGCAGTGCCTCTCATGCATTCTCTGCAGCAAGGCCTGGCTTCATTATCCAAGTCATCATCAAGCCTGTCCCTTTCTTGGTGGCATATGTGCCTGGTCATTGTTTGTGTAAATAAGGATGGCCCCCTCATCTTCCTGTTCCTGCCCTGACCTTCCAAGTCCATGGCCTCCTTCCTGGTCCCTGCTTACTTGGGCACATGCTGAGATGATACAGGTTTGGAAAGGGGAGTGAAAAGCCACTCCAGGAGCTGAGCAGACTGACTACGTTCCAGCTGGGCAGCTGAGAGAAGCATCCCTTCTACCACTGTGGTTGGGAAACGCCACTGCTGACACTCTCTCAGGAGAAATCGTGGTCTTCTCAGATCTGAGCATCTCCATGGGCACGTGTCACCACTCTCTCTCGATAGGCCCGTGGTCCTCAGGTGGATGACATGTCTCCCCATCTCCCCCCCTTCCCCTCACCCCATTGTCATCATGATGACCAAAGCTCTGCCATCTTTAAATTAGATCCAGTGGGTTGGGATTTGGGAATCGTATTTCAGCAGAGGTACAGTAGCATATTGATAAAGGCTCCCCTGCTTCTGAATGATCCTTGAAACCCAGTTTGCAGAGGAAATCGCCTCTTCTCAGGATATTTATTATGCTGTGTGTGCCACCTGGAGGCCACTGCCTTAAATGCAGCCTTGGTCCAGCCCCAACCTGTCCTCTCATTCTTTCTTCACATCAAACAAGAGACTTCAAAAAGTCTGCCTGTGCTGAGTAGACTCCATTCTGTGTCTACCTCCTCAAAGTTGGCTCTCTGTGATCCCAAACCCCTCTGACACGGGGTCTTCCACCTGAGGGAGACTGCCCAACCAGGAAGTTGTTTTAACTCTCCCCAGCCCCTCTCGGTCAAGGGAAAGAATTTCTCAGGTTGTCTTAAGACTGAAGAAAGATGCTTCAGAAAGACAAGGTGGGGCTTCCTGCTTTGTCCCAAACCTACAGGAGCTCTGGGGCCATGGGATAGCTGAGCTGTACTCTGGCTGGTTCTCTGTGTGGGCCCAATGGCTGGGACCCTCCTGTGGTCACATCTGTACCACACACCACGGTGGGTGCCCCAGGTGTGGATACCACCTTATGGGAATCAGTATCAAATATTCTATTGGGGTTATTGCTGTTTGTTTAGTTTTATTGTGGTAAAATATACATAAAATTTGCCACTTCATCCACTTTTAAATGTATGGTTCAGTGGCATATAGTATATGCCCAAAGCTGTGTGACCAGCACCATTGTCCATTTCCAGAGCTTTGTTGTAATTCTCAACAAAAAAACTCCATGCCTGTTCCATAGTAACACTCTATCTCTCCCTCCCCGAGCCCTGGTAACCTTTATTCTATTCTCTGTCTCTCTGAATTTGACTCTTCTAGGTGGTAGAATCTTCCAATTTTTGCCCTTTTGTGTCTGACTTACCCAAATAATTTTAGTTGTGGCGGATTTACTTAGGATTTAGAGGCCCAGATTCCTTTTCTGTTTACTCTGGAGTGGAGTTGGGAAAGAAGTCAGCAACATGAACCTAAACCTTGCCCTTGAGCTACCGCCAGCCCTGGCTGTACTCTCTGACTGGGGCTGGGCTGGGCTAGGCCCGACTGGGTGAGCCTCTGAACACTGCTGCAGTGTTGAGGAAAGGAGGAGCCACCGCTCAGATCTCTCCAAACAAACAAGGGCGGGCCCATTGTTTTGGGGACCCAGGCGAATCCAGAGCTTGGCGGGGATTTCCTGTCCCAGGGATCCTGAAAAGGCTGTCACTGTGAAATCGGATGATTTCCGGGATCTTGCCACTACAGGGTCTGTGGGTAACTAGAGAATCTGACCGGGGAGACTCTGAGCATCTGGATGTGTTGGTGGGATGGTCTCCTGTGTCTGGGGACAGGCTGAGGATTCGAAGGGGTGTGTCTGCACTCCTTTCTTTGTCCATCCCCCCGAGAGCTGGTAGTGCGCTTCACAGTCAGTGTTTTACCGAGCAAACCAAAAGGAACCTCTTGTAGAAATGGCTATTGCTATATGTGTAGTTTCAGTTATTTTCATATTATGAAACTGCAATTCTGAAAATGCCGCTTCCCGGGGAGAATGGTGATCGGAGCACTGGAGTGAGCCAGCCTAATAGTAACAACTGACATTTATGAGCATTTAATGGTGTAGAAAGCATTCTTTGTAGACATGATCTCGTTTTGTATCCCCGAGAACACAAAGGGGTGGGGGGTGGGGGGAGTTTGTAAGTGGCACTGGGAAGGGAGGCATCAGGTAGTTTCCAAAAAGTGGAGATCATCTCAGAGCTGTAAATGGGCTTCTAACCTGAGAAACCTCCTTGGCTGGAAAGAGAGTCTCAATAGGAGAAATTGTTTTTTCTTTTTTTTATAAAAGCATATTTGACTGGGAATTACTAGTATAGCAGAGGTAACAAGTGCTCCTAAAGCTGACCTCTGGGCCAAGGACTTTTAGGGAGGAAGTGGGAAATATTGAGTTAAATTGTGTTCACATTTCTTTGCAGGACTTCTCAGAGCCTTTCTGTGGTGTGCATTATGTTATGTGCACTGTGACTTCCCACAGGGAAGCTAGAGCATATAATGTTTCTCACTCACAGTTGAGTGAGGATAGTGTCCCCAGGTCCAACAAGAGAGCAGAACCACCCACCGGTAGGAACAGGGAGGTGCAGGGAGTTGGAGATCGAGGCAGAATGATCTGAAGCCTGGAGCAGAAGAGCAGGAGGGTCCTGGAGTAAGAACAGAAAGCGTCTGGAGGCAGATGGTCCCGTGGCAGAGCTTCCCGTGCCGTCTGGCTCTTTTCTAACTACTAGGCCGAGAGCCCTGGGATGGGGAAAACCTGCATACCCTCAGGTTCCCAGGGGAGACCACGCACTGGTCATACTCCTTTCCCATGAGAAAGCAGACACTGCCCATCCTCTAGCCTATGGGCATCACACTTGCGAGGGCCCATCAACACAGGCCAGGAGACGCCTCAGTCATGCTTTTTGTATGACACATTTATTTGAATGGGACTTATCTTATGTAAACACCAGAGGCTTAGTGCACGATATTCATGCATTCGTGACAGGGCAGGGGGTGGTGGGGGAGAGGGGCTCAGCCTGGCCTGCACTCTTTAGCAGTCTGGGATGGCTTAGGCCCACCATCCTTAGTGCTGCCGCAGAGATGGGAGAGGCTCCCACCACACTGCTGCGCTTGCCAGCCGTGAGCCTGGCTTCTGGTTGAGCGGTGCTCCCTCTGTGGGAGCACACTGACCACCAGGGGGCAGCTCCTGCATTGAGTGTCTGTCCCCTGGTGGTCAGTGCACATTATAGCAACTGGTCCTTCTGCTCTTCAGTTGATTTGCATATTAGCCTTTTATTACATAGGATAAAGGTTGTCCAATGTTGCTTTTGTAGCCTCTTATATTAGGGTCATTGTACCAGCTGCCACTTTAGAGAGCTTTCTGTGTGCCGACTGCTGTCTTGAGCAGTCTAGAACAATGTTTTTCATCTGACTCATACACACAAAAGAAAACCTTTGAGAGAGATTTGATTATTTTCTTCATTTTACAGGCAAGGAAACCATATTTTAGCAATGTTAAGTGTCTTGTTGATTCTACAGCTAGTAAGGTGATAGAGCCCAGACCCCAGATGTTAACCCAAGTAATATAGAGGTTCCATACTAAACCATG
This sequence comes from Lasiurus cinereus, assembly GCA_011751065.1. Taxonomy (NCBI): domain Eukaryota; kingdom Metazoa; phylum Chordata; class Mammalia; order Chiroptera; family Vespertilionidae; genus Lasiurus; species Lasiurus cinereus. The sequence continues at coordinate 27,145,580 of JAAGEH010000393.1, read as the reverse complement.
AGGATTTGCTGCCTCATCATATTTGGAAAAGATTGCTAGTTGACTCACCTTCCCATTCATTCTCTCTAGCTGCCTTCCCAGAAGAATCTTTGATTCCAGGCAGTATCTCCCAGCATCCCCTTCAGCTTGGCACATTCAATGAGATGTAAGCAGATGTTATTGGCTGTAACTTCTGGGAACACTACTTAAAAGTCTACTTTGCTGCAGGACAAACCTTGTTGACCTTCTCCTGCTTCCTCCTGGCTAAAACTTAGAGGTGATGGCTGGAGCTTCAGCAGCTATTTTGGACCATGAAGTCCTTGGGGATGGACTTACATCACTTACTAAGGAGGACAAGAAAGGGAGATAGAGGTTCCCACCAATCATGGAACCAACATACCCACTGTGGACTGCATAAGTAAATTAGCCTTTATTGTATTCAAACCACTTACATTTGGGTTTTCCATTCTATGAAGATGAAGCTAAGCCTAACAGATCTCTAAGCCACATTTCAAATTGTGTTTCCTGGTCTTAATTTCCAGCTGGCTGTCCCATCACTGAAAAATTTCCTCCATCAAGCCCTGTTTCCCTTCCACACCCCATTCCCCTGGGAAGCATGTTCCCTCCCTGTCTGACTCAAGTCCTCAGTCCCAGTGACCTCGTCCACACCCACCCAGCCTCTTGCATCCTAAATCCAGCAATGAATACCAGCAACACACATCTGGGCCCTGTGTTCTTCTCAGCACCACTCACAATAGTGTTAGGATGTTTTAATACTAACGACTGCTTGGGGAGAAGCATGGTTTCATGTAACAGCACTGCCCTGGTAGGAAAATAGAGGTGACTCTGCCCTTTGCAAGCTGCAGGCCTGTAAGGGGAGAAACTCCACGTGAGCTCGAGACCCCTGACTCAGCCAGTAATGACTTTTTCATTTTATAGGAAGCAGATGAGATTTTAATGGACTGTGACTACTATCTATTTTCTTTAAGCAATATACACTGAGACCTAGATGCCCCTTGCAGGAGCTATGATGCGTAGTCAGAAAGAGGAAGGTAAAGTTTGCATTCCTACTTGAACACTTTCTTTCAGAAATCCTGATTTTTTTTGTTTGTTTTTGTGAATTCTCACTTAATGATATTTGTTCCATTGGTTTTGAGAGAGAGAGAGAGAGAGAGAGAGAGAAAGAGAGAGAGAGAGAGAGAGGGAAATAGGAGAGACATATCAATTAGTTGCCTCCTGCATGGGATCAAACCTTCAACCCAGGAACGTACCCTTGTCTGGCATCAAACCTGAGAACCTTCCATACAAGGACAATGCTCTAACCACTTAGCAAAATGGGCCAGGGCACTTCTTTCCTTTTTTATTTCCCCCAATTAATAAGAGGAAACCCAAGCCCTTCTGTGTTGGATAGCACACAATGCCTTTTTTTTTTTTTTTTTTGCCCTAAAGAACACAAAACCAAAAAAAGAAAAGGATCATTTCTTGAAACAATAAAAATTAGGATACTCTTAGCAGGGGAGAGGGCTGAGGGTAGAGTCTGGACAGGACAGTGGGGGATTCTTCAGATGGCTGACAAAATTCTACCTTCCCACAAAGATACTGATTATAAGAGTTTTTACGGTAGTTTCATGGACCTATATGTTTATTTTATGCTAGATTTTGTGTTTGTTTTATTTAACCTCAGAGTTAAAAGGGGAAGGAGGGAGAGATCACATCTTCCCACAGGCA